>JAVJIX010000172.1:1450000-1760000 GCA_036785185.1 Paratrypauchen microcephalus
CCGGCGCGCTGCCTGCACCTGTAGGCCCACAAAAATATGAAATAATTAATTAAAAAAGTTATTTATCTATGAAAAAGGTGTAAAACGTAAAAAAAACAAAAACGGGTAAAACAAGTGTTTTTTTTTCTTCCTTTTTTTTTTTTTTTTCTTTTTAACGGTAAAGTGATGCACTGGACATTATAGCACCTGTAAGAAATGAAAACTATTTTCACCACTGGGTACGTGCAACAGGTCAAGAAGAAGAAGCAGAAGAAGTGACTTTATTAATCTCACACAGGAGAGATTCTTCTCTGCATTTGACCCATCCTGTTATTAGGAGCAGTGGGCAGCACATGACTGCGCCCGGGGACCATCTCCATGATCTTCTTTGCTTCGGTTTGGTCAGGACCTAAGCTGGAGGATTTTACCATGGAGCATGTTTTGGGTTGATGGGGGAAACTGGAGTGCCCGGAGGAAACCCACCCAGACACGGGGAGAACATGCAAACTTCACACAGAACGGCCCGGGCGACCCGGGGATCAAACCCGGAACCTTCTTACTGTGAAGCAATAAAATCCCACAGCTTGTTTCCATGGTCATAGATTATTTAATGCCATACTAGGGAACAGTCTGGGCAAAGCATTAACATCTCCTTCTGGCAGAACCTCAACCAGAAATGTTACACAGTGCCTCTTTAATGACTTAAAATACTAAGTCTCATAAACTTTATACTTTCATAGACCGGTTTCCTTGGCAGCAGTGTGTTTTAGTTGTAGTTGGATGTAGTGGCGGTTTCCAGGACACCGCTTGACTGCTCATTTCAGTGACTGTAGAGAACTGTACATTAGAACAGTGTACAGGGTTGTGGGCGCGATTCCCGCTCGGCACAATGCCCTTTGGCAAGCACACTTTTTAAGTTGACAGAAGAAGGTTCTATTTACACTGCCTGACAAAAGTATTAAGACGATTGTGTATTTCTGAACTTTCATAAATAATGATAACAACACGTATTGGTAATGACAACGAATCAATTTATTGATATATTAAAGCAAATTTCATCATGTGTAAAGGCATATTATTGCAAAAACGGGGACTCATCGCAGTGTAGGTCTAACTCAGGTCTAAACCAGAACTAGACTAGAACTATCAGCCTAATACTTTTGTCAGGCAGTGTATATAATTAGCATGATTCACACAAATGTTACACAAAGAAAATGAAAATTGCCACAGCCACAGTCTAAGATGAATTTGGTAACACTTATTAACAAGTTGATAATTTGCATATTTGTAAGTGGTAAATTCATTTGCATTTATTGAGCACTTATTACTGTTAATCTGCATAACCAGATTCTGCTGCTAATTGGACATTTATTAACACATTTCTATTAATAAACTTGTTACATAGGCTATATTAACTGTTTTCCCCATGTATGTATTTGAACAAAATCTGTCTAACCCCAGTACAGATTAATTATATCAGCAGTTCGAGGTCTCTGCTGTGTACTGTCTGCATCTAATTATAAAGCGTGTTATTGTTTGCTAATCAGGAAGCGTGTGTTAGCATGACAGTTGTTGTTAGCTTTACTATGATGGCAAAACTCCGCCCTGGTCTCTGACATTGCAGTGAATAATGTACATGTTCAGAATGCATAAGGTAAGTGAGGAATAACTTTGGATCACTGCAAACTGTTTAAACCTAGTTCCATTGTTCATGTTTTCAAGAGTCAGGTACGTTCATGCTTAGTCGGCTTGCCTCTCTACAGATCTGACCTGTAACTTGGTGGTCACCTGGTGGTATCACTTGCTTGTCCCTATATATAGTCATAGTCATAGTCATAGTTTGCTTTATTGTCGAAAAACAATCATGTACATGTACATAGAATGAATTCGAAATTTCGTTTCCCCACTAACCAGGCAGGACAGTGATAGAGTGGGCTAGGGGAGGGGCCGCTGCACTTGCGCGCGCCGCCGACAGAGGTAGATAGCTTTAATATTGTACTGTGGAACATCTCCATGGAGACAAGCAGGTGGACACTCAACCAGAGAAGTTACACACTGCACCTTTAAATTTACCTCAAGTTTTAATTGTGTAGTTTTCAATATTTTACTTCGGTACCAAATAACTTCAACTCAAAATACCTTCCCATAGCAGATCTGTATTCTCAATGCATTTCCTTTTGTTGCCTCAACTTATAAACCCATGGATGACGTTTCACCATTATTAAAGGTCCCATATTACAACTCTTTTCTGATCTATTTTCTGATGTTAAAATGTTGCTTCCTCATTGCAGACATACCTGGTTGTGTTTTTTTTAAATTCCCACATGTTTAACACACAAACCCTTCATATTAAGGCTGAGTTCTTCTCTCAAACAGAAACACTCCGCACCACCTCATGATGTCATGTGGTGATACGGCTCCATACACCATCACTGGACACTTATCCCCCCACCGCCCCCGCTTTCCCCTCACCAGAGCCATCTCCACCCTTTCACATTCATGAGGCAGATGTGAAGAAGCAGTTCAGAAGGATGAATGCCCGGAAGGCATCCGGCCCAGACGGTGTCTCTCCTGCCACCCTGAGACACTACGCTAACCAGCTGGTCCCGGTGTTTACTTGCATCTTCAACTCTTCACTGCCGGCTCGTCATGTGCCTGCCTGCTTCAAAACCTCCACCATTGTTCCTGTCCCCAAGAAGCCAAGGATCACTGGACTTAATGACTACAGACCTTTGGCTCTGACATCTGTGGTCATGAAGTCATTGGCGTTCCTAGTTCTGCCCCACTTCAAGACCCTCACGGCCCCCCTCCTAGACCCCCTGCAGTTCATCTACAGAGCCAACAGATCTGCAGATGTTGCCATCAACATGGCTCTACACTTCACCCTGCAGCATCTGGACTCCCCGGGAACCTACGCCAGGATCCTGTTTGTGGACTTCAGCTCTGCCTTCAACACCATCCGCCCAGACCTCCTCCAATACAAGCTTTCCCAGATGAACATGCCCGATCCTCTCTGCAGGTGGATCACTGACTTCCTGACGGAAAGGAAGCAGCACGTGAGGCTGGGGAAGAATGTCTCGGACTCCCGGACCATCAGCACCGGCTCTCCCCAAGGCTGTGTTCTCTGCTCTTCTCCCTGTACACCAACTGCTGCACCTCCTCCCACCAGTCTGTCAAGCTCATCAAGTTTGCAGACAACACCACGATCATTGGACTCATCTCGGGGATGAGTCTCCCTACAGGACGGAGGTTGACTGTCTGGTGTCCTGGTGCAGCCAGAAGAACCTGGTGCTGAACGCCCAGAAGACAGTGGAGATCATTGTGGACTTTAGGAAGCACACAGCCCCACTCCCCCCCACCGTCCTGACCGACACCCCCATCACCACTGTGGACTCATTCCGCTTCCTGGGGACCACCATCACCCAGAACCTCAAAAGGGAGCCCACCATCACCTCCGTCATAAAGAAGGCCCAGCAGAGGATGTACTTCCTGAGGCAGCTGAAGATATTCAACCTGCCAGCACGGACAATGGTGCAGTTCTACACTGCCATCATCGAGTCCATCCTCACCTCCTCCATCACCGTGTGGTCTGCTGGAGCCACATCCAGGGACAAACAGAGACTGCAGGTTGCAGGTTGCAGCCTTCCATCTCTTCAGGACCTGTACACCTCCAGGACATGGCCACGTGCAGGTCGGATTGCATCCGATCCTTCTCACCCTGGTCATGGACTTTTTGACCTGCTCCCCTCAGGCAGGAGGCTACGGTCCATTCAGACCAGAACCTCTCGCCATAAAAACAGCTTCTTCCCCTGTGCTGTTGGACTCTTGAATAATAATAACACCAGGACTGTCCCCACCCCCCGCTCTGTGTCAGTCACATGACCCCACCCCCCCACTCTGTGTCAGTCACATGACCCCACCCCTCCGCTCTGTGTTAGTCACATGACCCCCCCGCTCTGTGTCAGTCACATGACCCCCCCGCTCTGTGTCAATCACATGACCCCACCCCCCGCTCTGTGTCAGTCACATGACCCCACCCCCCGCTCTGTGTCAATCACATGACCCCACCCCCCGCTCTGTGTCAGTCACATGACCCCACCCCCCGCTCTGTGTCAGTCACATGACCCCACCCCTCCGCTCTGTGTCAGTCACATGACCCCCGCTCTGTGTCAGTCACATGACTCCACCCCCCCGCTCTTTGTCAGTCACATGACCCCACCCCCCCGCTCTGTGTCAGTCACATGACCCTGTGCTGGATTTTTTTTGCACCTGACCATTACCTGCACCTGCACTTATATTCTTATATTCTTATTCTTAATACTTATATTCTTGTATTCTTGTAAATTCGTTAATTTAAGTTTTCTACTTTATTTTATTCTATTTTATTCCGCTCCAAGTACCGAAGCAATTTCTTAATGTTGTGAACATGTTCAAACATATGGCAATACAACCTTTCTGATTCTGATTCTGACTATTATCATTTTGATCATTTCAACCCAGGAATTTCCAACTTCTACTGAACAAAAGGTAAAAGGGAGCTGTTAACTTCAAAACCACAACTACATGACATGGTGGAACAGTGCGCTTTGAGCTTTGGAGATACAGTATAGGCAGACAAAATTCAAATCCAATCCAAATAATAATAAAGGATTCCTCAAACATGTGTGAATGAAACAAAACACAACTCCAGATGTTTTTGAGGAGGTAACAACATTCCAACATGATTTAAAGCTCAATTTTGTGTAATATGGGGCCTTTAAAGCAGAGAGGACGGGCAGGACAAGATAAACGTTAAAAGGACAGATACAGACAAAACTCAATAAGAACAAAACCCATGTCTCTAAAAGTCTTTTATCTCCCCCGTAATACTGCAGCTATCAAACCATTCCCACAGAATTACTCCTCCTTTTACCCTCTACCTTTCTCTTTCCAACAGGGCTAAATGTATTGAAGCAGATGGAGAAATGCTTTTTTTAGTTCTTTTTTTTTTAAGTGTTCCAGAAATCCTCACCTGTGTAGTGTAGATTTGTACTGCAGGTGTTTTGTGTGAGAATTTTGCAGGTACAGTAACAGATACAGAGAGTGAGAGTCAGATGGGTTCACAGGAAGAAATACAGTGTATTATTTAAGACAATGGTGGAAAATCAAAATTCCTGGAAAAGATGCAGATGTGTGACATGTATTGTGCCATGTATTTAATCTCTTTTACCTATATTTGAGATTGCTGTGCCTTTCTAGTTTAAAGAGTCCATACTACACTGTTTTCTGATCTGTTCTAATGTTGTTTCCTCAACAAAATCATATCTGGAGTTGTGTTTTGTTTCATTCCCACATGTTTAACACACAAACTCTGCATATCTAGGCTGAGTTCTTACTCTCAGACAGAAAGCACTCTGTTCCACCTTGTGATGTCGTATGGTAATACAGGACATTTCCACTGTGTTTTTAAACTCCATACACCTTCTCCAAAATTATTTGGATCATTTCAGCTTTAGAATTGCCAGTCTCTGAACAAAAGGTAAAAGGTAGCTGTTAAAGGAGAGTTAACGTTTTTTTTACAATCTGAGCCTTATTTCGGTAATAAAACAAGTTGTTTTACTCACCCATAGCACTTTGGTGTCATATGGAGCATTTCCAGAGATGTTTTAGATTAGCGATAGCCAGGCCTGGACTGGTAATTGGGCATACCGGGCATTTTCCCGGTGGGCCGACAGTCCTTGGGGCCGATGCCCTTCTTTTTTTTTTTTTTTACTTAGAGACCGGACCACAATTTAGGACTGAACCAGGACTAAACCAGGACTAAACCAGGACTACATCAGGTCTGAACCAGGACTAAACCAGGTCTGAACCAGGACTGAACCAGGACTACATCAGGTCTGAACCAGGACTACATCAGGTCTGAACCAGGACTACATCAGGTCTGAACCAGGACTAAACCCCAGGACTAAATCAGGATTGAACCAGGACTAAACCAGGTCTGAACCAGGACTAAACCAGGACTAAACCAGGTCTGAACCAGGACTAAACCAGGACTAAACCAGGTCTGAACCAGGACTAAACCAGGTCTGAGCCAGGACTAAACCAGGACTAAACCAAGACTAAACCAGGTCTGAACCAGGACTAAACCAGGTCTGAACCAGGACTAAACCAGGTCTGAACCAGGACTAAACCAGGACTAAACCAGGTCTGAACCAGGACTAAACCAGGTCTGAACCAGGACTAAACCAGGACTAATCAGGTCTAAATCAGGACTAAAACAGGATTGAACCAGGACTAATTATGAGGGGCTGGTCTAAGCCAAAAATGCCAGGGCCATTTTTTTGTCCCAGTCCAGACCTGGCGATAGCCGTAGCGCTAATATATGCGCTGAGCATGTAATATATTCCCCGAGCGGTCTCCAAATAACACAAACTTTAGCACTTTTCAAATCATATAAGCTCAATGTCTTAGTCTACGCTTTCGTTTGAGTCAAAAGTGGGCTGTAATCCGAGATTTATCCATAATTTACAGTTTTGCGTTTCATGTTTGGGTCGCGGGAGCTGAGAGCGAAATAAGCTGTGACTCCGCACATGCACACTGGCCTCCTCATCTACTCGAAACTATGAATAAATCTCGGATTACAGGCCACTTTTGACACAAACGAAAGCGTAGACTAAGACATCGAGCTTCTATGTTGTGGCCATACCAGCTTCTCAAAGCCTGATCCCGTCAAATCTCAGAAGCTCAGCAGGGCCGGGCCTGGTGAGTACTTGGATAGGAGAGCGCTGGGAAAATCAGGTGTCACAGTGCACAGTGGGGAGCCAATAACAAAAACTGTTGTGGTGTCCTTAGGCAAGACAATTCATCCACATTGCCTAGTATGAAAGCGGTGTGTGTGAGTGTTGTGGTGGTCGGAGGGGCTGATGGCACAGTGTGTGGAATGAATAATGAACTCCCAACTGTCTTTGAGTGTCCAGAAAAGCATTATAACCCCCTGGGACCCGGAGAAAAAAAGTGTATCTAAATTATTATTATAATTATTTAAATTTTCTATTTGGAGGTAAATGAACACCTTAGCATTTTGTTAATTTTATTTTTATTCATATTTTTGTAACATGTCCTCTGTAATGGACTGTAATAGTGTTAAATCCATGTCAAGTTTACCTAACCTAAACCTGACAAAAACATTTTTTCGGTTGGTTTTACAGTCGCCTCAAACTATTTTTAGACTCCTTTTTAATGTATTATTTATTTATTTATTTTTATGTTTTATTTAAATTTTTTATGTATTATTTATTTATTTACTTATTTCTGTATTTTATTAATATATTTTTGATTTTTTATGCATTATGATGATGATGATGATGATTATTATTATTATTAATAATAATAATAATAATAATAATAATAATAATTTTATTTATTTATTTATTTTAAATCATAGTGCAGCCACAAACTAGAGTCTATCTCAAAACTTAAAAGATGTCCACTATAAAGGACACAAATGAATGGGCGGGTCTCAGGAGGATATAAAACTGATCTATTATTATTATTATGACATTAGTTTGAGCAGAGCAATTTTAGCTTTGGGGTTGTAGACAGACTAATAATAAAGGATTACTCAAGCATGTGTGAAGATATGTTTTTGATGAGGTAACTGAACTTAAATCTCACAATAATCAGTTTTGTGCGATATAGGACCTTTAAACCACCCGGGTTGTTGCCCTAGAAACCCAAGTGAGCCCCTGCTGAGCCCCTGCCCGGGCACATTCAGCACACCTGCAGTTGAAAATGAACGAAAAGGACAGAGGAGAGGAGTGAACAGGAGGAAGGACACAGGAGACGGGGGCCTGGAGTGATGAGGAGTCCTGGATGTGCAGTAAGTGTTGAGCACTTCCCTGAGGCCTGAGGCTGCAGCTCGTGTGGTGTGTGTGTGTGTGGCTCTGGCTCCGTGCTGGTGCTTCGGCTCAGGGGTGTATAGAGGGCCCTGGACAGAGCTGCATTAGACCAGTCATGATAACACATTTTGAAGAGCGATATATTGCTACAGACATGTACTGTGATAAACCATAATATTGAAACTATTTTTTTATGTTTTATTTTATTTTTGTTTTTATTTTTAAACCAATCTGCATCAAACCAGACAGACATCAACACAACAAGTTAAAATAATGGACACGAATATAAACAATAATAATATTTAACAAAACATTACAACAAAAGAATAATCCATACTGACCAAAACGGAGACAAAACATCACAATAATACAATAAAATAAAATAATTTAAAAAACAATTACAACAAAACAAAATTCTGCATTTTAACTATACAGTGGTCCCTCGTTTATTGCGGCGGTTAGGTTCCAGAAATAACCCGCAACTTTATATTTTACAATTATTATACATGTTTTAAGGCTGTAAACGCCTCACCACACACAGTATTTTCTCACATTTCTCTCTTGTTTAAACACTCAAACTTTTGTAGATTTTCAAGAAAATGTATGTGAAGCATGGGGGGGGGGGGGGGGGGGTCATCGTGGTCAAATCCGTGAGCAGCATGGCCGGCGTCCCACCCGGGGCTGTGAGCACGAGACCGAGGCAGTGTCCGGACCGTGCCTCCCCGTGCCCCCCACGAAGCGAACAAGCACATCAAACCTCATCATGAACGCAAGAGCCGCACGAAACAAGGCAAAGAGCCGCATGGGGTGGTTTAATTCTGGTTTAGACCTGGTCTAGTCCTGGTTTAGTCCAGGTTTAGACCTGGATTAGACCTGGTTTAGACCTGGTTTAGTCCTGGCTTACACCTGGTTTAGTCCACATTTAGTCCTGGTCTAGTCCTGGTCTAGTTCCGGTCTAGTCCCGGTCTGGTCCCGGTTTAGTCCCGCTCTGGTCCTCATGTCTTAGTCCCAGTCTACTCCCGGTCTGGTCCTCGTCTAGTCCCAGTCTGGTCGCGGTCTGGTCCTCATGTTTTAGTCCCGGTCTAGTCCCGGTCTGGTCCTTGTCTAGTTCCAGTCTGGTCCCGGTCTGGTCCCAGTCTTGGGTGAGACCTGTGGACTTGACTTGGACAAGACTCCAGCTTGACTAAAACACTGCAAGGAACTAGTGTTCTCACAATACTCGATACCAAGATGATAATAAAAAAGAGAATGTGATTTTCAACATAAAAAATATTAGTCTATGTGCTCTAATACAGGAAAGGTTAATTTCTGTCCTGTGAAAGTGACTTTTTTAGTATCGATATATGTGTGAACAGTCCCTCAGTCATCCAGGTAGAATCCATGATAAAAGGAGAAGTTCAATTTGTCAACTGGACAAAGTTTGTTTGGTTGAAGACATTTCGCCGCTCATCCGAGAGACTTCTTCAGTTCAGTTCTTAAACAGGGACTAACCAGCACTAGAACCAGAACTGAAGAAGCCTCTCGGATGAGCGGCGAAACGTCTTCAACCAAACAAACTTTGTCCAGTTGACAAATTGAACTTCTCCTTTTATTATCGATATATGCTTTCGATACTAATTTTAGTACTGATTACTGTCTGATTTTTTTATACAGGGGGTCCTCGGGTTACGACGGTCTCGACTTACGACGTTTCGTGGTTACGAACGCGCCCCCATAAAAAAATTTATAATATTACGCGTCATTCCATCTTACGCGGTTTAGCGTGGTAAGCGACGTAAACAAATGCGAGCGGCGCGCGGCGCACGGCGGAAGAATACGCTTTGTTGTGGTTGTAGGGAGAAGAAGACGGCCTCGTGTGCGTGCCCAATGTGGGCGGAAGTACCTGATGTGGGCTCTGATCTGCTCCTATGAAAGCGACAGTGATAACCAAGCAGCGTAGTGGTCTAATTATTGAGATGGAAAGTTTATTGGTGCTTTGGTTGGAAGATTAAAGTCAAAATCCGACTTACGACGAAATTCGGGTTACGACGCGTCTTAAGAACGGATCAACGTCGTAACCCGAGGACCCCCTGTACTTTTGACGAATCTACAACTCCTAACTATATAAATGTAAGCCCATCTCGACTCTTTTGTTATATAACTGACACAATAACAATAATGCAAGATAATCTAATCCCAGAAAACCGTTTTTAAATAGACAGTATCGTTAAAAGGCCTGAGCTGCAACTGATAAAGAGCACAATGAACCAATAACTAGCCATAGAAGTCAATTATTCAACCTTCTACAGCTCAAATCTTATTGTATTACAACCAAAACATCCAGAATCGTCCCACTTTAACACAGAACCACTGAGCCACTGTCTCCTCTGCCACATAGCATGTTATATACAGATATCAGATTCCTGGTCCTTGGAGCACTTAACCACAAGACAGACAGTCTTGTACATTTCACAGCTGCAAGGCTCAAAAGTGAAAAAGCGTTTGTGTTGTTTCTCACTCTGGACTCTCCATACCAAGGTTACCCCAGGAACAGCCATGTAAACAAAAATACAACATGCCAGGGTCATATGTCCACCCTGTGAGCTGAGTAATGGTTAGAAATGAAACTAGCTGTCATTTTTTCTACCATGCATTCTCCGTGCTTCCTCTGTACCATATATTCACTGACCCTCCTTTGTAACATATCACCACTATCTCTCTTCTGTTCAAAGTCCAAAATCAGCTTTATTGTCAGAAACCATATGTGCAGGTTGCACACAGGATTTGAAATTCCAGCGCTCCTTAGGCCCATAGTGCACATTAAACATCTAATAAACAAGACAATAAACACCAAGACTAAACATCACATACCCCCAGCAGAAGTGCAAGACAAGACAAACATAATGACTAAAAAGTCACATATACCCGTAGCCAAAGTACAAGACAATAACGACAGTGACTAAAACATCACATATACCTGTAGCAAATGTACCGTAAACTTGTATATAATACAAATAGGTAAAAACACAATGTGTGGCATAATAGAGCTCAAATGGAATCATTTAAGCAGCAGTGTCAGTGTCCTTTAAGTGTCGTTTAAGTGTCAGTGTCATTTAAGTGTCTTTTAAGCAGTAATATCAGTGTCCTTTAAGTGTCCTTTAAGCAGCAATGTCATTGGGGGAGGGAGGGCAGGGAGAGAGTTCAGCATCCTGACAGCTTGGTGGATGAAGCTGTCTTTTAGGGTATTTTCACATATAGTCCCATTTAAGCGAACCGAACTCAGTCCCCTAAAAGTGGACCAACAAGGGGACCAAGAGAACACAAACTCAGTTCTGTTTGTGTTCACATTGTGAAAGAGGACCGAGTTCTCTTTCTGGTCCACTTAAGCTCTGATGGAGCCTCAGTCCTCTTTCTGTTCACACTGTAGCTTCTCTAGAGCTCTGAGACCTTCACTCCTTGGCATTCTCTGTGACGGCCATCCCTCTTAATCATGGCCCCAGTTCAGAGAAAACCCACAAAATAGAACCGGGGTCCTATTCCATTGTTCCTAGCTGCAGTATTCAGGCGAACGTGCCTGCCTTGAACACTCTAATTTTTTCAAAGTAAACGCTTCAGACCCCGCGGGACACTCAGCCAAGAGCATCGAGGGTGCGCCAAGAGCCAGGGGCTAGGACAGACGGGGGCCCGCCTCGCGGCGGACCGTCAGCTCGGACCCGAGATCCAACTACGAGCTTTTTAACTGCAGCAACTTTAATATACGCTATTGGAGCTGGAATTACCGCTGCTGCTGGCACCAGACTTGCCCTCCAATGGATCCTCGTTAAAGGATTTAAAGTGTACTCATTCCAATTACAGGACCTCGAAAGAGTCCTGTATTGTTATTTTTCATCACTACCTCCCCGTGTCGCTGTCTACGGGAAGCTTAGAAGGTAATACAACTGCACAAAAGGCGAAGTGAACCCGGAACGTTATGTGTACACACTGTGCAGGTTAGGCGAACCGTACCGCTGACCTTTTAGCGAACCGTACTGAGACCACCTCCCGAGATGGTCTCAGTTCAGTTCATTTTAAAGGGGTCTGAGTGTTCACATATAAACCTATAATTCTCAGTTAGCGATCGGAGTTAGCTTTAAATGCTGAAAGGGACCAAGTGTGAAAACACCCTCAGTCTGCTGGTCTTTGCCCTGAGGCTCCTCAGTCTCCTTCCTGATGGTGGCAGACTGAAGAGGCAGTTGGATGGGTGGGTGGGATCACCCACAATGCAGAGGGCTTTGCGGATGAGGCGGGTGCAGTAGATGTCCTGCAGGGAGGGGAGGTAGACACCCACGACTCTTTGAGCTGCTCTCACTACTCGATGTAGCTTTTTCTGGCAGGACACGGTGCAGGTGCCATACCACACAGTGATGCAGCTGGTGAGGATGCTCTCTATGGTGCCTCTGTAGAAGGTGCTCATGATGGGGGCAGGGGCTCTGGCTCTTTTCAGCTTGCGGAGCAAGTAGAGTCACTGTTGGGCTTCACTGGCCAGTGATGCAGTGTTCTTTGACCAGGAAAGGTCCCCAGAGATATGCATTCACAGGAACTTGGTGCTGCTTACTCTCTCCATAGCAGCCCTGTTGATGGTGAGGGGGGCGTGCTGTGTGTGTCTGCTCTCCTGAAGTCTACGACAATCTCCTTTGTCTTCTCCACTTCAGGGAGAGGCTGTTGTTACTGCACCACTTGACCAGGTGGCTCACCTCACTCCTATTGTGAGTCTCATCATTGTTGCTGATGTGACCCAACACAGTTGTATCATCTGCAAACTTGATAAAGAGGTTGGAGGTGTGTAACGGTGTGTAGTCGTTGGTCAGCAGAGTGAAGAGGAGGGGGCTCAGCACATATCCTTGGTGAGCCCCCGTGTTCTGTGTGATGATGCTGGAGGTGTTGTTGCTGACCCGTACTGCCTGCGGTCTTCCTGTCAGAAAATCCAGCAGCCAGTTGCACATCGAGGTGTTGATCCCAAGCTTGTCTAGTCTGAGTATAAGTTGCTGGGGGATGATTGTGTTGAATGCTGAACTGAAGTCAATGAGCAACATTCTAACATATGAGTCTCTGGTGTCCAGATGTGTGAGTGGGGGGCTGTTGAGATTGTATCATCGGTTGAGTGGTTAGACCGGTATGCAAATTGAAATGGGTCCAGGGTGGAGGGGAGAGATGTCTTGATGTGTTGCATGACTAGCCATTCGGCACAGGGATGATGGAGGTCTTGAGGCATGTGGACGACAGCTTGGCTCAGAGATGTGTTGAAGATGTCTGTAAAGACCTCTGTGAGTTCCGCAGCACAGTCCCGGAGCTTTGCGTGCGTTGATCCTGCTGAGGGATCTCCTCACGCTGTCCGGAGACAGTGTCAGCGCCTGGTCACCGGGAGGGGGTGGAGTCTTCTGTGCCAGGGTGCTGTTGTGTACCTCAAAACGAGCAAAGAACTTGTTTAGCTCATTCAGCAGGGAGGTGGAGCTATTGGCAGTCTGTGGCGTTGACTTGTAATCCATTATGGTTTGTATCCCCTGCTGTCGTTAAAGTGGTGTGCTATCTTACCAGAGTATTGTCTCTTAGCCTCTCTGATGCCATGTGACAGGTTTGCCCTTGCTGTTCTTAGGCCCACCTCGTCTCCAGCTCTGAAGGCAGCGTTCCTTACCCTCAGCAGCCTGTAGACCTCCCCTGTGAGCTATGGCTTTTGTTTAGCCTGAACAGTGATGGTCCTGGTGTCTGTGACATTATCAATGCATTTTGAGATGTAGGCAGTGACCATCTCTATTCCTGTAGTTCTATGGTGTTATCGTAGGTGGCAGCCTGTTTGAATATCTCCCAGTCTGTGGTGGAGAAGCAGTTTTGCAGTGCCTCTGAGGACCCCTCTGGCCTGCTTCCGAACTAGTTTGGTGGTCTTAACCAGTGGCCTGTATGCTGGCATTAGCATGACAGTGATGTGGTCAGAGGCGCCCAGGTGGGGGAGGGGGAGGGCTTTGTAGTCTCCCCTCCGGGTAGTGTAAATATTGTCCAGTGTGTTGTTTTCCCTTGTAGGAAAGTTGATATGTTTCTGTAATTTGGGAAACACGGACTTTGGGTCTGCGTGATTGAAATCGCCTTCCACCTTGGTTTGCATATACTTCTGTAGTTCATAGTTAGCTTTATTGTTGAATTCTGCCATATGTACATGACATACAGTGAATCGAAATTTCGTTTCCCCCTGGCCAAGCAGAGACAGTGATAGTGACGGCAGGGAGGGGCCACAGCGCAAGCCAACTTGGAGATAACAGAGTAGACAAAGATGCAGTACAATCAATAACAATATTCACAAACATATTACGACAAAAACAATGGGACAGGTAACACACAGCGTCTTTTTGTTTGGTAAACAAATGGGAGGGTGGGGAGGGGGAGCAGAACAGAATATTGATGAAATTGATTGAAAACTGAAGCTGAGGCAAACATTACTAAATAGGCAGGGCAGAGTGTTTACAGAATACATGTTCAGTGTTCCAGCCGACTTTATATGTCCTTTGTTTATAGTTTGCTGTGATAAGACCACAGCTGTGACCATGGGGGGAGTGTTGATGTAAGAGAGCAGGTCAAAACAAAGTCCTGTTGATTTAGATTTTCAAGGAGAATTAATTACACAGAGGGGGGGATAATTTAACATAATCCATACATTTTTAGAACCCAGGCTAACGGACAATTAGCCAGAACCCTGGTTCTGCCAGGCCCCCAACTTCGTCACCAAGCAGGGCTGTGTGACTCCCAGTCCTCCCTCCTGGCACGTAGATGATTGCGGACTGAGCCGCTTGTTTCGCACAATCATAATTCGTGATGGTATCCGAGCATCAGGGGGCTTTCCACAGATTGGAGATGGTACAGTTCAATCTGTGTCACCTTCTGATGTAGTCCTTCCCTGGTCTGCAATAGCTCCACTGTGGTGTAAAATGACAGCCGACAGCTCGGGGTCTCTTTGTCCGCTGCTGGCATTCCAATTCTCTGATGGATCAGAAAACATTCCCCAGACCAATTCAGATGTCCTGCCATCAAAAATTCAATAGTAAATAGTTCCACGTCCTCTAGGACCAGCGGTGCCAGACACACAACATTCCCCTTGTCCCAAGCGTCCCTCGTGTATCCGGCAGCGAGTTCCTTCGGGACAGTCCGGCTCTTCGGACCGTCATTCCTCCTCCTTGTGAAAAAAAGTGTCTCAGTTGCGTTGAGGGATCAGCTGATCAATTCCATAATTTAGGATTTTGAAAATCTGTTCCAAACAGGAGAAAGAGACGAGATGAGAGAAAAACAACAGACACAGAGCAAGATAAGGGAGGAAAAGAAGATACGTCCACTCCCAAAAACAGCTAGAACAGAAAAAGTAGTCTCTAATTTAGTAGTATACTAATTTCATACATTTCCAGGGTCATGATGTGGAGATGCTGGAGATGTGGTGGACTGCTACAAGTACCTTGGCGTCCATGTGAACAGCAATAATAATAATGATAATTTCAATCAAAGGCCAAGCTAATGAAGAAGTGACTTTATTGATCTCACACAGGAGAAATTCTTCTCTGCATTTAACCCATCCTGTTATTAGGAGCAGTTGCAGCACATTACCGCGCCCGGGGACCATCTCCATGATCTTCTTGCTTCAGTTTGGCTAGGTCCGTGAAGGTTCGTAAGGTAAAAGCAGTTCTGAAAGATAAGAAGGCCCGAGACCATTAAGACATTAAAAAACAGTAAAATAACTTAAAAATCTATCCTGTAACTCAGAGGGAGCAAATGCTGTAATTTTAAAACCAGTGTAATGTGGAACTGCCCTCTGGTCCTAGTCAGGAAAAGAGTACTTTACTGTGGTCTGCTGGGGGAGCAGCACCAGTAAAAGGGACATTGGACGGATTGACAAACTGATCCGCAAAGCTGGTGGATCAGCTGTGACCTGGAGACATTTGTCACAGTGAGGGACAGGAGGACATTGGACAAACTGGTCTCCATCATGGACACTCCTGCTCACCCACTGCACCAGACCATAGAGGAACAGAGGAGCTCATTCTCCAACAGGCTCCTACAGCTCTGCTCAAACAGTGAGAGAAACAGGACTACATTCATACTATACTCCATACAATTGTAACAACTCACCCTGATGTAACAGATAATACTCTCTACAACTGTAGCTGTGATTGGATATCTTATTTGATATTGCATTTTTCTATTTTATTACTTATTTGATTCTGATTTGTACATATACATTTATTATTAATTTTTATTTTTATTAATTAATGTCTCATCTGACATTGGCCTATTGTTCTTTTTTTGCTATTCCATCTATTTTTTGTTACCCTCTGTTATATTTTGTTATATTTTGATTGATTATATTTTTGATGAGTGAGCTGTACCCAAACAATTTCCCTTGTGGATCAATAACGTTTGTCTAAGTCTAAGTCTACATTCAATGCCAAATGTCACTAAATTATATATTCTGAATTCTTAGCACATTTTAAAGTGTAATTGCTTGTTTGAGCCCAGTCGCTATGTCGGGGTCTGTAAACATTTAAATTCACTTTGGTTTAATCTGGTGTGTTCCAGCTGCTTTAGGTGAAGTCAGGAGCATGGGTAATTTGTGGTTGTGTTTGCCTGTCCTCCCAGACACCGAGCCCAAACACATGGATCAAACACAGACGCTCGCTTCACTGAAATGTTTACGCTTTTATGGTGATAGGTACAACACTGAGCGGCACTGATGAAAACCACACATCTGAATCTGACAACATTTTAACCAGGAGACTGAAAAATGTGTGAAATGGACTATTTGAAAATATGTATGCTGGGTTTCAGATGTCATCACAACACTTTATGCCAAAAAATGCTACATTTTTGTTGTAATACAGTGAGTTCCAGGGTCTAATCACTAACAGAAATTATTAGATTAAACATGTATTCATTTGCCTAGGTCATTTTACAGAAAAAACTCAGTTATTAATAGGGAAATCTCACTTTTGCACCCATCTGGATCTATCACATTCTACAATCTAACCAATATAGACAGGTGAGTCAGAGGTGGTAGTCTGCAGCACTGGGGCGCCCCAGGGAACTGTCCTCTCACCCTTCCTCTTCACCATCTACACCTCGGACTTCACCTACAACACAGACAGCTGCCATCTCCAGAAGTTCTCTGACAACTCGGCCATTGTGGGCTGTGTGTCTGAGGGGAACGAGCTGTAGTACCACTCGGTCATCAGTGACTTTGTGGACTGGTGTGGGCGCAACCACCTGAGCCTTAACAGCAGTAAGACAAAGGAGCTGGTGATCGACTTCAGGAGGAGACCACTACCTCACTCACCGGTGAACATCCAGGGGCAGGACATAGAGACTGTGGACAGTTTCAAGTACCTGGGTGTTTACCTCAACAATAAACTGGACTGGTCCCACAACACCGACGCCCTGTACAAGAAGGGCCAAAGTCGCCTCCACCTCCTGCGGAGACTGAGGTCCTTTGGAGTGTGCAGGCCTCTGCTCAAGACTTTTTATGACTCTCTGGTGGCCTCTGCTCTCCTCTACGCTGTCGTCTGCTGGGCCCCGAGCAGCACAGAGCGGGACACGAAGAGACTTAATAAGCTGGTCAAGGAGGGCCAGCTCTGTCCTGGGCTGTCCTCTGGACTCTGTAGAGGAGGTGGCTGAGAGGAGGGTGCTGGCCAAATTCACGTCCATCATGGACGACACCTCCCACCCTCTGCACCGGACTGTAGAGGAGCTGAGCAGCTCCTTCAGCAGCCGACTGAGGCACCCCCAGTGCAAGAAGAAGCGCTACCCCAGATCCTTCATCCCCACCAGACTGTATAACTCTACTATATGTGTCTGAACATGTGAAAAACCTCTACAACTCGGCATGTGTGAAACTGAGCAAATTATGTTTTTAGTTTTAGTTTTTTTTTTTCTTCAAAATTTGTGATTTTCGTTTTTTTTGCAGAATGTGCTAGTTGAGATCATGAAGAAGCCACTCCATGTTTCAGATAACATAATTTGTTGCATTAAAAGCATAGTTTTTTATTTTAATTTGGCTTGTTTTTCGGAAAGAAAAGGGGGTGTGTATAAATCACCATAATTACCCACCGATTGAGCTCCCGCCAATTGGATGGTTAGCGCTGTTGTGTTTGCGCTGTTCGCCAATCAGCTGTGAGTGAGCCTCCTATATATGCGGCATTTCAAGAGAATAAGGACAGTGAAACCGGAGAAAATCCTTAACTTGCTACATTAATGCTAGGTAAGAAGGAACTCTCGCCTCGGGAGGTGGAACACATTTGAGATACATCCGTTTCTCCGGAGCTCCGGATAATTTAGCTGCTGAAAGTCCGTGGATATACGCGACATGCGCATACACGTGGAGATACACGAACTATCGGACAACACGGCAAACTTTTACAACAGAGCTGACTGCATTCTTATGGGGTGAGTCATATTATCAGATTATTTCTGCATCAAAGGGACATATTAGCTGACAGCAGGGGCCTTCTGTCAGCTTGTGTGTACAGGACTAAACCAAGATTAAACCACGACTAAACTGGGACTAAACTGGGTCTAAACCAGGACTAAACCAGGTCTAAACCAGATCTAAACCAGCACTAAACCAGCACTAAACCAGGACTAAACCAGGTCTAAACCAGGTCTGAATCAGGACTAAGTTGTGTGTGTGTCCAGAGTGTGTGTGTGCGTGTGTGTGTACGTGTGTGAGAACATATTATCCTGTGTATTATTGAATTATTGAATGATTGGACTTTTTGTTATAAAAGCATTTCCATTTTAACAAAGTACGTTCTAATTCTGACCTTTCCTGAATGTAAACACCACACCACGGTAATGTCAGTGAAAGGGGAGGGCTTAGCTTAATGCCATGCAAATGAGTTCTGAAGGCCTGGACAAGAGAATCTGAAACGTGGTTTTTCTCAGCTCGTCGATTTCACAATGTGTTGCTTTCAAATGCCCAAAAATTCTTCAAATGTTATCAGATTTCCATGTGTAAGGCATCGTTGGAAAGCTTAGGATCTACACTTAGAATCTGTGAATAACTCAAAACGCCTCCGGGACGACTTGTGACTGATTTTGCCACAGCTGGTCACATATAGCTGGTTACACTAAACGTGTAATCTTTTTTTTCTATATTCTCTTATTTACTTATTTTATTGTTATTACTTATCTTGTCTGCATGCACTTTTTTGTTCTAACTTTCTTTGCACTAAACTGCCTGGAGCTAATGTGACAAGTGAATTTCTCCTGTGTGAGATCAATAAATTACAGGTCCATGATCTTATATTAGTCTGTGTGCTCTTATACTTGTTACAGCTAAAGCTATTCAGAAAAGGTTAATTTCTGTCCTGGGAATGTGACTTATTTAGTATCAATACCTGCTCAAACAAGTATTGATTAGTATCTGAGTTTTGATCCTTTTGATGAAGCTACAAGCAACCAACCTCATATATAAATGTAATCCAGTTTTCTCCACATCCAGCCTCCTCTCTTATATAACTCAGTTCCACAGTGTGAAACAGCCGTTGTCCGATTTGAACCATGATGCTCCTAATCCCTGAGTCTCCATTTCATTTCTGGACATGAAACAGAAAAGTGTCTCCGGTTCAGCCTGGGTCACTAATTCCTTAGAAAAGTCTACTAATGATGCCACACACAAGGTAGAGTTTTTTGAAATATCGAAACCATGATAAAAGAAGAGAATACAACAATTTGAATGCATTTTTCATCTGAGACAAGCACTTCAAACCGGTTCAATTTTACATTCAGTAGACCAGGGACTGTGCGAGGAAAGAGGATGAGATTTACAATGATTACAGAAGAAATCGAGGAGATGAAATTTGTGTCTTTTCTTAAGTTAAAGGATCTATATCTGTTTCTTCCCTTGTATTTTAAGCAAAACTTGACTTTCCCCAGAACAAATATATCGTTTAAGCAGCTCTTGAGGTCAAAATATGTCTACACTGTACTGTCTTTGTTGTCTGATAATCAGGTGGTGCGTGGTTAGCATGTTAATTGTTGTTAGCTTAACTTTTAAAAGGTGTACTGCATAATGTTTCTGGTGGAGGGTCTGCCTATACATATCCATCTAGCATTTTTTTCATTACGGGTGTTTCTATTGCTCAAAAATACAATTATTCCTTCTGTGAACAGAGGCAACTCTCCACAGATCTGAGTTATAACATAGCGTAGTGCTGTGACCTGTTCGTCTCCCTGGTGATAAGATAAGAAGGTTTAATCTATACTGTGGAACATTCTAGACAAAGCAATAACATTTCCTTGAAGATAAGCAAGCAGTAGACCCTTCACTAGAAATGTCATGCAATGCACCTTTAAAAGAGTTCTGAAAGTTGTGAAAAGTGATTATAAACTCTGTGAATTACTTTGGACAACTGCAAAGCACTTCAAATAAACTCCTTTTTCACATTTTTAAGCCAGTGAAAACTCTTATCTGCCTATAATCAGGAGAAGCACAAGTAATCTAACCAACACAATTTCTGATTCTAGTGATCAACAGTGGCTAAACCAATCACAAGTCATCCCAGAGGCGTTTTGAGTTATTCACAAATTCTGAAAGTGTAGTTTCTAAGCTTTCCATCAATGCCTTACACATGGAAATCTGATAACATTTGAAGAATTTGTGGCCATTTGAATGCAGCACATCTGAAAACAACAAACTGAGAAAAGTTCTCTTGAAGATTTGTCACTGTAGGGCTGGGGGACAGAATGATGCTCATTTGCATGACATTATGATCCCCTTGCAGATCATCACTGGCTATCACTGTGGTGTGGTGTTTCAGGGCAGATCAGAATTAGAAGGTACTTTGTTAAAATGGAAATGTTTTTATAACAAAAAGCCCATATAATCATTCAATAATTCAATACACAGGATAATATGTTAAGCAGGGACGTGCACAGGAATTTTGAGGGGCAGTTGCTCTGACCTGAAGATGGCAATTGTGGCGGGATTCTTCAAGAACTCAGGCTTAGTCGGGATAAGTGTTTCTAGGTGGTTTGTTGTGCTCTCCCACAGTGCAAAAAAATGTGTCAAATGTGCATGGAAAAAAATATTTACAGTGGTGGAGTGATAAAAAAAAACTTTGTCTTTCAGTCTTTCGCTTGCTCTTTCTTTCTCTCCGCCATGTTACCTCCACTGTAACCAAGGCCAGACTGACTGCAGAGTTGCAGAGCACCTATATACCCCCATTTGCCCCTCCCACATTACATAACATCCACTGGAAACATTATTTACAACATTTCCACTATTAAAAGGCTAATATTTTATGTACCAAAAGTTGTGCACAGACTATAGCGTTAATACAAAATCATTAAGTCACATACAACACTTCAAATGCACGGAGAATACGAATAAATGCCCATGGAAATTATTCGTGGTTCACATGACCACTGGAACCCGCAAAACTGGAGGATTTAAACTCCCAGTGCGAATGTGTCCGGGTTTGCCAGAACCAATGTTCCCCCTAATTTTTAATGTGTCTGAGCAAACACACTAACTCCCTGAGCGTTCCTTGGACCCCTGTGAGCGACATCCGACATGCACACTGTGGCCACACCAGTATCACACCTGAGATCATCACAAGTTACAGCTTATTCATCAAATTACTGCAGTTATTTGCGTTAGATTATTTTTAATTTAACTGATTTTTTTGGTCCACTTAGAATGACAAAGAGAAAAATCTGTTCATGAGCTTTGTATATGTTGCATGTCAGTGAAACATTAAACAGTACAATATTTTGAAAAATAACCTCAAATAATTAAAATAACTTCAAATAAAAAAACTGTGGGCTACGGCCCATAAATGAGCAGTGTATAAATCTGTAAAATTACATTAAGAGATTTTTTTAGCTTGATAAATATAGCCTGCATATAGCTGCAGATTTTTTTTTATGGATTGTAGGACCTATAGGCCATAAGATGGGTAATCTTTCCCAAAATAATGATCACCAAAATAAGTATAAATTATCACTTTATATCTTGTTTTTTAATTATTAGCCTATTTCAGTAATTTTGCATGAGTGACAGCGCTCTGTGGTATAATGCTCTGGGGACAGGATTCACACTTTGAGAAAGTCCCATCTTTTTGGCTCACAAAAACCTATGAAAACAAAGTAAACAGGGGAAGATTACATTATGGCTCTACCTGTCTCCTCTTCCTGTGTTCTTCCCTCCATGATCTGCCGCTCTGACAGCGGAGATGTGCAACTACAACTACTGAAGGAAGCGAGAGAAACGCGGTCGAAATGTGTCTGTAGTTGGCTTCTCCCTGACGCGTGTCACATTCACATGTGCATCTATCAGATCGTTCTATCAGGTCATTCCGTGCGTCTAACCAGCGCTTTGTTTGTCAGTTGAGGTTAGATTTTATTTTATGCCCTGCACGCACGCACCTAGAGGGAGCTGTGGTTAGCATTAGCATATCTTAACTCCGCTGCACTGTTATTACTGTTATAGCGTGTATGGGCAGGGCACGTACACAAGTACTGTCAATGCCATGATTGGCTGCGTAGCGTAAGTGAATCGTACCGTATGATGGGCTGAACACCTGTCACTCACTGAGTTACACAGCAAAATGATACAGAAAAAAAAAATAGATCTAATTCATTTACAGTGAGCTGCATAAGGTTTTCTTGTGCGCTGAGAATGTGCGAGCAGTGCGCAATTGCGCAGGCGCGCAGCTTAGAGGGAACACTAGCCAGAACGCACCACGGGAAGAGGGAGAATGCCGCAGCGCGTGGGTAAGTAAATGATCGAGTTTAGCGTGATTTGGATGGGCAAAACTGGCGCTTCTAAGTGTGCCCCCTTAGTTGCGGCAGAACACGCTGGAGAGGTTATGGGAATTAGTTCATGGTTGATAATGAAAAGGGTTCAGCGCGCAGAGGTCAACAGCTAAGGAAACGGGCACGCGCGTCTTCACATGCTCAACACTCAACACAGGGACGGACCTGCTCCGTCACAGCAATTTTTGGTTTTCATTTTCAAATCTAGGCCTACATGAAATTCTGTATCCATTGAACAATTTATTATTATTATTATTATTGTTATTTATTTATTTTTTCTCCACACGGAAGGGCAACGTCAGTACAGGAGGGCATAGGGGCAGTTGCCTGGGTAACCTGAGCAACCCCCCTGTCCAATCACTGATTTCAACTCAATTTCTTCACATTTACCAGTGCAAGACAGGACAAACAGAGACAATAACAATACAATAAGGAATAAGAGCACAACTAGGCATAATAAAAAAATATACAATATGAAATGTATTACACAATATAAAATAAAAAAGAGACAAAAAAGAATAAAGTGGGAATGCACCGTACAGAAACGCAGATGGGAATAGATGTAAAGCATGTATTGTCGAAGTATAAAGGCACTCTACTCACCCCATAAGAAAGAGAAATGTGTTCCTGCAAACATCATTGGCTCCAGTGAAATATGTAATTCGGGGACACTTACTTTACACACTCACTTTGGGCTTTCTGCTGTTGTCATCTCCGATGTAACTACCATACGTCTGTTTGCCTTGAGATGTCCAATTATTCGCATATCCTGCCACTGTCGTTCGGCAG
This sequence comes from Paratrypauchen microcephalus, assembly GCA_036785185.1. Taxonomy (NCBI): domain Eukaryota; kingdom Metazoa; phylum Chordata; class Actinopteri; order Gobiiformes; family Gobiidae; genus Paratrypauchen; species Paratrypauchen microcephalus. The sequence goes on from JAVJIX010000172.1 coordinate 1,473,448, forward strand.
CTAAAGAACCTGAACTGTTGTCCCTACAGTCCAGCTTGCTGTTTATATGGACTCCAAGGTACATGCAGTCCACTATTTTCATGTCATGGCCCTGGATGGTGACAGGCTCCACTGGTGTCCTCTTCCTCCTAAACTCAATCACCAGTTCCTTGGTCTTGTCAGTGTTCAGGACCAGATAGTTTGCCTGGGACCACACCACAAAATTTGCAATCAATGTCCTGTACTCAGGCTCCTGTCCATCTCTGATACACCCCACCACTGCAGAGTCATCAGAGAACTTTTGTAGGTGGCAAGGCAGCTGTACTGGAAATCAGAGGTGTACAGAGTGAACAGAAACAGACACTGTACCCTGGGGAGCTCCAACATTACTGACCACAGTATCAGAAAGGGTGCTTCCCAGTCGCACATACTGAGGCCTGGCTGACAGGTAGTCAGTAATCCAGGAAATCATGGAGGAGCTGACACCCATCCTGAGCAGTTTCTCACTCATCAGAAAGGGCTGGATTATGTTAAAGGCACTGGAGAAATCGAAGAAGAAGAAGACATGCTTTATTCATCCCCGTACGGAAATTATTTCTCTGCATTTGACGCATCCTTCAGGAGCAGTGGGCAGCTCATCTTTCAGGCGCCCAGGGACCCATCTCCATGATCTTATTGCTAGGCGTGGTCAGGACCTAAGCTGGAGGATTTTACCTGGAGCATGTTTTGAGTTGATGGGGGAAACCGGAGTGCCCGGAGGAAACCCACCCAGGGAGAACATGCAAACTCCAAAAACAATATCCTCACAGAGCCCTTAACACTATCCAAGTGTGTGTGCCCAGTGAAGGAGATAGATTAAAAGCATCTCCCACGCCTAAATGGCACTGATAGGAAAAATGTAGAGGATCCAGGGATGGTGCCACAAGGGGTCTGAGCTGAGCCAAAACAAGTTTCTCAAACACTTTCATGACATGAGACATAAAAGCAACTGGTCTGAAGTCAATAAGTCCAGATGGGATAGGCTTCTTGGGCACTGGCACAATGCAGTCTTCTATAGTGCCAGTATCCTTTCAAGCTTCGGACTCAGTGTGAAGAGAAAGTGCAGAATCACAGTCACTGCATGCACATGGACAAGTGCAATCCGACTGCAAATGGATTGAGATCGTATCGGATTCATGTGCACAGGCAATGGATTGGATAGGGATTGGTTTCCCCAATCCGAGTGGAACCCCTGGCTTAGGCCGATAGCAATCCGCTTGGCGTTGCCATGTGCACGATTTCGGATCGGATTGGCGTACTGCTCATGCGCAGAAATTCGCGCCAGGGATTTCACCCAGAAGTGGTAAGGGTGGTAGGAGGCACCGACGGCGTCATAAGTAGCGATTGTTGTTGCCGGACTTTCAGACGAAAATATGGCTGCGAAGAAAGCAACAAGCACGCACTACTGGACAGATGAAGAAACTGAGTTCATGCTGCACCAGGTGCGAGAGCTAAACATTTTAAAATTTATGGACGGATGGCGGACAAGAAACGCTAGTCTTTATCAGAAGATAGCATTGAAGATGGAGCAGGCAGGGTTTGTTCGGAAATCAAAATCAAATGGAAAAACGCCAGGGCAGCGCATGCCACAGCCAAGAAGAACAATGGGAGAGCGGTCAAGACCGTTCAACTTGCCCGCACTGCGAAATACTGGAAGAGGTCTTCCCGCATCCGACAGCTGTCCTCCACCCCACAACCAGATGGCTCAGGACAGCATTCCTTCACAGCACCAACATGCCTCATCTTCCACCATTTCTGGACTATGAACATAATGCACAGGGCAATTCCACAACGGGTTTCGCTTCTACAGCGTCATCAGGTAGAATCGAAACGCGTTATTTGCTCTAATCCCAATAAAGGAATAAGAGTAAAGTCAAGCGAGTGTGCGGTATATTTCTTCTTTTCTGGAATTATTCAATGTCCCTGTTGTTACCAGCACCTGGAAGCTGTGCATGGAGTTTTGAACTTTTGAAATAACGCACAAGGCACTTTTACAAACATTTTGAGTTATCTATTGTGACCTTATAGTATCAGAAGAGAGTGTTTTTTTTTTAACTGTTGTATAACTTGTAAATATTAAAAATCAGTGTGGAAATTTACTACTAAGTTGTTCACTCAGACAGGACCAAAGAGTCCACCCACACAGAGAGTGGAAGAGACTGCAGAATTTAAGCTAAGCATTACAAAGACATACAAAATGAAAGTGTGGTTGTGTAATTTCACTACCCCAGACCTTACATAAATGAACGATAAACCCATAGCTACACATTTTTATGCCTTTATTGTGGCACAAAAGATACAAGCAACAAAAAACAAAAAGGCAGAAAATGATTAAAACAATGGTGTCCGGTATAGGCGCCTGAACGCTTCATAACTTCCGACATCAACCCACACATCTATTCAAAGGTCCTTTTATGTATTTATTTATTTATTTATTTATTTATTTATTTCAGGGACAGTGCATATTAATTAACATTTCTGTAAATATGCCAGAATTAGCCAAAGGCTATTTTTCATCTGTAGTCCCTTGACAGCAGATACTGTCCACCTAAAAACAAGAATAAAAATTATAATACAATAAATACATATAAAACAGTTGAAAAATATATACAGTATTACATAAGATGGCAGACTCACAACAATCATTCAGCTACACACCACCACTCATAACGAGATCAAATACATACACACATGACAATCACACACAGACACAGGGCAAGAGGCCAGCAGGGGGCAGCGACAGCGGATAAAGTCAATGTTCACAGATCTGGGTTGTAATTAGCCATTGTTTTAACTGTATTTTAAAGGTTTGGTTTGGTCCTCTGGGTCCTCCGGGTCTCAACAAGTAATTTTCGTTGTCCTCGATTGCTTGTAATATCAAACGCCGACGACACAGTTCGTGTCGTATTAACGAAACCAAAAACACATTTTTTTCTGCAGAATGCACAACACGTACACCAATGCTGCTCCATCAAACTCCTCGAACGTCAGATGTGTTAGGTTTTTATATTGAGTTGCCGTCACCCGGAAGTAGTTGGACTACAGCGCCACCTAGCGTTGCGGAGCCGGCCAGGGTGTTTTGTGATGGCCTTCATCCCCTTCCACACATATCTGGTATTGTTTTGCTGGAGTTTTATTTTTGCCTCTAGCCTCTTCCTGTACACTTCTTGACTCTGCTAGACCAAATTACAGGTCAGATCTGTGGAGAGGCAACCCTGCTCACAGTCAGAATGCCTGTTTTTGAGGTATTTGAGCTATAAAATATGTAAGGTAACATTTTGAATGCATTTATTTATTTGTTTAGTTTATTAATGAGACAGGGACAGTGCAATAACCTGAACAGGAGAGATGCATTGTCCCAGGTTGTAGCACCAGAGCTAATTTCCAACTGTAGTCCCTGGTGCAAGTTTCCAGAGGAAACCCATCCAGACATGGGGAGAACAAATAAATATATCTACTAATTTTTAAAGAGGGTATTTTGATTCTTTGTGATATTTAACACATATTTAGATCACCATTTTTTACCTTTTATTGTCTTCACCAAAAACAATGCATTAACAGATTTTATAAGTTTCAGTTTCTTTTTCGACACTCTTAGTCCAACCTTGTGTTGCTCTTCGTGCCAAGTCAGCGTGCCCCCCCCCCTTCGGAGCAATATGACAACTCAATGTGCATTCCGCTAATGAAACTACTGCACATCACATCAGGTTGTAGTGTATTGTTTTGTATCATGCATTTGTATATTTATGGGGAATTGTCGTGTGGGAACATGGGTGATGTAGTAGTAATAGTATAGCAGCAACCATTCACTACACTGGTTGACCAGTTTAGTTCACTATTGTTTTCACATATGTTTAATATTAAATTCACACAATCATCTCTCCACTTTTCCTCTTTGTGTTCATTCTGTTTGAGTGTTATTGACTGGGCTTGGTTCTGACTCAGGCGGAGCAGCATATGAAGTCTTTCTAATCAGAAGCCCACAGGTGATTTGATGATTACTGCTGCGCTGACGAGAGGGAAGTGCTAATCAAGAACCAATCTGCAAAACTGCTACAGCCATCAACAATCCAACTCTCAAGGGTTTTACTCATAGGAGTGTCATGGAATCTAGGACTGCCTTTAGATACCACATCGGAATCAGGATTAAACCAGGACTAAATCAAAACGAAACCAGGACTAAACAAGGTTTGAACCAGGACCAAACCAAGTCTAGAACCATCAACAATCCAACTCTCAAAGGTTCTATTTACTGGAATGTCACAGAATCTGGACTATAGGGACTGCCTGGAGATACCACATCAGAATTAGGACTAAACCAGGACTAGACAAGGGTTGAACCAAGACTAATCTGCTACAACCATTAACAATCCAACTTTCAAGGGTTTAGACTCACAGGAATGTCAGGAAATGTGGGCCTTTAGCATAGGGACTACCAAATCAGAATCAAACTAAACCAAGAGTAAACAAGGACTGAACCAGGACCAAACCAAGTATATATTAGGACTAACCTAGAACAATCAAAAATCCAACTCTCAGGGGTTTATACTCACAGGAATGTCAAGGAATGTGGACATCCTTAAAGATCCCATGACATGGTACTTCTTGATGCTTTTATATGGCGCCTTAATGGTTCCCTAATACTGTAAATGAATCCTTCTTCAAAATCAACACTCAGTGCATGAGAAAGACCCATTTACACAGTCAGAGTCATAAATATTGTTGTGGAATTTCTATTCTAAGAAAATAAAACTGGAAAGTTGTCTTGAATCAAATAGTTAATTTATTAAAGCAATTGTGCACAATTACGCCCTGACTGTCCCTCACAGAGGTCTCTGTCCCTAGATCTGTGTCCATAACAAAACATAGCAAGTCCTTATACCCCACGGGGGGCATGAGCAAATGCGTACATGCATAATCAAGACAGAACATTTAACATACTGTAACAAGAACAGGTCAGCTCAAGGCTGGCTCCTTCACAGGCACAATAACAACTTTAGAGGCCAGTGGAAATTTACCACATAATTTAACATAGGCCTAAAACCTTAGCTAGATTTTGGTGTCAAGATTGAAACTCCATTTCATTAAAGATCCCATGACATGGTACTTCTTGATGCTTTTATATGGCTCCTTAATGGTTCCCTAATACTGTAAATGAATCCTTCTTCAAAATCAACACTCAGTGCATGAGAAACAGAGATAAGATGAGAAAGAGTAATTTTTCTCTCTCTGAACACTCTATAATGGGACTTGTTGCTTGAATGCAAATGAGGAGAAAAGAGCTGGCCTATAGTAGAGGGTGGGGGCGTGGCCAAACTCTCAGCTCTCGGCTCTGAGCTCTCAGCTGATCCATTTCCTTGTTTTTGCACGGGGGGAGAGATTTGAAGCGTTCCATTGAAAAATAAACACATTTCCACATAAAATAAAATTAAATCACTGCTGTTCAAAGGTCCAGAGGCTCAGATAAAGGACTTCCGAGCCTAGAAACACTCGGACGTGCCTCCAGGCAAATAAAAAAACACATTTCGCATTGCCTAGCGCATTCGCAGTGCAAACTCTCTGGGCGTGATTTACAGAGACGCTGAGTACAGACAGACGGGGGTGGAACTGCATTTGCATTTCTTTTTTCAATCTGACGTCAATAAGGTGCCTTGTTCAAAATCGCCCGTTTGAGCTCCGATTTTTTGTAATGCAGAAAAGGATCGCAAATGCTCAGTTTAGACATTTCACAACTTTTAACCATGGGGGGGCCTAAACAGGGTAGGGGAGCTCACATTAACGTTCAAATACCTCAGAAAGTGAAAATTTCATGCCATGGGACCTTTAAGAATCATCAGAACCAACTTAAACATTACATATATATCTGATTATATGCATGATTATTGTAAAAAATCCATTACAATTCCCTCTTTTGATAATAATAAAATCTAATTTTATTCTTAATCAACCAAACAACAAATCTTACATAAACACAGTTAAGAAATAGACGCTGCTGTTTTGTGGGTGATAGCACCCAAAAATATAGCTTAAGCTTAAAGGTAGGAAGAAACAAATGGTAAAATGTTAACCATAACACATCAGAACCATAATCAAAACAAATCATGTGAATGCAATAGGGGACATTAAAGGAACACTTCTAGAGGGAAACAAATAGGTGCCTTTAAGTTCACACCTTAACTTTAATCTGAGGAACCTCAGATTTAGGTCATTTAGACATAGTGACCATAATAATAATAATAATTCATTGCATTTATAGCTGTGGCTACAGAAACCGAGGCTGCCAATCTGCGCCATCGGCCCCTCCGACCACCTCCAACACTCACGCACACACCACTTTCATACTAGGCAATGTGGGTAAAGTATCTTGCCTAAGGACACAGCGACAGTTTTTGGTTTTTTTTGCAACTGGCGCCCCACTGTGGCACCTGGAATTCCCAGCGGTCTCCCATCCAAGTACTAACCAGGCCCTGCCTTGCTTAGCTTCTGAGATCTGACGGGATCAGGCTTTGACAGGCAGGTATGGCCACGTGACCATGGTTGGGACTTCCCCCTCGTCCAAGGAGGAAGTGACATTCGGTATCATCTCGATCCTGTCAGATGGGTTAGGACACATTACCAGTAGATGGATCATTCTCTGTTACCACGAGACCTTAGCACACGATCAGTAGGGTCAGGTGGGGCTCGGTTGGACCCCATTTGAGCCCCTGGAGGTCTCCCTCGTGGCTTGCATTCGGAGGAGCCCACCAGAGAGTCTGGCTCTGTTATTCCCACGTAGGGACCCGCCAGAGGGCCTGGTCCGCGTGCTCTAGCGTTGGAGGTAGCGCTTGGTCTCCCCTCTTTCTTCCCGGAGGAAGCAGCGTGACAGCCTACCCCGTTCTTGGAGTTGGCAGAAGCAGCCTGCAGGCCCACTCCTGCTACAGTGTCGGTGGGACAGCTCGTACCCCTTGTTGCTCGGGTGTGGTGGTGCTGCACCCCTCACCTGGGTGGCACGGGACCTCCTCGACCTCCTTTAGACGAGGGACCAATCTGCCGTGGGACGCGTATATCCATGTCCCCCACTGTGCGACATTCACAGCAGTGTCAGTGACCAACAGCATTTCGTAAGGGCCTGCCCAGCGATGCGAACCCCAGTGCTTGCGCCTGGTTTCCTTCACCAGCACCAGGTCTCCGACCTTAGTCTTGTGGAGAACATTCGTGGCACCCATCAGCAGCGCGGCCCTCACCTGCACAGTACGTTAGCACATCACACAGAAAACTATGGGGAAAATTTCCTGGGAGGTGGGCCCAAGCCAAGATTGGGGGGTCTGGGAAACAATATTTCAACAGGACTCATATTACACCGTGCTCGCACTCCCATCCTCATGTACAGTACATGAGAGCCAGTGGAAGAGCCTTGACCCAAGTGAGGCCTGTGTCCTCACAGCTCTTAACCTTTTAAAGTGCCATTCTGTGGAGATCAATTCTTAAAAGAAAACCTCCTCAATTACCCTGGCCACAAAGTGCGTCCTATTATTACTTTAAATTTTCTGTGGAATACCCCACCGTGGCACAATTTCAGTTATTAGAGCTTTAACCACTGCGGGACTAGAAGCATGTTTACATGGGAACGCCTCCATGTGTTGTGACCAGGTGTCAACCAACCAATACTTACCTTCGGGTCGGGTTAACTCAATCTTATCTTATCCAAACCCTAAACCAAGCCCATTTTGTCATACTAAACTGTAATGCATACAAGTTTAAATACAAGTTTAGATCAATGCTTATATGCTTGTATTTTAAGATACCAATTTCTATATTTCTGGTGATTTAAACGCACAAGATAATGAATAAATTATGAATAGTTAACGGTTAAATTACTTATCTTTTTTAATCACACTATCAATTGGTGCATGTCTGGAAGATATCATTACAATGTATGGATCAATGTACCTGAAATTATCCCTATGACTACAGCAAACCATTAGAAAGAAGCACATGAGCTGAACTGTAAAAGACAACCAATGTTTATTCTTAACTTCATATAGAATTTAGTATTTCCCAATTCCTTTTTTTTTTTTTTTTTTTTAAGTATACCAAATTTTGTATAATTAATTTGTATTCTCAGCAACTTATTTTGTTACGGACTACATATAGAGTTTAGTGTAGCTCTTTACTTTGTGCCACGTGTTTACCACAGAGGGGCTACAAAGACATCCTAAAAAGGCATATGGAACCACGATTTTATGAAATATTAAAATGATCACATTCAAACATGAGAAGCATTGGAGCCAGAGGAAGAAATATAGACTATATAAAGGAGATTTTTGCCACAAAAACTGCCCCTTGCCATTCTGGACTATTGATTTAGTTTTACCTGGATTGTTCACCATACAAAATAACACATGACTGACAGCACATGCCTTTGTGCATATGAAGGAAAACCTTTAGTGAACCAATTTTGTATTATTCGATCTGAATCTGAGTCATGGAACCAAAAGTGTAATCATATAATACAAGAGCCATGACATACACGAAGCGCACACACACACACACACACACACACACACACACACACACACACACACACACACACACACACACACACACACACACACACAAATCCACATTGTAAATAGAATAGGCACCTTAATGACAGGCACCTTATAATTCGCAGTTTAGGCTAAGCCCATCAATTGTATTTTTACTGTAATTTATTGAATTATATGCTAATATTGTATAGATACTAAATTGTTTTTATGTTTGTGATCATAACACATGTACTAAATTGTTTAATGTCTGCAACTGCAACATATTTTCTATTGTATGCTATATCTTTATGTCTGGGACTGTGGATGGAAATTAGCACTGTGCTAAATCCGGCATATTTACGTCGGTTTGTGTGATCTTACACAAATTGTGCATTCAATAAATAGCATTGTCCCTTCCAAATAAACGAATAAATAAATAAGTAAATAAATCTCCATCCAAACTCAGCCTGAGTAGCCAACTCTGCAAAGCTGATATGGGGAATGTCAACATTAGGATCAGGAAAAAAAAAAACATTGCATCTGCGTGAAAGGACAGTAAGACACAGCTCCCACAGCTCTCTTCTATCACCTACAGAAAACGGAACCAGTTAGGTTAAAAATGGGCACCGCGTTGCAAACTGCCACGTCACATGTCAATACAACAACCTTCAGGACATCAGCTACCTGTGAAGCAAACAAAATGAATTTACCATCAGATTTAAGCTTCCTGTGTCTGCAAACACCAAAGCAGACTAAGAATCTGGGAAAAGAAATACACCAAAATACACCTTTTAACATTAACATTAGGCAATTCCAACAAATAGTGTTTAATCTAAGCCAGCGCGCAGAAAACTGATGTTAAGTTTTCTGCTTCAGCAAAATCAGACACAGATAGCATGCGAGACCAGCAAGGTCAAGTCACAGGTTAGGTGAAGCAAGAACAGCTCCCCCAGCAGGGAAATAATAGGGTACACCAGCAGGGACAGCATTCAGTTTAGCTGAAGAATAAGCAACATTCGATTAAAATAAGCGGCATATCAGAAAAAATAAGCGACATACAATAAAACAGACACCATGCAAGTTAAGCAACAGTCTGAGTGAAGGATCGAGTCAAAGGTCAAGCCTAGAGTTGATGGAGACTGTAGGGCTTCAAATTAAAACAAATTAGCCTCTCCAGTCCCAGTGAATTTCACTGGTCTCGAGATTATTTGTCTCTATGGATCAGTGCACTGAGAGGAGCCTCCAAACAAAATAATTTGAAAAATACATTATCTATGATAAGAGCACATGCCTGTATAAAGGGCATGAGTTGCTTCTTACTCTGAGGCTTTAGAATATTTTGAATTGCTGCAGCTCGCTTTGTAGAAATACCTTTACCTTTGGTAGAAATCACGTGACCAAGGAGGACTACTTCCTCTTTCACGAATTGCAATTTAGACAGGCTAGCCTTATATTATGCATGCAGATGTTCTAACAGGGCCACTGAATCGCGTTTACACTGCTCCTCGGTTGGAGCACACAGGAGAATTTAGTTTACATTATTATAGTAAAATAAACGTGCTATGTGACACCTCGAGAGAAAACTAGAAAGTCACGCAGAGCCTCATTGTACCATGTGGAAGTGTGGACACATCCCTGGCACAACCTGGTAAAATACATGTTCCCCTTGTATTGGAAAAAAAACAAAAACATTAGCCAGATCAACAACTATGAAATATTTGGAATTTGGGACAAAATAGTGTATGGATTACTATAGATTACATTTGTATGTTTTTTCCTGGAAAAATAGGGCTCTACACACCTCCAGATTCACATGGTACAATCACGCCTGCTTCATGCAAATCATTAAACACGGGGTCAATACCTTCACTCGCCTCTGGTCGCAGAGGATATTGGGGGAGACACGGACGCGTGTTGAATTTTCACGTAATTACCCCCGGTTGACAAGCACGGATTAAGCCCACATCGCTTGGGCCTTTGGCCCACAGCGAGTCAGGAATTCCCTCTAACTCTGACAAAATGCCTGTCTCCCCCTGAGACAGTAAACAATCATTGCACCCGTTATCTAGAAATTCACACACAGCCCGGGCCGCGCGCAGGGAGGCGTGGTATGCCACCCTCCGCGCTCCCGCGGCTGGAGAGAAACACACATGGGTGCCCAATCTGTCCTCTGCTCACAATGTCCAACAAACAACTCCCACCGTTCTGAAACTTTGGTTTAGTTAAAACACTACAGGGGCGAATGTTTGAAGATAAACAAAATCCTGTAACTTGTTTGAGCTAATCACAGATAATGCAGAAACATAATCACAACAATAAAACTAATCAGTGATTAACTCATCCTTTCTACCATCTACCCAGAACTTTTAAAAGTCCTGCGTGCGTGCACGAGCACGTTAAAGGAGCCGTCCAAGTCCCCAAAATGTTTGAACTCAACTATCATCACACGGACACAGTTTACCATGTGTTAAACCAATCAAATGAATTGCGGGATTTGGTGACAATTTCCATTGGAATTCAGAATTTCAGGTCGAGGTCTCAACATGTAACCTCATACAGATACAGTCAAACCTTTGCTAACAGCACCTGAAGCCCAATAGGTGTGGAGATTAAACAGAGAGATTCAACCTACACATCAAATCGCGACCAAGCAAGCTAATTGGACTTAAATTTAGGAACAAGAAAGAATGTTTGAAAACCATGCCCTGGGATCAAAACATCTTTAAAGGGGATGTGAACTGCTCTTAGTTGTGTTACCAGAAGCTAATAGTGATAAGGTGTAGCGGCCACTCCATTTACACGTACAAGAGAGATCACTGTTTTAACAATAGTTTGTTGCTTCAGAATCAACTAAAAATCCAATTTCATCCATTTACAGACAATTTGTATGTGACAAAATCCCCTGTCTCTCTAGGAATTTGTGAATGGCCAATGCTCCCCCGTGCCAAATGGAATGCGCTCATGTGTGGGGGTGTTGGGTGCGTGTTACCGTCCGCTGAAGCTGATGGCGCCGGTGTGGAGTCAGGAGCGGTCTTGATGACCCCGGCTGTGGCACCCAGACCCATGCCTGCATCGGAGCTGCACCCTTATCTCGTTTGTTGACCAGCTTCCTCACGGGCACCGCCATGCCACGGCTCCAGTCCCGAACATAATGTCCAGCTGCCCCACAGTAATAACACACATCTTGCCCAGACCAAGGGCTCCTGGCGCGGCCCCAGCCTCGTCCTCAGCCGCGTCCTCAGCCACGGTTGTGGTTGGGAGCTCCGCAGAAAACTTGGGCAGGTCCATTGGCTTTGCTCTCTTTGCCAATATTGCCCTGATCTCTTGTCCAGAGGGGCAAAACTCCCGACAAAATGTCAAAAACTCAACAGCAAATCTGGGTCTGTCCATGATTGGTTCGGGCAGAGACTCCACAAGCACTATTGGCAATGTCCACACCAGTCCTTAGCCAGTAAACGGAAAGGGGGGCGCCCGCCACCTCCACCACTGGAAACTGTCCTTTGGGGTCATCCTCGGTGCGTGTAGCAGATGACCCCGCGTTTGCCTGGCGTGTGAGCAGTGCTGGTTGCCCCCACGCGGATTTAACCTTCGGTTTCGTCCTGCACGTGGTGGAGTGTGGCTCGCCCATGGTTCCCTCGTCTCCTCCTGGCATGACCTCATCGCCTCTCTCGAACTCTGGTGGGGCGCATCTGGGGGGGCACGAGTCCAGGTCCACATCCGAGGCCATCGCCACCCGCTCTGGACAGAAACAAGGAAAAGAAACAGCAGTATCTGGTTTCACTGCATTTGTGTCATGTGTAGGTGCTCTGGGCCCAGTGTGTGTGGTCATAGACTTGTGTGTCTGCGTTTGTGTCTGTGTTTATGTGAAATGTGGGCGTCTATCCTCCCACCTTGCACTCCACGCTCCACGCTCACACGCACATTCTCAGTCACACACACATTTTCAGGTCTCATATCACACTCATTCTTAACACCCGGTTTTCTACTTTGCTCGCATACTGGAACTTGTTTTTCGCCCCTGAATTCTGCCTCAGAAATCCACACATTCAACCACTTGTAATGAATATCAATTGATTTAACCTTTTGGCCCGATAATATTTTACACTTCCAAATTTTCTGCCTTTGCTTATCCAAATGCCCCTTCAGCTCAGTGAGTTGTTTCATACTGAATGAACCCGCATCAGGAAACCCAAATTTCTCTATCCATATTGGTAAGCATTCCAAAGATTCCTTGCCATACTTTCCCGACATAAAAGCCGTAATTGGTGACTCTGGGACCTGTGGAGCTGGAGTCGCGACCCTGGACTGCCCATTCCCACCCATACTCTATCCCCGGGATGAGTATGGTCAGCACGCTGATGATCAACCTCTACGCGTCCGTAGGGTAGAATTTTTTACCAGACGTTGTTTTGTCTTTTTAGCCCGAAGGCAAGGAACACCATAGACCTATCAGTTTAGCCGAAGCAGGGGCGCACAGACCCCGTTTGGTCACCGTTTGACCTGGACACCTCCACCGATCGCACGCTCACAGCAGCTGTCCCCAGAGCAAAAGCTCACCCGAGGTCACAGTTCCTTTGCTGTCTGCCCTAAAGGAGCTGTAGTTTGTATTAGTCAATCACTATACAATTTTAGCTTTTCTTTTTTTCTTTCTTTTTGTTACTGCCCAAATACAAATTCAAATGCCAATATAATATATTTACCTTTTGTTGTTTTATTTCTTTCTACTGCCCAAATACAAATTAACATTCAAAACCCTATCCTTTTATTTTATTCATCTATTTTTTATTTTTATTTTTTTGTGAATCATATTGTGTAAAAAAATTAAGGTAGGAAGAACCCACTAGAACAATTTGAAAGAAGACAACTCACCACATATAGCACAGGTCTTTTTAGCGCTGGCGTTTTCCTGCAAGAGGGATGTGCCCTCGATCTCAATTAAAAAGCAAAGGCGAGGATGCAGCCCAGAAGACCCCCGTCCTAGGGTGGCCAGCCGCAGATCTCCCTCGCAGAAAAAAGGATCCGGTCAAAAAGGACTGTTCGTTGATGCCAAATTGTTGTGGAATTTCTATTCTAAGAAAATAAAACTGGAAAGTTGTCTTGAATCAAATAGTTAATTAATTAAAGCAATTGTGCACAATTACACCCTGACTGTCCCTCACAGAGGTCTCTGTCCCTCGCTCTGTGTCCATAACAAAACATAGCAAGTCCTTATACCCCACAGGGAGGCATGAGCAAATGCGTACATGCAGAATCAAGACAGAACATTTTACATAATAATAACAGGTCAGCTCAAGGCTGGCTCCTTCACAGGCACAATAACAACTTTAGAGGCCAGTGGAAATTTACCACACGTGTAACATAGGCCTAAAGCCTTAGCTAGATTTTGGTGTCAAGATTGAAACTCCATTTCATTAAGAATCATCAGAACCAACTTAAACATTGTATATCTGATTATATGCATGATTATTGTAAGATTTCCATTACAATTCCCCTCTTTTAATAATAATAAAATCTCATTTTATTCTTAATCAACCAAACAACAAATCTTACATAAACTGGAACACTTTATTATGGGAGTTGTTGCTTGAATGCAAATGAGGAGGACAGAGATAGGCCAGTGCTGCGGGTGGGGCGTGGCCAAACTCTCCGCTCTTTCCTCTTTAGTGGTACGCTGGTGCGCTGGCCCCACTTCCGCGTTTTTGCACGGGGAAAGAGATGAGACGATTTCCATTGAAAAATAAACACATTTTCACAGAAAATAAAATTAAACCACTGCTGTTTCAGAGGTTCGGAGGCTCGGATAAAGGACATCCGAGCCTGGAAACATTCTCACGTGCCTCCAAGCAAATAAAAAACCGCATCTCGCATTGCGTAGCTCGTTCGCGGTCCAAAGTCTCTGGGCGTGATTTACAGAGAGTGTGGGTAGAAACACAGACGGGCGGTGGAACTGCATTTGCATTTTTGCTTCAGTGTGACGTCACATAGTTTCCTTGTTCAGAATCGCCCGTTTGGGCTGCCTTTTTTTCAAATGCAGAAAAGGGTCACAAATGCTCATTTTACACATTTCGCAACTTTTAGCCATGGGGGGGGGGGGGCTAAACAGGGTAGGGGAGCTCACATTAACGTTCAAAAACCTCAGAAAGTGAAAATTTCATGCCATGGGACCTTTAAGATACAACTACAGATTCAGAACTATAGGGCCTAAACCAGTACGAGAATAGAACCAAACCAGGACTAACTCAAAACTAGAAAAGGACCAAACCAAGACTAAATTTGGACTAGAGCAGGACCAAACCAAGTCTACATCAGGACTAATGTCCCATAACCATCAGCAATACAACTCTAAAGAGTTTGCACTCACAGGAATGTATAGGGACTGCCTTTAGATACCACATCAGAATGAGAACTAATCCAGGACAAAACCAAGACTAAACAAGGACTGTTCTAAGATCAAACCAAGTCTACATCAGGACTAATCTGCTTCAATCATCAACAATCCAACTCTCAAGTGTTTAAACTAACAGGAATATCAGGGGATGTGGACCATAGGGACTGCCTGCAGATACTACATTAGAGTCAGAACAAGACCAGGACTAAACCAGAACTAAACCAAGACTAAACAAGGATGGAACCAAAACCAAACCAAGTCTATATCAGGACTAATCTACAACCATCAACAATACAGCTCTCAACGACTTTACTCACAGGAATGTCAGCAAATGTGGACTATAGAGACTGTCTTTAGTTACTACATCAGAAACCAAACCAAGATTTAACAAGGACTTGACCAGGACTAAGCCACGACTAAACCAAGACAAGAACAGTACCAAACCAAGTCTACATAAGGACTAATCTGCTACAACCATCAACAATACAACTCTTAGAAGAAGAAGAAGAAGAAGAAGAATGACTTTATTGATCTCACACAGGAGAAATTGTTCTCTGCATTTAACCCATCCTTATTATTAGGAGCAGTGGGCAGCACATTACTGCGCCCTGTGCCATCTCTGATCTCATGATCTTGTTGCTTAGGCTTGGTCAGGACCTAAGCTGGAGGATTTTTACCTATGCATGTGCATGTTTTTGGGTTGATGAGGGAAACCGGTTGCCTGGAAGAATCCATGACTCATCGCTGTACCAGCGGCGAGTCTGGTAATGCTTGGTCCAGAATGCACTGCCGTTGCGCGTAGACAGACAGCTAAGTGAACCAATCAGAGAACAGTTAACGGACAGCGACGTGAACCAAGCCAGTAGGAAGCAATGCAAAAACATCTTTTTTGAAAAGAAAGGCCTCTAGAGCTGTCAGCTGCTGTGGTTTTAAGGAAGCGATGTGTTTTAGGTCATTTAAGACCAATTTTACAGCTGAATGGAAGGGACTCAGTTCTCCGATGCGCCATCTTGATTCAAAACTGAGGAGAAACTTCCGCTGCCTAAGAGTGACGTTGCGGGCAAAGGCGGGTGCACTGACGTCACCATCTTTGAACGAACCAGAATCGCGGAGTCCGTTGTTAACCGGGGGAGTGAGGGTGGAGCGAGGGTGGAGCGAGGGTGTCCAAATGGTATCTCGCTGTATAGCAAATACAGAGAGATATCATTTGGCTGGCCAGGTAAGGAAACCGGAGTGCCCAGAGGAAAGCCACCCAGACATGCGAACATGCTCATGCTCAGGCTCGGCCGACCCGGGGATTGAACCCCGGGTCCTTCTTGCCCATCAACAGTCCAACTCTCGAAGCGTTTCTGCACAGGACTGCCAGAAAATGTGGATTGTTAGAAACTGCCTTTATGACAAAGTGTAGGCACCACATCAGAATCAGAATAAATTAGGAGCTAAACCAGGACTAGCCCATGAAAAATCCACATCAAGAGTGTGTCGGCTGGTACTATCCCATCAACCACATTTCCCTGAAGTGTGAAAACCTTTTTTATTTATTTGTTTTATTTGAGATAATTAGCGTGTCAAACTGGCATCCAAGGTAACAGCTAACAGGTAACCAATTTGTAGTTGAGGGCTCTGTATCCGTTGACCCCTCTATGGATAGCTGCAGATCAGAGAGTAGCAATTATTGTTTCATTTGTGCGGAAATGACTACGTGATGTTGCCAAATCCTGTGTATTGCAGATTGAGAAAATAAAATGGAAGAACCAAGTAAGTACTGAGCAGTGGGTATGTACTGGCGGCGGTGAAAGTGGGGACTGATCTGCAAAATGGCGATTTGAAAATAAGCCATTAAAGATTACTCAAACATGCATGAATCACTCCAAATACAACTTTGAGAGGGTAAACGAGAAAGGCAAACAGCTATAGTAATACGGTCAAGTTTCTGAATAGTCAATTGTCCAGAATAGGTTTGCTTTAACACACATATATTTTATGATGACGCAGACACCCAAATTCCAGGTTTAGTGTGAACAGAGCAGACCTGCCAATATTCTGGGACTGGCGCATGTGGGAATGGGGCTTCCTGCTGAGAGCTCTAGCATTTTGTACCCTGGAGTTTCCTGGCATCTATGTGTGACTGCGGCTGATGATTTGCTATTGTTACATTCTACTCCCGTTGCTTCATAAACTGTCCCTTACCTCCATGTAGCTGCAGTGTGTGTGTTCCTGACTGGAGAGCCTTGTCCCACAGCCTCAGAGCTTATCCTTCTGTTACCTGCGTCGCCCCTGGATACGGACCAGCGTTGCCCCGGGATACGGCACTGATCTCCTCGTCTGCTCCTATCATGCCTTGCTCTGTATTCGGGACACGCAGCAGCAGCAGAAGTAAAGGCACGTACGCACACACATTTTAGAGGTGCCGTACAGAAAGGGCGGGCAAAAGGGACAAAGTGTTTCGGCAGATTTCGGAATGCTCTGTCAACTGATTGCTCCAGGGCCTTCCAATGTCAATGTCATGTTAAAATGTGTGCTGATGTAGGCTGTAGAAGTAAGTTGTAATTGTGGTTAGGGCTGGAGATATGCCATTATTACATCACGAATCGTGAACACGATTCGTGAACACGAATCGTGTAGGGCTGTCCCTAACGATTATTTTTCTCCCGATTAATCTATCAACTATTTTTTTCGAATAGTCACGATTATTTTTTAAAGTAATGTTTTTTGGGTTGGCGGGTATTACAAACAGGCTTGACACGCTTTTATGAACAGTAAAAAATATTTATTTATTCATTCTCAAACTTAAACGTTTTGCAGTTTAATCTTCAAGAAATGAAGGCATGCCCAAATAAAAATAAAAGGCAAATCAAATAATTGATAAGAATAAATAACTTTATACACAAATTTCAATTATGTTAGTTAGTAAGAACACTGACTGTTGTTTCTGTAGGAGATGTATTGAGGAAGTGAATGAGGTTTTTCAGATCGAGACGCGGGGTAAATATTTCATCAAAGAAATGGAAACGTAATTACGTTTCCCTTTCTTTGATTAGAATAGTATTACTATTTATTTAGACCTGCAGTCGGCACAGACAGTGTTGAATAGCGCAAGGTGCACTGTGCACCGGGGAGGAGAACGGACATGAGACCTCTCTGAATCAGGCGCGCATTCCTCTCACTACACATCTCCCGCTGTTGGCAGGAATATGCGCTCTTCTTTTGTCTTAATTTACTTTTTTACTTTGTATACAAGCTCTTCTACAAACATCCCGACCACTGTCACCCTCAGGTGTTGAATATTCAGTCTATAACGGGCAAATTACGAATCATTGCTTTATCTCCGTGTCGTTGCTATGCACGCCGCCAGCATAGCGACAGGCTATACAAGAAATCAAAGTGCACAGTGCACCTTGCGCTATTCAACACTGTCTGTGCCGACTGCAGGTCTAAATAAATAGTAATACTATTCTAATCAAAGAAAGGGAAACTTAATTACGCTTGTTTTCTGTCATCATCCAGCAGCACACCAGGATGTCGCCGCTTCATGTGCTCATGCATAGTTGTGGTGCTGCTATGGTACGCCAACTCCTTCTTGCAAATGCGGCACACGACGAAGTCTTCGTGTGCCTTCTCTTTAAAATATCTCCACACTTTAGATGTCTTTGTCCGTTTATTGGGCTGATCTTCATCATCTTCGGGCACCCTCGGCCGTGCAGCCATTGTTACCGCTTCTGTTCCAGCACATCTACCGCTCGCGCAAATCATTTTTTTTTTTTTTTTTTTTTTTGCAAATCACGTAAACGACGGTATGTTGCACACGCCGACTTATTTACGTCTTCGACGTAATCGATTACGTCGAATAGTCGGGACAGCCCTAATCACGATACATTTACACTGCTTTATATTGTTTTTTACATATTGTAACTACAACTGTATGTGTTGTATGGTGGGTGTGTGAGGAAATGAATGCTTCATAACACTGAATCATAATATGACAATCTCACCAACAGGACAGACAGTACCTCAGTTGGTCCTATTGGTTTAGTGTTGGTCTCTGAACTGAAGGTTGCCAGTTTGAGTCCCACTGCCTCCAACAACTGTCGAGCAGTCAGATGCCCTGACCTTGTTTGTTTGATCTCAACTCCTTCACGTAAAGTGTTCCTGTGTCGTTGGGCAAAACACTGTCACGGGTGTGTGATTGTGTGTGTGAATGTGTGGTGGTTCTTTGATTAGGGTGACCAATTCAAAATCAAAAACTGGGACACCCCTGGTTTGGGGTGGTTGACAGTAATAATATATACAGTGGTACCTCACCTTACGAATGACCCAACAAACGAAAATTTCAAGTTACGAAACGCCTTCACGGTAAATTTTGGTCTCTAGATACGAAAGAAAATTCAAGTTACGAAATGCGAAATCTCAAAAATTCAAATAATGTGCGCTCAGCCACACACATTATACGCTTTTCTCAGACTGGATTTAAACTTTTCTCACATTTGTCTCTCATTTAAACACTCAAACTTTCATAGATTTTCAACAAAATTATTAATAGTGAAGTGTGGGGGGAAGGAGGAGGGGGGAGAAAACTGCGCTCTGACACGTGTGTGATAGCGGCATGTGTGACAGCTGACCCGGCGCGTGGGCTGTCAGCAGGTCTAGACCTGGACTAGACCTGGACTAGACCAGGACTAGACCAGGTGGATTAAAGCGCAGCGCGTGGGTCTATTTCTTGGTTTCGTTTCGAGTCACAGCTGAGGCGAGCAGCTGCTCGCATGCAAGAGACCTGCTCTCCAGGGCCCCTCCAGGCGCGGAGCCCCAGACATCCAGGGACCCAGGGGGACACTGCCAGCCCGCCTTAACTCATTGGCTGCCGGAGACGTCTATAGACGTTCGGGCGAACCCAACCGTTGATTGCCAGAACGTCTATAGACGTTCAACACGTTTTTCAGCGGGGGTTGCTAGGATACGGCCTGGAGCAACTTTGAAGGTGTAATTCACACACCTCAACCTGTAGATGGCGATCTTGTATCATTATTTGCTGATCAGAGCCGTGGAAGAAAGGAGGAGTGCAGTGTGTGTATAGATGTGTGTAAGATGGCGAGGCCAGAGAACCCGGAAAAGCAGATAACTGTTGATCAGCGCCTATGGAGCGATCAGATCGCTCTTGGGACCCAGGATCCTGGATCAGAGGATCGCAGAGACAAGCCGGATCAAGCAGCGAGGTCGGGGCCGAGATCTGCTGTGCCCGAGGAGGGGGCGTGTCATGTGTGCGCTGCGCGGACCAGGGAGTCTCCTCAGAACTACGACAGCGCCAAAGAAGAAGTTTACTGACTTGGAGCAGTGATGCTGCTGTGCTGTGTGGTAATTGTAATGAATGAAGTTATATGTGTGTGTGTGTGTGTGTGTGTGTGTGTGCGTGCGTGCGTGCGTGCGCGCGTGTGCGTGCGTGCGTGCGCAGCTGTGTGTGTGTGTAAAGGTTTATGCATGGGCTTGTGTGTATGTACATATATATGTGTATGTGTGTGTGTGTGTGTGTGTGTGTGTGTGTGTGTGTGTGTGTGTGTGTGTATTAGTTTTTATTATGGGTCTGTACTCTGGGCCTCAACAAAGTTCTATTATCCTGTAAACATCTCTTGGCACTATTCACAGAGCCTTATATTCTTATATTTGTAAATAAAAAATGTACTTTGTCATCAAAAATCTCTTTCTCTGTTATTTTAGATGTTTGAGGTGTCACTAAATCAATAAATATTGATGTCAAAGTCACTGATCTGCTCGAAATCCTTCTCTGAACTCAACGCTCGTTTTCTCAATTTCTTGCTCAAAAACCAGTGTTTTTGCTGAAACTTCCCTATGTTCTACTATCAGTTATTTGAGAACCGAGAAGGTTAGAAACATAATTTTTTTCCAGGTGAAAGAAGAGAGTCTAGGCTTTATTTTGATGTGTGCCATGTTTATATAGTCAAAGAACTCAGTATTCTGTGAGTCTTGTAAAATCAGTGAAAATGCTCTAAATCTCTGGCACTCTACAGGCTTAGATTTTGAAAACAGGCTGGCAGTGAAAGAGTTTTAAGAGCTCCCTAAGCGGGCATGGGTCCGGGGATTGTCCCGGTCACCGGCCTGGAGGTCTTGAAGAGGCCGACCTCACGGTTCTATCCAGGCCGCTCTGTGAGCACCTTACGCGGGCAGGTCTGGAGCAGGTCTAGACCGCGGCTCTTGCATGCGCCTCAGCTGTGACTCGAAACGAAACCAGGAAATGGACCCACGCGCGGCACTTTAATCCACCTGGTCTAGTCCAGGTTTAGTCCAGGTTTAGTCCAGGTTTAGTCCAGGTTTAGTCCAGGTCTAGACCTGCTGACAGCCCCCGCACCGGGTCAGCTGTCACACATGCCGCTATCACACGTGTCAGAGCGCAGTTTTCTCCCCCCTCCTCCTTCCCTCCACACTTCGCTATTAATAATTTTGTTGAAAATCTATGAAAGTTTGAGTGTTTAAACGAGAGACAAATGTGAGAAAAGTTTAAATCCAGTCTGAGAAACCAATCAGGAGCAGAACACAATGTTACACTATAAAAAAAGTTACACTATAAAAAAAAAAAAAAAACTTGGATCGGGGCCTTGGAACGAATCAGGCTTTTTCCATTGAAATAGCTACTCAACTTACGAATTTTTGACGTTACAAAACCACTTCTGGAACGAATTAATTTCGTAAGGTGAGGTGTATATATATATATATATATATATATATATATATATATATATATATATATATATATATATATATATATATATATATATAAAATAAAAAAAATAAAATTGTGAAATGAGTGTGTAATTAAGGAATTATTGTTCTGGACTTGTCCTCTTTATGACTTATTCAGGACTAACATGTGAGACAGTATAGTCATATTTTCTTTGTGTTTTGGTCTTTTTTAAGTAGCTTTTCTGTATTTTACCTAAACAAATGACAATGCCTCTCTTTACTGTTGGCAGGTATCAGATTGGTCAAAAATAGGGACACCAGGGACATTTCTTGATGAAAACTGGGATAAATCACTGGTTTTGGATAAATCTGCTGGGACAGGGGACACAGCAGATTTATCTGAGGACAGGGGACACAGGACTCAAAACTGGGACGTACCGGGTAAATAGGGATGTTTGGTCACCCTATCCTTGATATAATATGGTCCGAGTGCCTTGAAAGATGAAAAGCAATAATTTCCTTTCCTCCAGCTAAGAAAGTTGTTGTCATCAGTATCAATATTAGATCTTAGTCATGGAAGAGCAAGCGATTCAGAAAAAGGAAGGAGAGAGGAGTTAAAGAGAGCCAGCGGTCACACAGTGGTTACACAGGGTCAGTTAGAGTTTGCTCCGTAATGCTTTGCTCTGAGCAGTAGGGGGTGCTCTATTGTGAACATGGAAAATACTGGAAAGAAATGATCAAAGTTGCATTACGGTGCTGGAGGGCATGCTCCTATTTTTATATTCCCAGTCTTTCCTTTCTTGGTTCAGACTGGGATGGCTGGTTCTGTCTATGAGAAAAATGCGTCAGAGTTCAGTGAAGTTAACTATTATTCTCTAAAGGTCCGGAGCTGTGAGGGTAGAATAGAAAAAAAATGTATATACTCTGTGAATATATCAAGTTTAAGACTCCTCCAACATGAGGAGAGTGTAATCTATGAATTTACAATGTGTGTTGACTCATTTCATAAGGCTAGAATTCATCATCCGTGATAAACCAAACATGAAAACAGCACTGAAACATATTATGATTGAAAAAATATATTTATACTGTACTGCATTCGTATTACACATTGCTCTCTCTATTGATATTTTACAGCTGATGTTATCAACATTCCCTGGGGGTGTGATGATAACTGGAAGCACTGCTCTATCTGAGGCTTGTTAGACTTTAATCTGAGCTTTACTTTAACACAATCTGAACAGAAAGAGCTGGTCAAATTGGAACCACAAAAGGTGAGATGATTTGTGCTGTTAAACAAGTCCCCCTCAAATAGCCTTACAGCCACAAGGTAGCTCTCAGCAAATGTTTTTCAGTTCATCACTTTGACCTTTGTGTTGAAAAACAAACACATAAACAGCACCATGAGAAAAATAAAGTTGTGAGGCTCCTGAAGATGTGTTGTTTAATCCACTTTGTATTTTTTCTTGATTTTAAAACTTGCTTCAAGTGGAGGAGTTCAAGTATCTCGGGGTCTTGTTCACCAGTGAGGGGAGGATGGAGCGTGAGATTGACAGGCGGATCGGTGCAGCGTCGGCAGTGATGCGGTCGCTGTACTGAACCATTGTGGTGAAGAGGGAGCTGAGCCGAAAGGCAAAGCTCTTTTACCGTCAATCTACGTTCCTGTCCTCACCTATGGTCATGAGCTCTGGGTAATGACTGAAAGGACGAGATCACGGATACAAGTGGCTGAAATGAGTTTCCTCCGCAGAATGGCTGGACGCACCCTTAGAGATAGGGTGAGGAGCTCAGTCACGCGGGAGGAGCTCGGAGTAGAGCCGCTGCTCCTTCACATTGAGAGGAGCCAGCTGAGGTGGCTCGGGCGTCTGTTCCGGATGCCTCCTGGACACCTCCCTCGCGAGGTGTTCCGGGCATGTCCCACTGGGAGGAGGCTCCAGGGAAGACCCAGGACACGCTGGAGGGACTATGTCTCCCGGCTGGCCTGGGAACGCCTTGGGGTCCCCCTGGAGGAGCTGGAGGAAGTGTCCAGGGTGAAGGAAGTCTGGGAGTCCCTGCTTAGATAGATGCCCCCACGACCTGGCCCCGGATAAGCGGAAGAAAATGGATGGATGGAAAACTTTTTTGACTGTATTTGCTAATGTCTGTAACCATGGTAACTGCTGAACATTCCACCATAGATACAAATGTAGAACAACCCCAGCATGATGTCACTGCTCTTCCAATCAATCAATTATCAATAAAATAGTGCTTTATTCACTCCCTAAATTTGGTGTTAGGTTAAAGCCCCAGTGTGTAGGATTCGTGGCGCATAGATGGATGGTGCTATTGCACTTTCTGTTTTAGCTATGGCAGACCTCAAGGGTCACCCAGGCGCCACTGTATAAATAAAATGCGGTCCCGTTTTTTTTTTTTTTTTTTTTCTCATGAAAACACACATTCCTGATCATTTACCATGACACTCTACACATCAAATGAAACCTTACAGTCTCCTCTTTTTGACTATGCAATTCATTTCCCTGCACAACAATCACTCCCCGAGCACATGGGGCTTTTATATGGAAAAGCACAAAACGAGGTTAGCTTACCTTAGAATGCTTTGCACAGGTCAAACTCTGTATTTCACCATAAACTTGCTCTCAATTTGTCCGTAAGGATCCAGCGAATAAAATCCAATAAAACAATTTTGTCCAAAACATGTGTTAGATCCATTACGAGTCTGATCCGGCAGCATGCTTGTGTTGTTTACCCAAAACCACGAGCCTTGCCGAAGGCGGAGCCCAAATGTCCTTCTGCGGCTCTCGTATTCAAAATGGCTGCCTCTGCATGGGGAAGATCCCCCTTTTATGTGACTATATCTAAGTCCAAAAGAATACTTTGATTTCATGATGGAAGTGAAAAGGCTTGGAAAACAATGTATTTTCAAATGGGTATCTTCAATTTCAGTAATTAACGGGTAAAAATCTTACACACTGTCCCTTTAAGCCACCTGAGCTTACTCATTCATTCACATTCAGTGGGTGAAGTGTCTTGCTCTATGATACAACAACAGTATGCTCTGTCAAAATGCAGTTAGAACAGACATATTTCAGGTGGGTAGACGAGTGTAATGACTAGAGGCTCATAAAGTATGTGACAAACAATATGATGTGTCAGTGAAGCTGTAGTCAATTAAAGGTGAACTAAGTTTTCTGGTGGAGGAGCATCACCTGCCTGTCTCATGAAAATGCTCTACAGTACAGTACACATTTATGTTGTTATTATTATTAAGTATTTCAGCTATTACAATTCTCTTTTGTTTGTGAGATGGTTGGTTCAAGCATTATCTGTGAACTGAAGTTGTAGCCGGTGCAAATGGGTGTGTCCTTAGATGAGTTTAACCCTGTGAGACCTGAACTATGAAAGAATGGTCAGAAAATTCTAATTTTTTGGATATGAACTCTTTATTTGACCCTTTGACAAAATGTAAAAAAAAAATTTGCAAAAATAATTCCTAAGTATATATTCTTGTTTGTATCACATCTGATACTATAGGTATTAAACACAAAATCCGACACTATCATATATAATGCACTTAGGGCATTTTGGCACTACAAAGAACTGTGCCATCTGTAAAATAATTAGACATCCATAGCATCTTAATAATTTTGTATAACATCTTAACATCTTTGAACATAGCCTTGTACCCTAGCCTTGTGGACACCGCATTTCCCACAAAACACATAGGAAAAGTGAGGCAAGCCCTTGCAGTGCTTGCACCTTTGTCGTTTGCCCCATGTTGGGAAGTGGTCAACCCCATCCTTCCTCACATCAGCAGGCACACTGCGCACTTGCTTCCTCCGTGGTGGAGTATGAGATGGTGACGACTGTAGTGAGCTGAAGGGAGACTGTGATGGAGAGGCAAGAGGAGAGGACATTGGCCTACCAGGCCTGGCCTTTGGTTTTCCTGCGCTTGTCAAGCAGTTGCCAACTGAGGCCTGAAATCTTCGGAGTGGCAGGGCATCTTTCTCCTGGTTGTTTGCCCGCAGGTCTCTTCGGTACAGGATCAAAAAGATCCTGGCGTTTATTTTATTTTATTTAACCTTTATTTAACCAGGTAAAAACCCATTGAGATCAAGACCTCGTTTACAAGGGTGACCTGGCCAAGAGGTCAGCAAGGATGGGGTTTATCAGTGCCACAGTGACACTATGCCACCAAATCAGCAAGTACCATCTTCTGGTTCTCAGAGTGTATTTGTACAGGGCAGCCAGCATATCCAGAAGATCCACACCACCCATAAATTGGTTGTAGGTCTCCACAATGTCTGGGAACCATGATGTATTTCTTGGTCTTCCGATCCCAGCGTTTCACCTGACCTTGTGGAGTAATCCAGTAAAAGAGGACACCAGGTTGACAGGCTTGTTGTCACACCACCGGACAATGATCATGCCATTTTGGCTCACTCTGTGATCCATGGAAAACGGTCTTGGATAGTTTTCTTTGTGTTTTGTTCATATTGTATCTTGTACACTGTCTTTTTGCACTACCTGGCCAGAGAGAAACGAAATTTCGATTCACTGTATGTTGAACACATATGGCAGAATTGACAATAAAGCTGACTTTGATCTTTGATCTTTTGATCTTGACCCTCTTCCCTGTGCCTTCAGGGCTTTTTCATCCATCATCTTGCAGTCGGGAACCCTCTTCATTCTGACAGTGCCAACATAGTAAATCCCTCTCTCACGCGGATTGTTCCAGCAGTGGAAGTGATGTAAAGTAGTTGTCTGCGAACACTTTGTGGTTCTTTCCTGCAGGAAGAGTTGATGTCAATTTGAGAACCACATCTCCACTCACACCAACATCAGATTTCTCCTTTTCTGGATCTGCTGGCCCTTGACAGATATCAAAATCATACAGGAAACCACTTTGACCTCCACGTCCCCACACAAATTAGCCAATATCCATACAATATCCATATATTGTAAGTGAAGTTATTTGTTAGAAATGCCATTTAAACCTATAAAATGTTTAATTGATTCCATAAAACACTGTATGATGGCCTATGGAAGACATAATCTATGTAACACCCGGGAAAAATATATCAATGATGATCGTTAATTTTACGGCTAAATACCCAAAGTATCAAATTTGATACAACCATTTTCCACTCAATATAACTACAAACTACAATTATTAAAATGAGTAATACCACGTTTTATGGACAAAGTAACTGTTCATTTAAAAATATTGATAAGTATTTTAGAGAAAATCTTACCATAAAAGCATGAAATGGCCAAGTTTCTTGACCCTCAGACACACAGATGTGTGCTAGTGCGATGCAGCCATTTTGAATGACAGAAAAAACACATGTCCAAATGGTTGTAGAGCAAAGAGTGTCCACCAGTGGGCAGAATACAAGTATAAGATTTGATACAAAAGGGTTTAATGCAAAGTTTATGTTTGATGGTGATGCAATGAGTCCCAGAAATGCATGTATCAAATATGTTACGTACGGGCTCACAGGGTTAAACTTCTCATACAACACTTAATGATTTCATGTCATGTTATTATATGTTATTATATTTATTATATTTTTTGAATGGGAAAAGTCCTCACAAAGTATTTTAGAACAGAAAGCAGAGATTAGTCATGGGATTTTTGGCTCTTTTTGGATCTGAACATTTCATCAAGCTGTTTAAAAACTATTCTAATATTTATTTATATGACAGAAGCCAATGTGAGAACTAATTTGATCAACAAACTAATCGCAGAGATGCGTGAAGAGTCCCTCAGTCGTCCAGGTAGAATCCATGATAAAAGGAGAAGTTCAATTTGTCAACTGGACAAAGTTTGTTTGGTTGAAAACGTTTCGCCGCTCATCCGAGAGGCTTCGTCAGCTCTGGTCCTTGTGCTGGTTAGACACTGCTTATATCTAGCTGCCAGGAGGCGCTCCCTACACTGAAAAAACTCTGAAAACGACCCCCACTAATCTGTCTCTTTGTTTTTCAAATTACTCTGGCGACTAGTTTCGCCTCCCTATTCAACGTCTAACGACCCTCTCCACCCCTCTGCCCTGGATCGTCTGCCCTAATGTTTCTTTGTCTGTTTTGACTTGGTTTAAGAATCAAATTATAAATGGGAGACAAGTTATGTCTAACTCCCCCATTTCTGTTTAACGACGGATTCTCTTTTTTGACAAAAATAGCCTCTTTAACTCAGGAAGCCCTCTCGGTTTGTGGATATCCTAAATGGGCTGTCAACAAAACCAAGAGAGACAAGGGCAAGAAACAAGACAACAGAGAATCCGAACCCAGGAGGAAAGGGGTAGCGATTCCTTACCTGGCCGGCGTTTCGGAAAAACTACAGAGGATTTTCAGACAATATGAAATCCCAGTTTATTTCAAACCCACAAACACTTTAAGACAAAAACTCGTCCACCCAAAGGACAAAACACCGAGCCACAAACAAAGCAATGTGGTCTACTCCATTCAGTGTAGTGAAGACTGCAGTGAGCGCTACACTGGAGAAACCAAACAGCCACTTCACAAGAGGATGTACCAACACAGACGGGCGTGCCAGAGTGGACCCTCATCTGCCGTACATCTTCACCTAGAAGCCACGGGCCATTCTTTTGAGGACAGTGAGGTTCAGATCTTAGCCAGGGAAAAGAACTTTTTGTCAAAAAAGAGAATCCGTCGTTAAACAGAAATGGGGGAGTTAGACATAACTTGTCCCCCATTTATAATTTGATTCTTAAACCAAGTCAAAACAGACAAAGAAACATTAGGGCAGACAATCCAGGGCAGAGGGGTGGGGAGGGTCGTTAGATGTTGAATAGGGGGTCGAAACTAGTCGCGAGAGTAATTTGAAAAACGAAGAGACAGATTTCTTGTCCAATTGTCCTGGAGCTACTGTGGCGAGTAAATTTCTCCTGTGTGAGATCAATAAAGGCTTATCTTATCTTATCTTATCTTATTAGGGGGATCGTTTTCAGAGTTTTTTCAGTGTAGGGAGCGCCTCCTGGCAGCTAGATATAAGCAGTGTCTAACCAGCACAAGGACCAGAGCTGACGAAGCCTCTCGGATGAGCGGCGAAACGTTTTCAACCAAACAAACTTTGTCCAGTTGACAAATTGAACTTCTCCTTTTATCATAATCGCAGAGAGTGGGAGTGTGTTTACCCTTTGAAACTATGCATGGTCCAAATAAAATGTTGCACTAGAATAAGAATGATGTGAAATGCAATACCGCAAAAAAGCTCACACTCATGTTGCCTGCTCTGCTTCTACTGATTCTTGTTTTGTTGCCTCCTCAAAAACATACCTGTGTTTTGGTTCATTCATACATATTTAACGCGCAAACCCTGCATATTTAGGCTGTTCTTCTCTCAAACAGAAAACACTCATGTTCACACTAATACAGGGAGTGCTCAAACATAAGTGAATGCAACAAAACACAGCTCCAGGTATGTTTTTGAGGAGAAAACAACATTAAACATGACTAAAGGCTCAGAAGAGTCCATTTTGTGTAATATAGGCACTTTAAGTCACATTCTATCTGCAGTAGTTTGTCTATGGGTCACATGTCTGAACAGACGAAACATGAATTGACAAAAATTAGCCCATTTTGGTACATTCTGTCTCACTTAGTTAAATGAGTGCATTTGAAAGAAGCAGCATTGGCCTCCCCAGTACTCATTTATATAAGATTATATTATCAACCATATTGTATACAGAACAATAGGTCTGATTGTCACTTGTTCCTTCAATGCAGTCTGAATGTATTTAAAGCCATATTAAATACATTATTATATTAATATATTTAAAGCCATATATAACTTTTTGCCAAAAATTAGACTCAAATATGGATGTGTTTATAGCACTGAAAAACATAGAAAACATGGATCCTTACTGTGAGCGAGCTTGCATCTCCACAAACCTGACTTTTATTCAGAAGGAGGCCTAGAAATGTTCTATGGCTATAATGTTCCACAGTATAGTGTCAAACTTGTCTTTCTCCATCAATAATTTTCAAGTACGGTTTGTATTTCTATGGAATTATGCAGTTGACTTCAGAAAGTTACACACTATCACTTTAAAGGTCCCATGACATGGTACTTCTTGATGCTTTTATATGGCTTCTTAATGCTTCCCTAATACTGTAAATGAATCCTTCTTCAAAATCAAGACTCAGTGCATGAGAAAGCCGAATGAACACAGTCAGAGTCATAAATATGTCTCTGGAACACTTTATTATAGGCATTGTTGCTTGAATGCAAATGAGGAGGACAGAGATAGGCCAGTGCAGCAGGTGGGGGTGTGGCCAAACTCTCCGCTCTTTCCTCTTTAGCGGTGCGATGTGCACTGGCCCCACTGCGCTGGCGTTTTTGCGCGGAGGAAGAGATGAGACGATTTCCACTGAAAAATAAACACATTTCCACAGAAAATAAAATTAAACCACTGCTGTTTCAGAGTTTCAGAGGCTCGGATAAAGGACATCCGAGCCTGGAAACACTCTCACGTGCCTCCAGGCAAATAAAAAACGCATCTAGCATTGCGTAGCTCGTTCGCGGTCCAAACTCTCTGGGCGTGAGTTCCAGAGAGTGTGGGTAGAAACACAGACGGGCGGTGGAACTGCATTTGCATTTTTCCTGGAGTGTGATGTCAGAAACTTCCCTTGTTCAGAATCACCCGTTTGGGCTGGCTTTTTCTCAAACGCGGAAAAGGATCGCAAATGCTCAGTTTACACAGCATGTAAACTGAGCATTTTACATGCTCAGTTTACATGCTGAGGGGGGGGGCTGTATGGGAGCTCACATTAACATTCACAAACCGCAGAAAGTGAAAATTTCATGCCATGGGACCTTTAACATATAATACTTTTACTGGTCAAGCATAAATACATGGTAGTTAACTGTAACAGTTGTAGCCTCACTGTTGTAACTGAAGTAGTAGTATTTTACTGTACACGTTCTGGTTACATTCTCTCTATGAGACTTGGGGGTTGGTTTTAAAGATACAATTTGTATGTTTATTTTTTTTACCAGCAGATGGCAGATGGCTGCGTTGGACTATTTATTCCTAAATTATGAGTTTCATTATTGGTACTTTATTGTCACATCATAGATCCGAAATTTGTTTCTCAATGAAACTTCAGCTCTGTCACAGAGACAGCATTCAGACATCACGCAAACACATACATGCAGAAGACAATTTCACAAAGACTGTCAAAAACTCTTATAGCAACTCTGATTTGATGAATGAAGCTCCTCATTTAGCTGGTGAATGAAGGATTGTTTGAGCCTGACCCTGTTATAGTGTGGCATACAGAACTACGCCTGGATGGAAGCAGCACGTATTCTGTCTGTAGAACACGCTTTGTGAGTGCGGCGAACCGCCCCACTAGCCTCGGCCTCGGTGTTTCTTGAAGTTTCTTTCCGACGCGTCACGTAATGTAAATAAAGAGTCTTGAATCAAAAGGTTTGTCTTTTCTATCTTTACTAAAGTGAAGGTTATACAGAGTGGATACAAATAAGGTGAATAAAGAGGGAGATGGAAAGATGAATTTCTAAGGCTTGTGGTTTTCCTAGGCGTGTTGTGTTAGGCTCTGTATGTGTTGTGATGTCCTTCTTGGCGTCTTTGCGTGTCGTATAGCGGTGAGCTCCTGCCTGTCACTGGGAGACCGGGCTTCCTTGTACTCCGTGGCTCCCGACAGGACTCACCCTATGTTGCGTTGTTGACGATGCTATTCGACGCCCTTCCTTGCTGTCCGTATGTGCCTTGTAGCCTTGTATTCAAGATTCAAGATTGTTTATTTGTTATATGCAGAATCAACACAGGGTCAACAAGGCAATGAAATGCTTAGGATCAGAAGAACCGTTGACTCGCAAAAATAGTCAAGAAGTACTAATAACATGCAATAATAGTACATGGTAAAAAAGTGTTGCAAAAGTGCAGGGGAAGAAGTAAACAGTATAATAAACAATATAATAAAATATGTAATAAAATGTAATAAAAATACAAGGTACAATGTACAAAGGTGCAGGCAGGATTAAATCAAAGATCAAACAAGGTGTAAGTAGTGTATTTCACAGATTGCACATAATATGGTGTGGTATAGGTGCTGCATGTGGATTTCGTATTGCACATAGTATGGTATAGATATTGCTCATAGGTTATTGCACAGATTATTGCACAGGTAACAGTAGTTTACAGTATTTATTTTTATTTTATTTATTCTTTATTTAATATGGACAGTGCATATTAATGAACATCTGCAGCATTGCAGTGTAAATATGCCAGATTATAGCAAGAATGCTAATTTCCATCTGTTGTCCCTAGGCAGGTGACACCACAGCAAAAACAATAAAAACAGTGACAACTGACAATAACACCAACATTAAAACATTAAAACATTAAAAATGTCCACAAGTCTGGTTTTCCTTTAGCCACTGTTTCAAGTATGATTTAAAAGTGTCCAGTGTTGGAATCTCTCTTATTTATAATGGGAGAGAGTTCCAGAACTTAGAGCCTCTGACTGAGAGCACAGTTTGTCTGAATGTAGAGCGTCTGTGCGGGACCTCACAGTTCCCCCGGGCCGTGGCCCTTGTTCCCATCCCACTGACAGTCTTTGTTTTAATAAAATCCTGCAGTGGAGGAGGAGCGAGTCCATGTAAAACTTTATATATAAAACAACCATATTTAAAATGAACAAAATTATTAAAATTGAGTAAGTTATACTTGTCTAAAATTGTGCAGTGGTGAACTGAGAATGGTTTCTTGTCTAGTATTTTCACAGCTTTTTTAAAAAGTGATTAAACTGGTTTGAGTGTTGTGCCAGCAGCAAGTGACCATGTGGTAATGCAGTACTCTATATGAGACAGAATCATAGAGTGTAAAAACATTTGTGCCGCATATAGAGTCATGAAGGATCTTACTTGTCTAAAATTCACTAAGTTAAAATTAACGGTTTTTGTGAGGCGCTTAATGTGTTTCTTAAATGTCAATGTCAGGTCCAACGTCAGTCCCAGGTATTTAAACTCTTTGACGAGGCTGAGTTCCACCCCGTCCAGAAAGACATTGGACCGCTGCAGCTCATTTGCTTTTTTACTGAACATCACGCAGACCCAGTACTCGAGTTTAGGGGGGGTGGCATCCCCCCTGTGGCAAAAAAATAGTCAAAATCATCCCTCTTCTAAAACGGGCATCCCTTCTTCCATCCCTTATGGCATTTTATCAACCAGGCATGAGTTTCGCAGTTTTTAAGTCAAAATGACCAGTACCCAAGAGCCAATCATAGGCCGAACTGCGCTCCAGCTTCCAATCATGTTGCAGCATAATTACGCACCGATACGCGCTCCCGCCAATCATGACGATTGCCGCTGTTGTGTTTGCGCCTGTTCGCCTATCAGCTGTGAGCGAGCCACCTGAATGTTTACGCGGCATTTCCAAGAGAAGAAGAATCCTTAACTTCCTACATTTATGCTACGTAAGAAGGAACTCTCGCCTCGGGACACGGGATTATGTCCTTTTCTCCGGAGCTCCGGATTATTAAAGACAACACGGCAAACTGTTAGAATGGATCTGACTGCATTCTTATGGGTGAGTCATATTATCAGATTATTTCTGCATCTATTTCGGCACTAAACCAGGTCTAAACCAGGACTAAACCAAGACTAAACCAGGTCTAAACCAGGTCCAAACCAGGACTAAGCCAAGACTAAACCAGATCTAAACCGGGTCTAAACCAGGACTAAACCAGGACTAAACCAAAACTAAACCAGGTCTAAACCAGGTCTAAACCAGGTCTAAACCAGGTCTAAACCATGTGTGTGTGTGTGTGTGTGTGTGTACGTGTGTGATAACATATATCCTGTGTATTATTGAATTATTGAATGATTATATGGGCCCCCCCGTTGGTGAAAAATTTCACCATCCCCCCTGGTTTCATTTTACAACTCGACTACTGTGCAGACCGTTTTCTTTGTATTGAGTTGTAGGCATGAGTTCTTGACCCACTTTTGGACAGGAGTCATGGCTGATGATAACTTTTCTGAAAGTGAGGTAGTGACAGTGAGGTAGTGACAAACATGATACATTCATGTTCTGTTCTACTGCTGCTCCAATCACAATCTGAAACAGCAGAGTGAAAAGATGAAAACATCACTGAGCTGTGTGTGGGGTTAATGATGAAAAAGCCTGAGAGGAAGCCATGCCATGAGTGTGAAATTATGAACACATTAGAACATATAGAGAGGGAGATAACAGCTGGGCCCATAGAGCCATCA
The DNA here is from genome assembly GCA_036785185.1 of Paratrypauchen microcephalus. Taxonomy (NCBI): domain Eukaryota; kingdom Metazoa; phylum Chordata; class Actinopteri; order Gobiiformes; family Gobiidae; genus Paratrypauchen; species Paratrypauchen microcephalus. Next base: position 1,507,313 of record JAVJIX010000172.1, read on the forward strand.
GGAAAAGACCGGAGCTCCTTTTGTGACGGCAGCTATTACAGGAAGTAAGAGTGTTAGGACCAGAGGGAGCATTAAGAGGAGGAAGAGGAGGAGGGGAGGAGGGGAGGTATAGGGGAGGAAGAGGAGAATTAAGGCTGCTCTATGGTGGAAAAGTGCCACGTGTTGAACTTCTGCCGAATGCAAGAGCTGTGATTGATGGAGAGGAAGAGCAGGAGAAGAAGAGGGGAAGAAAAGGAGAGGAGGAGAGAAAGAGAAGGAGATGGAGAGGAGGAGAAGGAGAGGAAGAGAGGCGGCGAGGGAGAAGAGGGGAGGGAGTGGAGGAGAGGAAGAGGGGAACAGAAAGGGAAGGAGATGGAGAGGTGGAAAGGAAGCGGAGGAGAGAAAGAGGAGGAGAGGAAGAGGAGGAGATGAAGAAGAGGAAGAGAGGGAGAGGACGAGTGGAGGAGAAGAAGCAGAGAGGGAGTGACGGAGAGGAAAGGAGAGGAGAGGAAAAGGAGAAGAGGAAGAGGAGGAGTGGAAGAAGTGGAGAGGGAGAGGAGGAGAGGAAGAAGTGGAGAGGGAGAGAAGGAGAGAAAGAGGAGGAGACAAAGCCGAGGAGAGAAAGAGGAGAAGAGGAGCAGAGGAAGAAGAGAAGAGGGAGAGGAGGAGAGGAAGAAGTGGAGAGGGAGAGGAGGAGAGGAGACAAAGCAGAGGAGAGAAAGAGGAGAAGAGGAGAGGAAGAAGAGAAGAGGAGAAGAGGAGAGGAAGAAGAGCATGAGAGGGAGAGGATGAGTGGAAGAGAAGGAGAGGCAAAGAGGGAGCGATGGAGGGGAAAGAAGAGGAAAGGAGAAGAGAATGAGCATACCACAGTTTATAATCATCAGATATGACCCTAATAATGAGGGAGGTGGGCGTGAGGGTCTGCTGGAGTGACTGGAGAAAATCAAACTCAATTCAATATCCTACAGTATCTTGATATAATTCAAAGCCTTAAAGGTGTACTGTGTACTTGTAATTTATCCAGTTTACAGCTTTGCGTTCCATGTTTGGGTCCCGGGAGCTGAGAGCACACTCCACGCATGGGCACTGGTGTCCTCATCTACTCGAAACTATGGCTAAATCTCGGATTACAGGCCACTTTTGACCAAACGAAATCGTAGACTAAAGACATCGAGCTTCTATGATTTTAAAAGTGCTAAAGTTTGTTATTTGGAGCCCGCACGGGGCATATTACATGCTCGGGGAATGCCCCGAGCTATGGGTATAAGTCGCGCTAGGCTAACGGCGTTAGCCTAACGCTAATCTAAAACATCTCCGAAAATGCTCCATATGACACCAAAGTGCTATGGGTGAGTAAAACAACTTGTTTTATTACCGAAATAAGGCTCAAATTGTAAAAAAAGTTACTTTTCCTTTAAAGATTAAGCCTTTATTGGTCTCACACACAATGACACACGGGAGAAATTTGACTTCTGCATTTGACCCATCCTTTTCAGGAGCAGTGAGCAGCCATCTTTCGGCGCCCGGGGGGCAGTACCGTGAAGGGTTTTGCCCAAGGACCCACACTGGCTTGCTCATTGCCAGCCAATTTTATGAAGTGTATGAAGTTCAAAAACACAATGGAGCACGTCCTGTATTACCACATGACATCACAAGTGTTTCAGCCTAAATATGCAGGGTTTGTGTGTTGTACGTGTGAATGAAACAAAACACATCTCCAGGTCTGTTTGTGATGAGGAAACAATTTCTGCACTTCGATACTGTACCCGGTCGCCTGGCAACAGTCCGCAAAAGACCGATACTGCGGAAAAAGCGCTTTGCAAGGTCACTAAGGGGTCACAGTAGTACAAGCGTCTCTTTGGAAACCACATATTATCAGCTGCAACACAAAAGCACAACACGCTTACTCATTTGCATTGTCATGTGGTCGTATAAATCATAATAGCGCCTAATGAGAGGACATGGTTAGCTGTGCGCATAGGGAGAGCTCCAGCCGTGTTCTGAACCACGGTGGACCCTTGCAGACCAAAATCAATACAAACCCAGGCACCGCTCCATTACTCACCACCATCGCATACAGCTAATGCACCGTGCAGTCAGATATGCTCCATCTATCACCCGGCCCTTAGGAGCACACCAGCTCTGCAGCACCACCAGCCAATCACGTCTGCGGCCAGCTGTGATAAGCGCCCTCGTGGAAGCAGTGGATGATGGGGGAAAAAAATCTCGACGGGCCAAGGTCAGCGGCAGGATGGACTGACTTACACCAGTGTGCCGGGTTCATTTTGTAATTACAGATTGAGCAGTGTGTAACGAGACATGAGGAGTGAGAGAGGAGGCTCAGGTATGTGCAGCATTTAAAGGGAAAGCCCTGTATCCATTTTTTTTACTATAGTAATCAATTCATTTCTATAGCACATTTTATCAACAAAACAGATTTGAAAGTACTGCATGTACAAAGATAACATAAAAAACAACAAAAGGCATTAAAAAGGGTATACATTCTCAGGTTAACCTTGCCAGTCCTAAAACCATAAAAGCAAAAAAACATAAAAAATAGCAATACAGTGGTACCTCAACTTACGGAATTAATTCGTTCCAGAAGTGGTTTCGTAACGTGAATTTTTCGTAAGTTGAGTCGCTATTTCAATGGAAAAGGCCTGATCCGTTCCAAAGTTATTTTTTTATAGTGTAACATTTTTTTTTATAGTGTAACTTTGTATTCTGTGTCCTGATTGGCTAAGAGACTGTAGAGCCAGGACTAAATGTGGAATAAACCAGGTCTAGACCAGAACTAAACCAGGTCTAGACCAGGTCTAAACCTGGACTGGACCTGGACTAAACCAGGACTGGACCAGGTCTAGACCAGGACTAAACCAGGACTAGACCAGGATTAAATCACCCCATGTGGCTCTTTGCTGGTTTCGTGCAGCTTTTGCGTTCGTTTGTGCGTGTTCGGTTTGTGGCTCGGGCTGCGTGTTCACCGCGGTTCTATCTCGTGCTCGCGGTGCTCCTGTCTCCGCGCTCCTTGCGTGTTCGGCGCTAGAGCTAAGAGGTCGAGAAAGGTGCTCTTTGTGTAGGCACGACCGCGGGGTTTTCCCTGGGGCTGGCTCTGATTCTATGCGATTCAAGAGCCAGGGGGTTGACACTGTGAGCTAAGAGAAAGGTGCTCTTTGAGCGGGGATAACAGCAGGGCGTGCATCTGAGCGCGCATTATTCTAATTTTTGAGATTTCGCGTTTCCTAACTTGAATTTTCTTTCGTATATAGAGACCAAAATTTAACGTGAAGGCGTTTCGTAACTTGGATTTTTTGTATGTAGAGTCTTTCGTAAGGTGAGGTACCACTGTAAATACATACAAAGATATACAAGATCAATAAAATAACTTACACATTTAAATAAAAGAAATAAAAAATGCAGGGGAGCACACAACTCACGGGGTGTTAAAAGCCGGAGAGTAAAAGTGGGTCTGAAGACGGGGCTGTTGGGACGTGTGGCAGAATGTTCCAGAGCTTGGGACTGGTCACAATGAAGGCCCTGTCCCCACTGGTTTTAAGTCCTGCTTTAGGCACCAAGAGCTGTAGATGGCCCTTGGAGCATAGAGCAAATCTGGATGAGGCCCGAGATCCGAAGTCGCAATTTCGTGTCTGCAGTTAGCCCAGAACTCTGCGGCACAACCAAAAAAACAACAACATATTACACACTCATGCGACTTTGCAGTGGCTTCCTGTTCAATTTAGAATCGTTTCATTTATTTATTTTCATTTATAGCAGGGGTGGGCAAACTTTTTGACTCGTGGGCCACAAAGGTTTCTAAAATTTGACAGAAGGGCTGGACCAGGAGCAGCTGGATTTAGTGTTTTGGAAATCCACCTCATAAGAGCAAAAAATAACATTGGATATGTAGAAAACCGGCGCTTTATTTCAATTAAAAATGAACAAAAGCATTACAACAAAATGTCCATCTTTCAAGTTCCACAGTATTTAGCTATTTATTGAAATGACTCTTAAAACACAAAAAATTTAATAAAATACAGCTTTTTTATTACTAACAGTTACTATTTTAAAGCACTGAAAGTTCTGTTCTCCTTCAGGTTCTTTCGTTCTTTCGTTGACTATTTTGTCTTTAAAAACCGCTACAGTCTCTTGGCATATCAGGCACACAGCAGCTGATAAGTATTCAGTGAAAAAATATTTACTTGTCCACTCCTTATTAAAGATCCCATGACATGGTACTTCTTGATGCTTTTATATGGCTCCTTAATGGTTCCCTGATACAGGGGGTCCTCGGGTTACGACGCATCTTAAGAACGGATCAACGTCGTAACCCGAATTTTGTCGTAAACCGGATTTTGCCTTTGATCTTCCAACCAAAGCACCAATAACCTTTACATCTCAATAATTAGACCACTACGCTGCTTGGTTATCACTGCCGCTTTCATAGGAGCAGATCAGAGCTCACATCAGGTACTTCCGCCCACATTGGGCAGGCACACGAGGCCGTCTTCTTCTCCCTACAACCACAACAGAGCGTATTCTTCCGCCGTGCGCCGCACGCCGTTCGCGTTTGTTTACATCTCCTACCACGCTAAACCGCGTAAGACGGAATGACGCGTAATATATACATATTTTTTTTAATGGGGGCGCGTTCGTAACCACGAAACGTCATAACCCGAGACCGTCGTAACCCGAGGACCCCCTGTATTGTAAATGAATCCTTCTTCAAAATCAACACTCAGTGCATGAGAAACAGAGATAAGCTGAGAAAGAGTCATAAATATCTCTCTCAAACACTTTATTCTGGGCGTTGTTGCTTGAATGCAAATGAGGAGAAAAGAGCTGGCCAATAGTAGAGGGTGGGGGCGTGGCCAAACTCTCCGCTCTCGCTCTGAGCCCTCAGCTGATCCATTTCCGTGTTTTTGCACGGGGGGAGAGATTTGAAGCGTTCCATTGAAAAATAAACACATTTCCACAGAAAAAAAAATTAAACCACTGCTGTTCAAAGGTCCAGAGGCTCAGATAAAGGACTTCCGAGCCTAGAAACACTCGGACGTGCCTCCAGGCAAATAAAAAAACGCATTTCGCATTGCCTAGCGCATTCGCAGTCCAAACTCTCTCGGCAGGATTTACAGAGACGCTGAGTACAGACAGACGGGGGTGGAACTGCATTTGCATTTCTTTTTTCGATCTGACGTCAATAAGGTGCCTTGTTCAAAATCGCCCGTTTGAGCTCCGATTTTTTGTAACGCAGAAAAGGATCGCAAATGCTCAGTTTAGACATTTCACAACAAATAACCATGGGATGGGGGGGGGGGCTAAACAGTGTAGGGGAGCTCACATTAACGTTCAAAAACATCAGAAAATTTCATGCCATGGGACCTTTAAGATCTAGTGATCCAGGCGTTGACGGTTCGAATCCCACTCTTGACGGGTTGACCGCATGTGATCCCAGCTCCCACATATGAGTGCTGCCGATGTGTCCTTGGGCAAGACACTTAACCCCACCTCGCCCCCAGTGTCTGCGGACACTGGTAGCCCCCATGGCAGAAGATACATCAAGGCCCGTTGTGACGTGAGCTGTCCTCCTGTGGACCCACCACCCGTGGGAGGATTCATGGGGGCTGGTGCATTGTGTTCTGGGCAGCAGATCTGCTTGGACTGCTGCCCCTGCGACCCAGAAAATGGAAAAGTGGAAGAAAATGAATGAATTAATTGTTTGTTTTTAAAGCTTTGAAATGACGGGCCCCACAATACAGCTCGGACCTAAGACGAGACTTAAAACCAAGGGGGACAGGGCCTTCTCTGTGTGTTTTAAGTTCTCACACTTCTCGGAGTGTTTTAAGTCTTTGCTTTTAAACCCCACTTTTATTCTCTGTCTTTCAACCCCTCATGAGCTGTGTGGGCCTCTGTGTCGTTTCATTCTCAATGTGATTCTTTTTTACATTTTTAGCTTTATGCATTTTTGCATTATTGCACTTTATTTCTTTTTATTTATTTTTTTGATGTATGATTTACTGTTGTTTATTGTATTAATTTGTCTGTGCACACTTTGGAAACTGTCATGTTTAGAAATAAAATGGATTTTCCATTCAAAGCTTTAAAAACAAACAATACAATCTTAAAATCAACTCCAAAACAAAGCTAATACATCGATGGTAAAATCGAGGTAATGTGCTCATATTTTTTGGTTCCGGTTAGATAAAGTAAGATAAGACTTTATTGATCTCTCATAGGAGAAATTTACTTATAATAAGCAGCTCTTGAGGTCAAAATAAGTTTGCATCTGATTATAAAGCGCTGTATTTTTCAACACTCAAGAAGTGTGTGGTTGTTACTGTTACAGTGAACTCTGGTCTCTGAAATTTGTGAAAAGTGCTTATATACTCATCATGGTGAATTATTACAATGCTCAGATTGCAGAAAGTAAGTGAGGAATAACTTTGAACCACTGCAAACTTAAAAAAAAGAAAAAAAAAGAATACAATACAATGATAAAAGGAGAAATTCAATTTGTCAACTGGACAAAGTTTGTTTGGTCGAAAACGTTTCGCCGCTCATCCGAGAGGCTTCGTCAGTTCTGGTTCTAGTGCTGGTTAGACCCTGCTTATATCTAGCTGCAGGGAGGAGCTCCCTACACTGAAATCTACAGTAATCTGTCTCTTTGTTTTCCAAATTACTCTGGCGTCTAGTTTAGCCTCCCTATTCAAGCTTCTCAACGACCCTCTCCACCCCTCTGCCCTGGCTTGTCTGCCCTAATGTTTCTTTGTCTGTTTTTGACTTGGTTTGAGAATCGAATTATAAATGGGAGACAAGTTATGTCTAACTCCCCCATTTTTGTTTAACGACGGATTCTCTTTTTTGACAAAAATTGCCTCTTTAACCCCCCTCTCAAACCAGTTTTGTTCCCTGGCTAAGATCTGAACCTCACTGTCCTCAAAAGAATGGCCCGTGGCTTCTAGGTGACGGTCCACTCTGGCACACCCGCCCTGCAGCTAGATATAAACAGGGTCTAACCAGCACTAGAACCAGAGCTGACGAAGCCTTTCGGATGAGCGGCGAAACGTTTTCGACCAAACAAACTTTGTCCAGTTGACAAATTGAATTTCTCCTTTTATCATGGATTCTACCTGGACGACTGAGGGACTCTTCACACAATACAACACAATTACTCAAGGCGGTATGATCAGATGTTCAGAATCAATAACTGGCACAGTGAGGGTGAAAGGTAATAATAAGGGAATTGTGAAAAGAACAGCAGAAAAGGAAGTAGATTCATATGCACCGGGTCCATGGCACATTCACACCAATTTCTCGATGAATTTGTGAGTCAGTCTATAATGTTCTGCCAGTGCACTTTTTGTATTCTGCTCATTTTCAAGGTTCTCTGTATTTTAGCTGAAGTAATGGTAGTATATTCCCCTCTTTTCGTGGGTATAAAATTGGTGAAAAATCAGAACAAGTGGCATGATTCCTGTGTAAAATGTGTGTATAATGTGTGTAAAATCAGTGATTTTGGCTAAGTCTGCTGGGACAGAGGACACAAAGCTCAAAACTGAGACTGTCCTGGATATAAAGGGACTGGTCACTATGTAACTCTTTTCTGTTTGTGTCTCTGTGTCCACAATATTCCACAGTATGGTATTAAAAAGATCAACCTTGCATTTATTCAATTGCACATGTTTTACTGTTAAAAATACATAGATATATACACATTCTGTTAGCTGCTTTGCCTCTCCACAGATCTGACCTGTAACTTGGTCTGGAGTTGTGTTTTATTTCATTCACACATGTTTGAGTAACCCTTTATTATTAGTCTGTCTACATCTCCAACACTCAAAATGCTCTGTGCACCTTGTGATGTCATATAGTGGTAGTTTTCAAATTAGCAGCTACCTTTTATCTTTAGTTTAGCTGAGACTGGAAATTCCAGACCTGAAATCATCCATATGATTTATAGTGAAGGTGTATCGAGTTTAAAAACACATAGGAGCACTTCCTGTATTACCACATGACATCACAAGGTGGAACAGTGTTTTCTGTTTTGGAGAAGAAGTCTAAGAAACTAAATATGCAGGGTTTGTATGTTAAATGTGGGAATGAAAAAAAAACACACACACACAAAAACGCAACTCCAGGTCTCTTTGTGATTAGGAAACAACATTCTAACATAGATCAGTGCAGTTGTGTGGAGTTTGCATGTTCTTCCTGTGTCTATATATATATATACTCAACAAAAATATAAACGCAACACTTTTGTTTTTGCTCCCATTTTTCATGAGATGGACTTAAAGATCTAAAATTCATTCCAGATACACAATATTACCATTTCTATCAAATATTGTTCACAAATCTGTCTAAATGTGTGATAGTGAGCACTTCTGCTTTGCTGAGATAATCCATCCCACCTCACAGGTGTGCCACATCAAGATGCTGATCTGACATCATGATTAGTGCACAGGTGTACCTTATACTGCCCACAATAAAAGGCCACTCTGAAATGTGCAGTTTTGTCTCACAGCAAAATGCCACAGATGTCACAAGCATTGAGGGAGCGTGCAATTGGCATGCTGACAGCAGGAATGTCAACCAGATCTGTTGCTCGTGCATTGAATGTTCATTTCTCCACCATAAGCCATCTCCAAAGGCGTTTCAGAGAATATGGCAGTACATCCAACCGGCCTCACAACCACAGACCACGTGTAACCACACCAGCCCAGGACCTCCACATCCAGCAGGTTCACCTCCAAGATCGTCTGAGACCAGCCACTCGGACAGCTGCTGAAACAACTGGTTTGCATAACCAAACAATTTCTGCACAAACTGTCAGAAACCATCTCAGGGAAGCTCAACTGCATGCTCGTCGTCCTCATCGGGGTCTTAACCTGACTCCAGATCGTCGCCGTAACAGACTTGAGTGGGCAAATGCTCACATTCAATGGCGTCTGGCAGGTTGGAGAGGTGTTCTCTTCACGGATGAATCTCAGTTTACATTGTTCAGGGCAAATGGCAGACAGCGTGTGTGGCGTTGTGTGGGTGAGCGCTTTGCTGATGTCAATGTTGTGGATCGAGTGGCCCATGGTGGTGGTGGGGTTATGGTATGGGCAGGCATCTGTTATGGACGAAGAACACAGGTGCATTTTATTGATGGCATTTTGAATGCACAGAGATACCGTGATGAGATCCTGAGGCCCATTGTTGTGCCATACATCCATGAACATCACCTCATGTTTCAGCAAGATAATGCACGGCCCCATGTTGCAAGGATCTGTACACAATTCTTGGAAGCTGAAAATGTCCCAGTTCTTGCATGGCCAGCATACTCACTGGACATGTCACCCATTGAGCATGTTTGGGATGTGCTTGACCGGCGTATACGACAGCGTGTACCAGCTCCCACTAATATCCAGCAACTTCGCACAGCCATTGAAGAGGAGTGGACCAACATTCCACAGGCCACAAATGACAATCTGATAAACTCTATGCGAAGAAGATGTGTTGCACTGCATGAGGCAAATGGTGGTCACACCAGATACTGACTGGTTCTGAGTCCCCAGACCCCCAATAAAGCAAAAAAAAAATAAAAAAAAAATGCACATTTCAGAGTGGCCTTTTATTGTGGGCAGCTAAGGCACACCTGTGCACTAATCATGATGTCAGATCAGCATCTTGATGTGGCGCACCTGTGAGGTGGGATGGATTGTCTCAGCAAAGCAGAAGTGCTCACTATCACACATTTAGACAGATTTGTGAACAATGTTTGAGAGAAATGGTAATATTGTGTATCTGGAATGAATTTTAGATCTTTAAGTCCATCTCATGAAAAATGGGAGCAAAAACAAAAGTGTTGCGTTTATATTTTTGTTGAGTGTATGTACATACAGCCCCTTGAATGGCCGCTTTTCAGAATGTGCTTTATATTGAAACTACTTGGTAATATGCTGTTGCCTGGATACCTCCCCCCATCCTATACATCCATGAGTTTTAACTGTTGACATTTACAGCCTGCAGTGTTAAAGCCTCTCCAGCTCTGTCCATTAGGTGCATCACCACAGAGCTGAGTCGTAAACCTGACAACAGCTCCACAACCTCCTGCGCCACAGCAATCCTGACATTTACTTCTTCACATTTAAGCCATAGGAGCCCCCCGCACCCACACACATGTACGAGTGTGTGCTCAGACTCACAGTAAGAAGTGTGACAGCTGAAATGCGCTGTTGTGTTTTTATGTCTGTGGAGAAAGCCCTTTGGGTTTAAGAGCTTGAACTGGCTAACCTTCCATTTCATTATAGTCCAGTGAAGTGGACAGGGAGAGCGGAGCGACATGAAGGCCAAGTGGGATGGTGCAGTGGAGGGATGAATGAATTGGAAAAAATATGTAATTGAAAATTTGTTTTGCTTTAATGATCCTATATTACTTTTGTGAGCTTTAAACCATATTAGAATGGTATAAAAACATACCTGAAGTTGTGTTTTGTTTCATTCAAACATTTCATTATTAGTCTACATCTCCAAAGCTCAAAATGCCAAAGCTCAAAATGCTCTGTTACACCTTGTCATGTACAGACGCTCCTCAGGGTCTAACAGAGTCTGACAGGGTCTAACAGGGTCTGACAGGGTCTAACAGGGTCTGACAGGGTCTAACAGAGTCTGACAGGGTCTAACAGAGTCTAACAGGGTCTAACAGAGTCTAACAGGCTTTAACAGGGTCTGACAGGGTCCAACAGAGTCTGACAGGGTCGAACAGGGTCTGACAGGGTCTAACAGGGTCTGACAGGGTCTAACAGAGTCTGACAGGGTCTAACAGGGTCTGACAGGGTCTAACAGGGTCTGACAGGGTTTAACAGGGTCTGAAAGGGTCTAACAGAGTCTGACAGGGTCTAACAGGGTCTGACAGGGTCTAACAGGGTCTGACAGGGTCTAACAGGGTCTGACAGGGTCTAACAGAGTCTGACAGGGTCTAACAGGGTCTGACAGGGTCTAACAGAGTTTGACAGGGTCTAACAGGGTCTGACAGGGTCTAACAGAGTCTAACAGGGTCTAACAGAGTCTAACAGGGTTTAACAGGGTCTGACAGGGTCCAACAGAGTCTGACAGGGTCTAACAGGGTCTGACAGGATCTAACAGAGTCTGACAGGGTCTAACAGAGTCTGACAGGGTCTAACAGGGTTTAACAGGGTCTGACAGGGTCTAACAGAGTCTGACAGGGTCTAACAGGGTCTGACAGGATCTATCAGAGTCTGACAGGGTCTAACAGAGTCTGACAGGGTCCAACAGAGTCTGACAGGGTCTAACAGGGTTTAACAGGGTCTGACAGGGTCTAACAGAGTCTGACAGGGTCTAACAGAGTCTGACTGTTAGACCCTGTTCGACCCTGTCAGACTCTGTTGGACCCTGTCAGACCCTGTTAAAGCCTGTTAGACTCTTTTAGACCCTGTTAGACTCTGTTAGACCCTGTCAGACTCTGTTAGACCCTGTCAGACTCTGTTAGACCTTGTCAGACCCTGTTAGACCCTGTCAGACCCTGTTAGACCCTGTCAGACTCTGTTAGACCCTGAGGAGCGTCTGTACATGACATCACAAGGTGTAACAGAGCATTTTGAGCTTTGGAGATGTAGACTAATAATGAAATGTTTGAATGAAACAAAACACAACTTCAGGTATGTTTTGATACCATTCTAATATGGTTAAAACTCACAAAAGTAATATAGGATCATTAAAGCAAAACAAATTTTCAATTACATATTTTTCCCAATTCATTCATCCCTCCACTGCACCATCCCACTTGGCCCTCATGTCGCTCCGCTCTCCCTGTCCACTTCACTGGACTATAATGAAATGGAAGGTTAGCCAGTTCAAGCTCTTAAAGGGACAGTGTGTAGGATTCGTGGCGCATAGGTGGTTACTAGCTATTCCACTTCCTCTTTTGGCTACGGCAGACCTCGAGGGTCACCCGGACGCGACGTACCGCCGACATCGCGCGTGCCCGCGCACGAACCGCGCACCGCTGTATACATAAAACCCGTTCACTTTTTTTTTTTTCTTTTCGCATGAAAACACACAATCCCGATCATGATTCATGACAATCTACACATCAAATGAAACCTTACAGTCTCCTCTTTTTGACTATGCAATTCATTTCCCTGCAAAACAATCACTCCCCGAGCACATGGGGCTTTTATACAGAAAAGCACAAAACTTAGCTTACTTAGCTTACCTTTGAAGGCTTTGCACAGGTCAAACTCTGTATTTCATCATAAACTTGGTCTCAATCTGTCCATAAGGATCCAGCGAATAAAATCCAGTAAAACAATTTAGTCCAAAATACGTGTTAGATCCATTACGATGTGTGATCCGGCAGCATGCTCCCCCCTCCCCCCCTCCCCTTCCCCTTCTCTCCTTCGCTCCTGGCTGCATATGGGAGCAGAGGAACGAAGGAGAGAAGGGGAAGGGGAGGGGGGAAGGGGGGAGCCATATGCAGCGCGGCTAAGCAGCTGTTAGCAGGAGCCGAGGCAAAGGATGAGCCCAAATGTCCTTCTGCGGCTCTCGTATTCAAAATGGCTGCCTCTATATGGGGAAGATCCCCCTTTTATGTGACTATATCTAAGTCCAAAAGAATACTTTGATTTCATGATGGAAGTGAAAAGGCTTGGAAAACAATGTATTTTTGAATGGGTATCTTCAATTTCAGTAATTAACAGGTAAAAATCTTACACACTGTCCCTTTAAACCCAAAGGGCAACCTTTATCTCTTGGTGTGGACGAGTAGCGTCTCTACCCCGAGTTCCTCCCAGGTGATGTGGCTTCACACTTTCCCCAAAAAGCAACACTACATGAGTACTATGTGCAATTATATTATACTTTGTGTAATTTAAACTTTCTTGGAAGCCAAACAGCTAAATGAGATATCAAGGGGCTGTACCCAATATAGTTTTTCATGTACAGTAATGCAGTAAAATTCTTCAGTCAGTACAGATATACAGTACTATAAAAAACAGTTCTTAAGATCCAAAGGAGTGCTGTCTGTATCTATTAATAAAGCTATTCTTTCCAGATCAGATGGCAAAAAAGGCCTTAAAAAGTTGTGAAATAATAAAAATAACATGGTGTTGGTGCTTGACTGCTGCAAACTGTTTAAAATGAACTCCACATTATGACAGGTAGAGCGTCTTTAATTTTTTAAGGTGCACTATGTAACTTTCCTGGTGGAGGGTTCACAACGTACTTGTCTGGGAAGATTTTATTGATTTGTCTTGAATATCCCACAATATAGCATTAACTATATATCCATCGCATATCTTGTTGCAGCCGATGTCATCACTTTTTCCTAGGAGTGCAGGGCTCTCAAGTCTCACGCATTGAGTGTGACACACGCAATTCGACGTGTTCACACGCTCACACGCCACACATGGCATTTCTCACGCTGATTTTTTTTTTTTTTTGTGCCCAGAAAATCGGTCTGTGTGGCTCAGTTTATGCAGGCACCGCGCGTTTTCAGCGAAAAAAAAACTCTCCCCCTCCTCCCCGTCCCACTCCCCAGAAAAAAATCATCCAATCAGAAAATAGATTGTTCTGTTGTTGGGCAGACTGTAGAGTGTAGTTTCAGCTGCTAAGCGCACACTGCCGTGATGATAAAACAAACTGAGAACCATCAGGTAATAACTTCATTTATATAACTCTCATTAGTTGCTTTGTAGTTTAAGTTGGCTCTTTAGACAAACATTTACAGCAGGGCTCTCAAGTCTCATGCATTGAGAGAGACAATTCGACGCGTTCACACGCTCACACGGCATTTCTCACGCAATTCAAGCCACACACCCTAACTATAAGCACAGCTCTCTCTTAGGCCTGTTAGACTTTAAGCTGAGGTTTATTTTAACACACACTGACCATAAAGAACTGACCTAGCAAAAGTGCAATGGATGAGTTGACTGTGCTGTTAAAGGAGAATTAATGCTTTTTACAATCTGAGCCTTATTTCGGTAATAAAACAAGTTGTTTTACTCACCCATAGCACTTTGGTGTCATATGGAGCACTTCCAGAGATGTTTTAGATTAGCGATAGCCGTAGCGCTAATATATGCCCCGAGCGGTCTCCAAATAACACAAACTTTAGCACTTTTCAAATCATAGAAGCTCAATGTCTTAGTCTACGCTTTCATTTGAGTCAAAAGTGGCCTGTAATCCAAGATTTATCCATAGTTTCGAGTAGATGAGGACGCCAGTGCGCATGTGCGGAGTCACAGTTTATTTCACTCCCAGCTCCCGGGACCCAAACATGAAACGCAAAGCTGTAAATTATGGATAAATCTCGGAATACAGGCCACTTTTGACTCAAACGAAAGTGTAGACTAAGACATTGAGCGTCTATGATTTGAAAAGTGCTAAAGTTTGTGTTATTTGGAGACCGCTCGGGGCATATATTACATGCCCCAAGAACTCGCGATACGGCTATTGCTACTCTAAAACATCTCTGGAATGCTCCATATGACACCAAAGTGCTATGGGTGAGTAAAACAACTTGTTTCATTACCGAAATAAGGCTCAGATTGTAAAAAATGTTAATTCTCCTTTAAACAAGTAACTCTCAAATTATATTACGGTCGCAAGCTTTTCAGTTTTAGTTCACTTTTTGTTGAAAATCAAACACCTAAACAGGACCATGAACGCTTGTATTGATTACAAGCTCCTGAAAATGTGCTGTTTACACCCAGCTTGTATATTTTTCTTGAGTTCTTCTTGAGTATTTAGCAAACACGGCCAAAAATGTTTTTAATGTGTGCATTGTGTCACCATGATAACTGATGAGCATTCCATCATAGACATACATGTAGAACACCCCTAAATGTAAATTCTCATACTCGTCTCGTCTCATGGAGATAGAGACGTTTAATGTCTTAGACTTAGACAAACTTCATTAATCCACAAGGGAAATTATTTGAGTACAGCAGCTCACTCATCATAATATATATAACAGAGAGTAACAAAAATAGATGGAGTAGCAAAAAAGATAGCAAGAGACCAGTGTGAAATGAAACTATAGAACTAAACTATATGAAAATATAGCCGCAAGCAGCGATGATCGGCCCTCCCTTGTACTCGCAGTCTTTTAGAACGCTTTTAATAACGTTTAATGTCCCACTTGATACAGCACGATTCTGGTGAGTCTGGGTCATGGGAGGAGTTCGTTAAAAAAACGAGGACAGGAAAATTTGCCTTCGGCGCTGGGTCACATGCTCGGTCCAATATGGCTGACTTCCTGTTGGTCGCCTAGCAACGGTGTAATATACTTTTTTGTTCCTATTCCCATGATGCATCTGTCTACCAAATTTGGTTTGGCTATGACAAAGTTTTTGCTGGGCATCCCATTGGCGGGGACAGATGTTTGGCCTGTTGCCATGGCAACATAGCCATAGGCGCAATGAATTTTGATTTTCCAGCATTTTTAAAGATTTTTTAATACAGATTATTTGTAAATTCATTTTTTGGTGTTCTTGAACCTGAAAAAAGTGTATAGGAAAATAATAATAATAATAATAATAATAATAATAAGAAGAAGAAGAAGAAGAAGAAGAAGAAGAAGAAAAAACAATAACAATAGGTCCTACACTTTAGCGCTCGGGCCTAAAAATAAGTGTATATGTACAAATCAGAATAAAATAGAATAAATAAATAAAGTAAAATAAGTAATAAAATAAGAGTAAAATAAGTAATAAAATATAAAATAAAGAACCTATATGTCCTTCTGGGGAACAATTCTGACCTAGCAAAACCATCTCCATGGAGACAAGACATGGAAGAAAAGTTACATAGTGTACTTTTCTTCCTTCCCATTCCTTTATAATAGCCATATAAATTCCAGTGCAAATACTTTAATAACCAGACACGTGGATTTATTGAAGTTCTTTATTAAAATCATCTTTTCTATTTCTGCTTGTATACAGCACAGAGTATTGTCATCGTCCCACACGTGTGACTGAGGCTGAAGGACCACAGAGCCACATATTAAAGTGTTTAGTGTGAGCTACTGACAACACAGCATTCATCGCCCCATAGTCACTCAGTACAGCAGGGAAATACAAGGCCCTTAAACAGAGGTGTACAGGCAGAAAACACGCCCCCTTCGGGCTAAAACGGACCTCAACCAGGGCTTACTTATTCTGTGGAGTTTTAAAATGTGAAAGAATTCATAAACATAGGGAAACTTAATGTTTTTAAAGACCACATTTCACAAAACTGTATAAAACATCCAATTCTGAATAAGTTGGGCGCTGTCAAAAGGAACTGTATTCACAATTGAAGTAATACATTATTTGATCGATAATGTTGAGGGATTGTACACTTAGTTAAAACTAAAGCCTCGGTCAGTCCATCTTAGCCACTGCTAAGCCAAAATTTTCAACATGATTTCATATTGAAAAACTGAAAATGGAAAAGTGTCATTTGTCATACTGTATATTTTGAGTTGTAGCCTACAGCACAGCAGCATGTTACATACAGCACAATATAAAGTCAGATATTGAACAGTTTGCTGATGGGTTACTGCATGTTTTGAGAGATATAAGTAACGGCTACTGAAATATGCAAAAGAATGTGTTAGTGCAGTGGGCTACATGTGATAAGAGGTAACTGCTGTACACTACACTGCTGTAAACTAAAGACGGACTGGGGAAAGCTGCTGTTTTACTTAATTAGCTATATATATATATTTTTTTTATTAATTTTCTTTTTTTTGTTGTTGCCTGAACCAAAGTAAAGGCCCCTCTGGATCCTCTCGCCCAGCACTGCTACAGTGACACGGTCATAGACTCTTGCACCACTCCAGGTCAGGTCAAACGTTAGTGACAAAAACACAGTTAGACTGGTCTCTGTTCTGCTGAGGGGGTCTGACGCGACAGACACAAGACACTCTCATCAAACTCAGGACATAGATCTTAGAGCTTTGAAATATAGTATTATATTTATATATTATATTTTAGGTCAAATAAATAGATCCACTTATACTCTTCTTTTTTGTAAAAGATTTACAATTAAACACACACAAATACAATGGATTGATCTAAGCAAAACTGGAAGAGGGGAGAGGAGGAACTGATTGGCCAAAACATTATGACCACTCTGAGGGCTTTTACGTGCTTCACATTACTGAACTTAGTGATTATTTAGTGTGCCCTACAGCTGTGGTGGCAGAGTGGTTAGCCTCACAGTGGGCCTCTCTGTGCTCCTGCGCTGCTCCTGACAGGTAACCCAACCTTAACTGTAGGTGGTCATAATGTTTCGTCCGATCCTTGAATAACACAGACTCGGGAGGTCTGAGCTCTTGCTGCAGCCGTGTGATCACAGAGCTCTCAGCCAGGGGGCGCTCTCATCTGCGTTTGGGTTGAAGCTCAGGTTCACAGGTCGCCGAGAGCGCAGGACTTTAACAAGTAAAAATGTTTTGTCGTGTGAATACAAATGATCCCTCAAAAGCTGAACAGCTTCCAGCCAAGAAAGCAAATTACAGTTTGAATTGAAATGGCCCCTCGACACATTTTTTATTGTAATAGAAAATTATAATAACAAACATCAAGATCAAGATGCTAAAGGTTTTGCTAATGCTACCCACTTCCACACATACTGTATACAGCCATTTCATTGTCATTTTTTTTTTTTTTTTTTTTTTTTTTTTACAATAGAATTCTTTTACGTTAAACAAAGGCAGACAAACTCTAGGCCATGGTCAAAGCAATAGTTCTGTGGCGGTCTATGGCTCAGATGCAGTTCGAACAGGAGCTGAGCAGACGGGCGCGAGGAGGCTGGCTCAGTTTGACTTTTCCTCAAAGGAAAACTGGACTAAACCAACTATTTCAACATTGGCGATTCACTGCTGGTGTCAGCTCTGTTAAAATCCCATTTGCACATGTATGGACGAATGCCTTGACAATTAAATATGTTTCATAATTATTCTGGGAACGCTCACTTCAGATAAACAAAATGTTGGATGTTAGTGATAAATGGATGAATTTTGAGTGTTGATTATGGCAAATTTGACAGATAACATGTAAGTGAGTTTGTTTTTCAGCCCAATCCAAAGCATGGATAATACAGCGCATCTGGCAATAACAAAGCAAAATAATAATAATAATAATAAAATAAATTAAAAAACAATGAACGAATTAGTAACATGTAAAATTGGTGTAAAGTATAACCATTATAGTTAAAAGTTGGGTATCATTTCTCATCTGAACACTGATTATGGATTGCTGCAGGTGCTGGGGTTTAAGTTAATTTTCAAACTTTAGTCGTAACTAACATTTTGGCAACCAAAATGTGAGGCTCATTCAGCTTTCTTTCGCTTGAGAACCAAAACACCAAATGGCAACATAAACAGCTTATCAGTAAAAGCAATATTTGATTTGAACATATTCACATCATATAGGACATTTATAGGTAATGTTTATGTAAAATACCCTACATTTAAATGCCAATATGAAATACAGTCACATTTGTACATTTCCATCCCACATAGTGTCCTTGATATGATTTCACGCTATTAGCTTATTGCCTAACAGCCCCTTCACATTTGGCATTTCTACAAAGAATATGTTCCTAAATGAGGTACTCACTGCTTTTTCAAGGCCATTGAAAATCCTCTATAAAAACAGCATCATAAACATAACAGGGCTGTGTGGGCATCAAGTGCACTTCACCTCCTCTCGCGATTTAGGTGGTTTAGCCTGAAAAACGCTTATAGTGAACGTAAAAGAAAGACAACAACAGCCCTCAGTGATGGTAAGACTGGTTAAGACTTAAAGTTAAGTTGCAAATGGCCCTGGTTTGTTTGGGCCATAAAATAGACAACATTTATGATTTTCTTTTCTTCCTGCTGCATCTCCTATCCTCTGCAAATTAAATGCAACAATTGCGGACCTGACAGAACATATGGCAATTAGCTTAAGGCTAACGTTATAGGCTATATTTCCATGTGACTCACTGCCTTGTTGATTGTAATCTCTAGCTAGCATGTTCAAGAAAAATACTGTTTCTTAAAGAGCAACTCACCCCGAGCTTTGGAGCATGGCGTAAGCCTTGTTACATTATCACACACAAAAAAAAGAAACTTAATTTTAATAATATAACATTGTCTTTGCATTATATTTATACAACAATGCTAAGATGTTTGGGCGGTATCTCTTATCAGCTGTTGTTCCAGTTTGACAGATCAGTCTGACCACCATCATGTGGCGGTCTCTGGAGAAGTGAGTCCCAAGTGTAAGCTGAAAGGTCCTTTGTCTCTGTTGATGGTTCATGTGCTCCGATAACTGATTTCAATAACCTCTCATATCCATCCAGTCCTACTGCTGAAACATATCAGCTCATTTTAAACGTACATTTATATCTAGTTAAAAAAAATATATGAAAAAAGTGAATTATTCTCTTTGTATGTAGAATCCCTCGGTCGTCCAGATAGAATCCAAAAGGAAAAGGAGAAATTCAATTTTTCAACTGGACAAAAGTTTATTTGGTCAAATATGTTTTGCAGCTCATCCAAGCAGCTTCTTCAAGTTCTGTTTAGACGGTGGTGGACACTGCCTATATCTGCCCGAAGGAAGGAGCTAACTACACTGAAATTACTTTAAAACTACCACACCTACTTGTTTACAGTTTCTGTTAGTTATGTAGGCCTATTAGATATGCAGTGGGAGTGGAGTGTGGGGTCTATTTGGCAGAAAAATTCAGGGCCATAATGGGCCCATTATTGCCTGGTTTACACCTGACCATATCACAAGTGATGTATGATCTGGAAGCCACCTTCGAAATATCTCGTAGCGGAGGTGTGATTTACGATCGCCAACGGACGTTTATTGGGCGTTACGAATGTCTATAATTTGGCATATACGTAGCCCATAGCCAATAATGTCAGTTGTCACTACAAGCTTCCGTTTGTCACGTAGTACGTGTTTCCTTTTGCCATATTCTCTTTGTACTTTTTTCCAGTGGTACAGAAACATGTACAATGCTCCCATTCAGTATTAAAGGGATATGCCACCCCCGGGTCAAACTTGGGCATCTCCCCACAGTCCAGAGACTAAAATAAGTGATGAAAAGCGTTTTCCTGGTCACCCAGCCATTGTCCAAGTCTGTCAGCACTGACCGCCGCGGTATCTGCAGCTACTCCGCCTTAGACTGGAGTCTAACGTCGCCAGAGAAAGATTTCGGCCAAAAGGAATTAATTTGCTCGATGCTTTTTCCAATTACTTTCTGTGTAGTGCGCATTCATATCGAGTGCAAATAAATGTGCAAATCAACACGGAGAGCTTGCCTTGGTCATTTTGGGTGGGAACTATTTTACAGTGCGGAAAAACACAGCCGAAGCACACACCACGCTGACAGGGGAATCCCTGTTACGCACCACGTTGGGAGTTCCCCTGTTACGCAGCGTGGTGTGTGCTTCGTACGTGTCACCGTCTTGCCACCCCTCCCCGCTCTCTGATTGGCTCCCAGAATCAGGAGAGCTCGCTTGCCATAGTCGCCAGGCTGTCTTTCAGATCGGAACGAACGAAAGCAGCCTGGGATTTCCCAGGTTAGGCCCATTATGCCTGGGAAAGGTATTCGACCAAATAAACTTTTGTCCAGTTGTCAAATTGAATTTTTCCTTTTGCCGTATTCTCTTTGTACTTTTTTCCAGTGGTACAGAAACATGTACAATGCTCCCATTCAGTATTAAGGTGGTGAAAACCCTCAACATGGACACTTCACCCACCTGAGCACGTGTGAGTCATGATTAAAGATTACCGTGCATGGGGTATGAGCGTGAGCATCTGGAATAGCGCTATATAAGACAAATGCATTATCATCATCATAACACTATAACTGGTTGAAAAGCTAATAAGCCATGACTAATAAGAAATGACTCACTAATTGCTCCTGTTTGAATTGTTTTTATGGGTGGAGTGAGCTGCTCTTTAAACTACAATATTACACTTCCTTTTATTTTATTATAATCTTTCATTTGGCACCTGCAGGACAAACAAAGGCAATCGCAATCAATCCTCCATACATCTCTCTTATTTCCATTGTCAAGTGTCTAAAAAGTTGTTGCTCTTATTGGCACCTGGCGTTACATTCATCCTAGAACAGGGAGGGAATTGAGAAGCCTCCATAGTTGTAGATAGGTAGTAAAACTATATTCCGTGTGTGCGCCCCCTAGCCTGTAGTGGTGTAGCACAGTGCTTACTTTGTTTTTGACTAAATATTGATATATAGATACATAGATTATTACAATAACAACAACTCCACAGAATTCAAAGTAAAATATGCTTGTATGCCGATTAATGTATTGCTTAAGGAAAAGTTAAAATCTTTGCTTTTGTGGTTCGTATATGAGAAGGTGGTGTTTGCGCATGCCCGTGGTGTGTTGTGAGAGTAAATGAACTGGGGACACAGCAGCTAAAGTTATACAGATAGGATGTACTGTATGTCAAGTCACAGTAGACTTTACCCTGTTATCAAGAATATTACAGACACGGAGAAGCACGAACACACATAAAAACACGGTTAGGAGAGGAGTTGAGAAAGAAGCAGAAAAGGACAGAGGTAAAAAGTGAAAAAAAGTAGATAGGAGAGAACACTTGTGAAGAAGACCAAAGAGAATTAACAGGGTGGTTGTTGCTGAAGTAAAATTGCATGTGGAAGTTGGACTGTGTTGTCACGATACTACAATTTCAAAATTGATTTCAGTACTAAAGAGCAGCCTAGTACACAACCCTACATTGTATACTAGGCCAATGAGGTCAATGAACAAAAAATATGTCAGTAAAAGTACATTAGAAATATATAATCTTTCTTCAATTTGAAGTGAAACATGAGCTTGTTGTACTGTGTCAATCACTGCTATGCAAGTCCAATTTGTTTTGAACCAACAAATGCAATAAATATTTTCATCAAAGTAATTATTTAATGATTCTGACCTGATTTCCAGATTTTGTGAACAAAAACTACTGCCTTTTTCATGTCTTAAACTCATAAACTTGGCCAGTCCTTGAAGTCTTGATCACACAAGCTGTTCTGACAAATGTTGTGGCAGTGTTTTGCAAAACTCTGTTTTGATGACCAATATGATGAGCCTTTGGGTGTAATATATCTTGCCACAATTTAGTTTGAAATAATTCAACTGTTAAAAAAATTCTCAACCACCACATCCAACCTTACTACAACAAACATTTTAGCTGAGACATGGCACTGGTCAACCTCCTCTCCCACTAAACAAGAACGTATAGAACATACACAAAGATGCCTGGGTCAGGCCTCACAGTTCTGCGGGGATGTAAACAGTTCATCAAGGAAAAAGGAACTAGGTGTAAGTGATTAAGGGAAAAATATGTTTCTTTAAGAAGTAGGTATTCTGTGTTAAAGGCTTCTGAGAGCAGTCGTCCGACAGTACAAAGTCCCTCTGAGAGTTCACTAATAAAACGACTGCTCGAGGTGAACGTCCAAAGCCCTTAACTGAACATAGAAAGGAGTTCTCTTCAGTTTCAGGCTTGTTTGAGTGAAACAAGTTCAGAGAATGCACATTGTTGTTGTGGTCTTTCACATATTGAAAGATAGTGACCATCCCCGGCGGGTTAGTTTGGCTTTTAGATTTCTTTGTGCAGAACTATATGAAAGGGCTCAGAGTTGTTAATTATTGAACTAACTTAGCTGCCCTGCCTTGGTCAATACTGGGCCGGCTAAAATCCAGTTCACCTGCTGATAGTGAAAGCCCATCAAGGCAGTCGTGTCCAGTCCTTTGTGGTTCAGACCTCACTCTCCACACTAGAGAAGTGTGCTGAGCCCCGACGCGAGCACATGCTCTTGGCTTTTAAGGGTAAATGTGGAGACTGTGGGAACCTTGGGGGTTGAGGGGCGGAGCGGAGTCTCTGATACTGCAGTTTGGCACTTGCCGAGGCCATGGAGGAGGGAGGGGCACCCGGCGTGGAGGACACTACAGAGGGGGAGGAGACAGAAGAAGAGGAGGTAGGGGGAGCGTGGATTGGATGGGACGTAGATGGAGGAGCAGGGAGAGCTGGGACAGGAGGTGTTAAATTTGGGATCATACCAGAAGGTGGCGACGGCTGCCTCCCTCTGTCCCTATCTGATCTGCCCCGCTGTTGCACGCTGAGGTTGGACTGGCTGCCGGACTTGGACAGATTTTGGGACCGATCTGGCTTGGACGATGAAGAAGAGTCATGTTTGGGTTTCAGGGGACCTCCGCCAAAGCTCTGGCAGTGGTGGAACAGCTCCTCCTGGCTGCGTGAAGTAACACGAGACCATTTGGCGGACTGCAGGCGGTGTCGGGGAGACTGGCAAGAGGTACAAGCGACATGCCCTCTGCTTTTATCCTTATACTTCCGCTTGCTTTTCTTCTCGTCTTGTATATGCAGTTTATCCACAGACCAGTATCGTCTTGGAGGGGGAGGAGTTAAGGGAGGAGGAGGCCAGTGCGAACCTGATCCCCAACCTCTCTCACCTCCATCTCCTCCTCCACCAGAGCCCCACCCACTCTCCGCAGTTCCCCAGCGATCCCCTCTTTCCAAAAACAGGTCATCTCGACTCTCTACGCTTCCGATCTTTTCTCTAGAAGGATACGTACTAAAGAACCACCCACCTCCTCCTATCCCACCCACTGCTCTGCCTTCGTGATCCTCCCAGTACCTCTCAAACTTTCCAAATTCTCCAGAAGATCCGTCATCATCCGAGTATATCCCGACTACCTTATCCCGCTCCTCGTCTGAAATTGATCTTCCCCCTGTACGTCTTTTTCCTCTCTCTCCTTTCCGTCTCTCCTGATCGGATTCGTCTTCTACATCTGACTCCCATTCATGAAAGGACAACCCTTCTTTTGAATGCACATCTCCTCTATCACTCCTCCCTAGCAACGGTCTTTTCTCTCCCTCCACTCCAGTTCCATCCCTATCTGAACTTTTACTTTTTCGTCTTTTTGAGGATACCGGCAACAACGGCAGAAAGGCAGACGGGATAGAGTCAGAAGTTTGGTTCCCTCCTCCCCAAAATTTCACAGAAGTTGTTGGCTTGCTGCTAGAGCTCTGGTAATGCTTGCTATTTCTCCTCCTAAGATGTCTATCCTTTCTGCTCTCTTCTCCTTCATCCCTCTCTTTTTCCTCCTTCCTATCCTCTTCTGCAGGAGGTATATTCCACCCATAACTCCGAATTGAACTTTCACTTTTCTTCCTAAATGATTCTCGCCTTAAAGGTGGGTACGAAGTGTAGTCCGGTGTGGCTGCTTTTTGTTCCTCTCGCTTCTCTCCCTCTCCTCCCTCTTGCTCCGATCTCTTGTGTTCCCTCTTTCTCGTCTTATCATCTTTTTTCCTCTTTTTTTTCGCCTTACGCCGCTTTCTCTCCCTCTCTCTCTCCCTCTCCTCGCGTTTCTTTTTCTTCCGTCCTTTCTTTCGTCGCTTTCTCTCTCTTTCCCTCTCCTTATGATGTCGCTTCTCGTCTCTAAGCCCCGCCGCTCCTTCTCCTGCTCTCATATTTGTCGACTCCCTCCTCCCTCTCTCTCTATCCGCCCAAGATGCCCACCACTCTTGCAACTGTGCTAGCTGGCTACTTGTACGCTCCCTTACGTAATCTCTTTGGAGGCGTGGCTTTCTTGGCGGGACTGGTGGAGGAGGCGGACTGCAGGGGAGCGATCTCGAAGACATGCGTCGCGAGCGTATCTTCCTTCGAGAACCAAGCAGAAGACTAGACTCCTCTGTTAGCAAATCTGAATCATAATCATCGTCAACTGTAAAATCACCCGCCCTATACCGGAAACTAAGAGAAGAATTGTATGAGCTTTCACTAGAACATGAAGATGGAGAGTTTGATCTGGACAGGGAGGCAGAGGAGGAGGAAGAGGATGATGAGGACTCAGAAGATTCAGATGAAGACGCGCTTGAGCAGGTCGAGTAGAATGGGCATGGCGATGATGGTGTGGTTGGCGTATGGGTTGGCGAGGATAGTGGAACGGGCAGCGGTGGAGGAGGCGGGGGTCTTCTGCTACGTCTCCCTTCGTTTGGACCATACCTTCCTCCACCCCTTCTCCCCAAAGGCAAAATATTCTCGTACAATGGACCTCCTGCGCTTTTCCTTCTCGCTTGCGATAAACTACCTCTCCGCCAAAATGGAGGCCTGCGTGGAGATGAAGGTAGTGGCGGTGGTGGTTTCGGTATCATTAGTCCCAGAACTTGTTGCGAGCTTTTACTGGGTCTTGTCATCCCTGACGCTTTCACTCCTCTTGAATTTGCCGCAGATTTTTCTTTCTGTTGTTCCGAGTTTGCTCCCAACTCTGGATCAATAGGTCCATAGTATCTTTTGTACTCCTCTAAACTAGTATCTACACCCGCTGTAGTTGGAACACCTCCTTGTAAACTCCAGTGCTGCCCGATGTTTTGCTGATATTGCGACTGAGACGGTATTTCCGTTATCCCACCCGCAATACCTCCAATTCCAATACCACCACTGCTACTCCCGGCACTCAAAACCTTTTCTGGTTTTGGCCTATTCCAGCGATCCACAACTGCAAGTCTGCGATCGTGACGAGGCAGGAACGTCGAACAAGGCATAGGTCCTTCTAGTAATGGACTATTGGAAGGTCCCAAAGCCATTGCAGAGTGTCCAGAAGTAGGTGGAGACCCTGGGAGCATGGTGGTGTAAGTTTGGCCTTGCTGCGGTTGAGGGTGGAGTTTTTGTTGCGGTTGTTGTTGTACCATGGCAATAGCGGTGGTGTTGTTGACGGTAGCGGTCACCAGGTGTTGTTGGGGTACGCTGGGCATGCTGGTCACAGAGTGGTACTGCGGCAGAGAGCTCTTACTGCCCCCTGGTGTCGTCTCGTCTTCGAACTGGCAGCAGCTGTACATCCCCTGAGAAGAGATAACAAAGAGAGATTGTTACTAATATGTGGTCAATGTAAATTTTGACAAATTGACAGGTGTGAGCTACTGTCACTCATGGACCCATCTCCAGGTGTTGGTCTGGGAAGAGTTTAGCTATAGTGCATGTGGGTTGTTGGGGGAAACATGTAAACTCCGGACAGAAAGGCCTGTGTGACCCAGTAATCAAACCTGGAACCTCCTTGCTGTACTGTTAAGTCTTTGTTTGCATAAAAAATATTACCAAATACTTTAACTAATAAAAAGGATAATCAGTTTTAACAATGATATCTATCCACCCATCCATCATGTATTCATCTATCTCCCACATGTAATCCTGCAGTCCTACATTGTAAAAGCCCAGAACACAATGCATTGTAAAATTCTTAACATATGAAATTGCACCTAAAGCCTTGCACACTGTTTTGGATGATGAATAGTTGCTGTTATTCTCCTAATATATATATATATATATATATATATATATATATATATATATATATATATATATATATATATATATATTAAGGTAACGTTTAAATAGCTAATGAAATCAAGGTCTTCCCTGACATGGAAATGAACAACAAATGAGCTGATCATTTTAAACCCGCCCACCGCACATAGAGGCAGACACACACTCAGACAGACACACACATACACTCTCAGAGGCACACACAGGCTGGGGAACAAGGACAACCAGATATCTTTTCCTTTTAGTCCTTAAATCTGTTTACTCTTCTATTTTTACTACCTAGCTTATATAACAAATATCATTATAGGGTTATGCCATTAACGTAGAGTAATAAGAGTTTAAGTTTAAGAAAATAAGCTATTACAAGTGGAGATAAATGAAGTCAACAGATATTGTTCAACCAATAAATCGAGTAGGGGGATTGAATGTGTGTCCCTCAGCAAGAGCCCTAACCACTCCTTATTAAGATATCACTATTGAACTTAAATCACAATTTGAATGGTCGCCATTATCATGCTGTTCTTGTCTCTTGTATATAGCTGTGATTTTACGGTCTGAACTGTAGTGAGAACGCTTCCGTGCACTCTCAGGACCGGTTCTGCCGTCTGGACTCCAGGTTCCACCAGTTCGTTCTGCGGAAACACTGCCGCTACTTCCCGATGCGCATTAACCACCCAGAGAAGTATGCGCGCGGACACGTGCACCTGCTCATCGTGGTCAAATCCGTGATAGAGCAGCATGACCGGCACGAGGCCGTGCGTCTCACCAGGGGCTGCGAGTACGGGATCGAGGCCGGCAGTGTCCGGACTGTGTTTCTTCTCAGGATGGCGTCCACAGCTAACGACCGAATACCTAGCGAGTGGGCCACGGCAATGTGGTTGCGGGGCCGTGATGGGCTGCATTGCCGCGGCCCACCTGCTAGGCATTTGGTGCAGACTCTGCACGATCTCGTACTCGCAGCACCTCTGGCATGTGCCCAAATGCCAGACCGCTCAGTCCATCACTGGTGGCATGTCTGTTTATAAGAATCTTCTCGCCCCAAAAGAAAAAAAGAGCGCACTCGGTAAAAGAACCTGCACCAAGACAGAGCGGCGCCAGGACGAAGAGTCAGACGAACTGTGAAATACACGCGTCACTATTAACACATTATTTTTGTTGAAAATCTACAAAAGTTTGAGTGTTTAAATGATAATAATAATTGTAAAATATAAAGTTGTCCTACTTCGCGGATTTTGATTATCACGGGTTATTTTTAGAACGTAACCCCCACGATAAAGGAGGGACCACTGTACCATTTATTTTGTTTCTCTCTGTTATTGTGATGTATGAGCTATTGTACCCAAATAATTTCCCTTGTGGATCAATAAAGTTTGTCTATACAGCGAAGATTATTTAAGCGACAATTTACCGTCCTGCTAAATCCTGTAGTTTAGATCTGTATTCTGAAATGCATGTGATGCTTGTATTAGTTTATCTGTTCATATTTCAAAAGTCTTTTTTTCAATTGCTACTGCACAGGAGCATACTTAAAATGTATATTTCGAACAGAATCCTAATATTAAAACGTAAATAAATTGCTCAAGGACATAGTAACAATATTCACCTGTGGGAGCTGGGATAGAACTGTCAATCTAGATGATATATAACTGGATCTGAGCACTCTACCAATAAAATTCATGCTGGGAGCACTTCAGACGAACACTCGACGAACTGAACTAGCGTTTCCCAATAAATTGCAATGCTTTGAAAAAAAAATGGCAATTAGATGTTTTCAAAATAGTTCAGCCCTACTCCTATTCATGTATTAAATCCAGCACAGAAAAAAAAGATATACTTTTACATTCTTGAATACTTTCAATGATGACAGTTGCCATTACGGTATTAAATTTAGTATACACTATTGTGCAATTTGGGACATTTTGCCCTCTTCATATAGTTCATCTACTACCTTGTAACTCACATCCAGGGGTCACGAATGGTGCTGACAAAGACCAAAAAGTGGAAACATTTTACCCCAGTGCTTGCCTCCCTCCTCCCTACTTGTCAATTTTAGAATACATTTTAAAACTCTCCTGTTAGGAACTCCTTTGGAACAGCCTTTTTTAACCATCAGGGGGCGCTGCTGAAACACTAGAGCACAGTGAAAGTCTGCGAAAGACACTACAGACCATTTTCAAAGCTACGTCATCACTGAATGCGCGCGCAGTGTTGACTCAAAACAAAGCCACTGCTGCCATAAAACCCTCAACGAAGATATAGAAGAGAAGAACTCGAATAAAGAGAAACAGATGGAATAAATGATAGTTCATATCATTCAACTGACATACACACAAGTGAACACCTGCTGCTTGTTTAGGGTAATTTGCCCAGGTGTTCAATGGTGTTTAATCATGCTGATTAACTAGCAAGCACAGGACACCGCAAAGCTCACAGACATATTAACCGGGTAACCTCTACGACAGACACATGTAAACGAACACAAATAACTTTGTTAAAATGCATGATAAGTTTTCGCATGACCATCATAAATGGCATTTGACATGACTGAGATCACATCTGTGACTCGTGACCTTAATTAAGTCGTAGTATGTTACTTACCCCGCAACGCAAGTGCAGTTTGCGGTCAGAATGTAGTTCTCGCGCTTGTTGATGATAGCCCAAGCATTGTACATGGTCGTCTTGTGGCCTTGTCTTTGACTGGGGAGAACATCAGATGCCAACACGCAAAACTCCCCATCGATATCGTGGTATTTTACCTCCTGTACATGGCCACACACGGCAAACTGGTAGGCATCCATGGATTTGTATGCACGCACTTTCTCTCTTGTATACACGCTGGGCTTCTCCACTAAATAACAGTGGATATCTGTCCACTGTAAATCTGGCCACTTTCTGCGGTCGTACTGCCACTCCGTGATCACATAAGGATCTGGTAGTCAAACCTCGTTGCTCAATGTGAGCTTTTGAATGTAGCTCTCCCTATCGTTCAGATACTCCGCTATGGTCCGCCATGGTTGATTCTGAGTCAACAATGCGCGCACATGCCGGTGACGTCACGTCTGTTTACTAACTGTAAAGGGGTCTATTTGCGCAAGCATTTACCATTAACTAAGCTGCAGCACCTTTCAATTTCAGTTATTATTTGATCCTATAGTATCTTCATCTTGCTTTTCTTGCTGTGTATT
The DNA here is from genome assembly GCA_036785185.1 of Paratrypauchen microcephalus. Lineage (NCBI taxonomy): Eukaryota > Metazoa > Chordata > Actinopteri > Gobiiformes > Gobiidae > Paratrypauchen > Paratrypauchen microcephalus. The sequence goes on from JAVJIX010000172.1 coordinate 1,536,835, forward strand.
ATGTGTTGCTTATTGTTGTTTATTGCTGCATGTAAATGTTCGGCCAACTGTGTTTTTTAAATATGTGTTTTTTAAATATGCTTTTTAAATATGCTATACAAATAAATTTGACTTAACTACACTGAAATCCATCTGGACTTTCTACTCCAAATTTAAACACCTTCCAAGATAAAACCTATTCCCGCCCACAATCAAACAACATCATAATTCGATTTGAATAAAACCTCTGAGATCAGCTTCTATCCCTATCTCTTTCGATCTTTATTTGTCCTCACTCAACTTTACACAACCCAGACCTCTTAATACACTCCCCCTCTCTCTCTCTCTCACTCTCCCTCTCCATCATGAATAAAAGATCATCCCCGACGTGTGAATTAGCACTTTCTCACGCAGCCTTTTTCATTTAAACACCTCCAAAGATTTATCCAACATGAAATAACCCCATCCCATATTCGGCGTTCACGTAGATAGATGGTTCTCAATTAGCAGCTTGAGGAGGGGCGTTTAAATAATCTACGCTGGGTGAATATTCATTAGAACTATAGAGATCCTTCAGCGGGTTTGATGAATGCGTTGCTAGCTTGCGTAAATCTAACCCACGCCCCATTGGGAGGTGGGTCCAACATGGGGGGAGATGTTTAAGTAATAATAATAGACATTTCCGGATGTACGATTCAGCGGTTCTGGCTACACGGGAGGCACAGCGGTGTGAAATTAAACCTGGAAAAGTCAGTGATTGGGTTAAAGGGATTGGACATAGTGGCTCTCAAACATATGGAAAGATTTAAGGGAAAGAGGGAGAGGGCAGAGGAGGGCACATAGCATGATATATTTATCCAGAAAGCTAACACACTGTAGTAGATAAGAACTGTGTTTAGAGGTGGGAGGTGGAATGGGGACAGGATTTACAGGTGAGTTGGATCAGATGAGAAGCTTATGGAGAAAATAAGAGGTAGAACATAAGGTGACCATACTACGAAGATTGATATGATGATGGCCTGGGTCATTCCAGAATTGGAGGACATTTTGGCTTTAAAATTCTTGAAAAATAAACCTTCACTTTTCTCATTTTCTTCTTCATATTCATCAATAATAGGTAATAAACTATCAAATGCTTGATTAGCTCAGCTTACAGTCAATGGTAAATTTTTTTATAATATGATTTATTTGGTTTATTTATTTATTTACTCTAATCACAGTAACAGGGTTGCAGGTAACAGGGTTGCAAAACTGCACTAATGTTCGCTTTATCTCAGGAGTAGAAGCTAGCTGTTTAGCTAGCTGTTATTACTAATCAAGAGGAAAAACTTATATATGCAAATACGTAAAGGGAAAAAAAAGTCTTATTCTGATCATTTGCATAACAGGGTTGCATGAGGCAGAGTGAGACATTCAATCAAGGGTAACTGTTTTATAAAAAATTGAAAAATAGAAGAGAAGATAAACCTTTGCTCTGCCCATTCTTTTGGAAAACTGTTTGATGATGTCAAGTCCAGGGGATCATGTGGTTTACTGTTTTCTTCTTCTTCTACCAGGCTAAAAATGTTCTGGTAACAGGGTTGCGTGCATGTTGTGGGACACATGTTCCATGAATAATAATTATTATTTGAAATATTATGTCTATTAAAACAAATGTTCCACAGTTACAAGAGATGGCAATGAAACAAATTATAGAAAAAACAAGAAATTTCAATTCAATTTGAACTGTTTTATTTGAGATTCAATTTGACCATTAGAGGGGTGGGACAAGAAGAAAATGGCATTGGAATTTTGGGGGGTACTCCAGACTTATTTGGTATTTATAAAAGTATTTTCAAGCATTCTTTTCTCTTAGTTCTTTTAGATTTGGTCTCAGGACAAGTAAATTCACTCACTAAAACTGTATGTTTTAGTATTTTGTATGTGGATTATTTAAAGATCCCATGACATGGTACTTCTTGATGCTTTTATATGGCTCCTTAATGGTTCCCTAATACTGTAAATGAATCCTTCTTCAAAATCAACACTTAGTGCATGAGAAAGACACATGTACAGAGTCAGAGTCATAATCTCTCCGTCTGTACAACTCATTCTGGGCCTTGTTGCTTGAATGCAAATGAGAAGGACACAGATTGGTTAGAGGAGTGGGTGGGTGGGTGGGGAGGGGGGCAAATGCGCCGCTAGTTCCTTGTTTTAGCGGTGCGCTGTGCCTGGCGTGTAAGCGCGAAGGAGGAAAGGAGAGGCTTTTCAATGAAAAAAAGCCTAGAAACACTCGCACGTGCCTCCAGGCAAATAAAAAAAACGCATTTCGCATTGCGTAGCTCCTCCGCAGTCCAAACTCTCTGGGCGTGATTTCCAGAGACAGGGGGTGGAGATCCAGACGGTGGTGGAACTGAATTTGCATTTCTTTTTTCGATCTGACGTCAATAAGGTGCCTTGTCCAGAATCGCCCATTTGAGCTGTGTTTTTTTCAAATGCAGAAAAGGATCGCAAATGCTCAGTTTAGACATTACGCAACTTTTAGCCATTGGGGGGGCCCTAAACAGGGTAGGGGAGCTCACATTAACGTTCAAAAACCTCAGAAAGTGAAAATTTCATGCCATGGGACCTTTAATGTTTGATGGGTGGGACGTAAAATTTCCTCCAATTCTGGAATGACCCGCCTAGCTAGAGAGGTTAAATAGAATGGAGCTGAAGTACCTTATACAGGTACGTCTCACTAGTGGAACAATGCATTTATTTCTTTATTTGACCAGAATGGGTGTGTAACTGTATCCTGTCTCCCTGATTTCAGGTAGGTTTGATTGATAGGCAGATTAACCAATCAGAGAAACACATTATCCATTCATAACAAAAGAGAAATTCTATTCAATTTTTGATTGAAGACATTTCACAGCTCTTCAAAGTTGCTTCTTCAATTGTGGTCAGACGCTGGTGGACACTGCCTTATATCTGCCTGAAAGGAGGAGCTAAATACACTGAAACGAACACACCTTGTTTACAGTTTAGTTATCTTGGATGAGCTGCGACACTTAAATAAAAAAATGCTACAGATCCTATCTGGATGAATGAAGGATTACACAGACATGGTCAATTCATAGCAGAACATGACAGAGTATAAAAGGGAAAAAAAAACAAAAAACAAACAGAATGTTTTGTTCAGAATGTTAGGAGAGTTTTTCAGGAGGAGATACTTTCTGCATTTGAGAAACGTGGTACAAATGAGCCGTTGTGGCTGGTCAGAGGGGTTTCATGCTCTATGGTCTGGTTCCAGAGATTTCTGGATTTGAACAGAATATCAACAACATGTTTGTAACCCTAAACCCAACGCAAACCCTTAAAGGTCCCATGGCATGAAATTTTCACTTTCTGAGGTTTCTGAATGTTAATGTGAGCTCCCCCCCCCATGGCTAAAAGTTGCGAAATTTGTAAACTGTGCATTTGTGATCCTTTTCTGCGTTTGAAAAAAACACAGCTCAAACGGACAATTCTGAACAAGGAAACTTTCTGATGTCACATGGAAAATGCAGTTCCACCCCCCATCTGGATGTCTACACACACTCTCTCTAAATCACGCCCAGAGAGTTTGGACCGCGAATGAGCTACGCAATGCGAAATGCGTTTTTTTATTTGCCTGGAGGCTCTGAAGTCCTTTATCTGAGCCTCTGGACCTCTGAAACAGCAGTGGTTTAATTTTATTTTCTGTGAAAATGTGTTTTTTTTTCATTGAAATGGCTCTCCTTTCTTCCTCCGCTCTTAAAACGCGGAAGTGGGGACAGCGCACAGCGCAGCGCTAAAACAAGGAACCAGCAGCGCATTTGTCCCCCACCCGCTCCTCTGGCCTATCTCTGTCCTTCTCATTTGCATTCAAGCAACAAGGCCCAGAATGAGGTGTTCAGAGACATATTTTTTGACTCTGACTGTGTTCATGAGTCTTTCTCATGCACTGTGTTGATTTTGAAGAAGGATTCATTTACAGTATTAGGGAACCATTAAGGCGCCATATAAAAGCATCAAGAAGTACCATGTCATGGGATCTTTAACTCAATATCTTGTTGTAAAGAAAATACTTACTAACCATATCTTAAAGGTCCTATATTACGTAAAATTGATTCTTCTGAGCTTTAAGTCCTGTTAGAATTATGTTATCTCATCAGAAACATACACTGCCTGACAAAGTATTAGGACGATGGCATCATTTGTGATGCTGGGGTACTGAGCCAACTTTTCAATGTATCAAGCATTATTTAAATGTGGTGTACTTAATACTATTTCATCGCATTTATTCAATTATATTATCACACGTTCTCATATTTTCAGATCATTGTGCGCAAATCCACTTGTGGACGAATATTACTCATGTTTTCATAGCATCCTTTCATTATGAAAATAATAGTTTGAACACTCAATTAATAATATTTTAAAATCAACTCATATCATAGAGTTCTCGAATCCCCCATATGCACGATTGAACGGACAGACGGAATTTGAAAAGCTGTGATTAAGGCCAAAGGTGGTTATTCTGATGAAAAAGCTATTAAACTTGATATTGTTACATGTTTGCAAAAATATGCCTTTACACATGATGAAAATTTGCTTTAATGTATCAATAAATTGATTTGTTGTCATTACCAGTACGTCTTGTTATCATTATGAAAGTTCAGAAATACACAATCGTCCTAATACTTTTGTCAGGCAGTGTAACTGGAGTTATGTTTTGTTTCATTCACACATATTTGAGTAACTCTTCATTATTAGTCTGTCTACATCTCCAAAACTCAGAATGCTCTGTTCCACCTTGTGATGTCATGTGGTCATCAAGTTAACAGCTACCTAGTACAGTTTGTTCAGTAGAGATTGTGAGTGCCAGTGCTGAAACTATCCAAGTGATTCTAGTGACGGTGTATGGAGTTTAAAAACACAGTGGGGCACTTCCTGTATCACTACATGACATCACAAGGTGGAAAAGAGTGTTTTGTATGTGAGAGAGGAATTCAGCCTAAATATGCAGGGTTTGTGTGTTAAACATGTGAATGAAACAAAACGCAACTCCAGGTGTGTTTGTGATGAGCAAACAACATTAAAACAGATCAGAAAATAGTGTAATATCGTCCCTTTAAAATAAGCGTCTATATCTCGTAATTGAAGCGACTTTCTCTGGCATAAAACTCCACACTGCCGGGATGGGAAATAATCCTCTGAACCAGTTTTATCTCCTTTCTTCACTTTTGCAGCTTCACTTTGTGCATCAGCCCTGACTCAGCCCCTCTCCACCTCCTCCTCTTGTCTATCCCTCTTCAACCCCTTTTCTTCCACCTCTACTCCTTCTACTTCTTCTCCTCCAATCTTTCATCCAGTTCTCCTCCTCCTCTATCTCCCTCTTCTAATCCTTTCTCTCCCTCCTCTCCTCCATCTCTCACCATCATCTCAAATCATTGACTTTTTTGTCCTGTAGGTAAGGTTGTAATATATCTCTTCTCCTCTTCTTCCCTGTCCTCTTTTCTTCTCCTGCCTCTACTTCCCCATCCCCTCAGCTTCTCCTCTCGTTCCTCTCTCCCCCTCCTGTCTCTCCCCCTCCAATCTCTCACTTTCTTCACCTCTCTTTCTCCTGTCTCCCACTCTCTTCTCCATCTCCTGCTCCTTTCTCTCTCCTCCCCCTCTCCTCCTTCCATGTCTCCCTCACCCATTCATCCCTTTCTCCTCCTGATCTACTTCCCCTCTCCTCCTTCTGCTCTCTCTCTCTCTCTGCTCCTCCTCTCCACTCCTCCAATCATTCATCTATTCTCCCCTTATCCTCCTATCTCTCCTCCACATTTTCTCCCCTCTTTCTCCTTTCTGCCCCCTCTTGTCCTTCTCTCTTCTCCTATCTGTTGCTCCCTTCCCCCTCTCCTCCCCCTCTTCATCCCTCCTCCTCCCATCTCTATATTCTCCCCTTGTCCTATCTCTCCTGCACTTTTTCTCCTCTCTCTCTCTCTCTCTCTCACATACACACACATTCTTCCCCCTCTTCTCCTCTCCCTTCTCCTTCTCCTCTCCTCCCATCTCAATCCTTCTTCCAATCCCGACATCACTTTTATACCACCTCTCTTCCAGTTCTAAACAGACCACAGACCTGTTACACCTCACTGCTCCCTCTTTCTCCTCCCTCTCACTGCTCTCTCTCTCTCTCTTTCTCTCCTCCACTCACACTGTTCTCTCTTTTACTGGTCTCAGACACTCCATCCACTCCAAGCTCTTGTAGTTTGATAACGACTGACCTCCACTAAAGGTGCACTGATTTTTCTAGTGGAAAAGCAGCTCCAGAAAAAAAATCTATTGAAGTGGACTTTGGAGAGAAGCCCTTAGGAGTCGTGACACATGTGAAGCTTGAGATTTGAATGTGGTTTTCAATCTAGATAATTTGAGAAAAAAATATATATAATAAAAATGCAAGCAAACATACAAAACAAAATAGAAATATGTAACTTTTAAATGTCTTAACGAGTCAGAGCGCCCATGCTTTTTGTACACCATCTGTTCACAAAATGTTAAAGGAGAATTAACGTTTTTTACAATCTGAGCCTTATTTCGGTAATAAAACAAGTTGTTTTACTCACCCATAGCACTTTGGTGTCATATGGAGTTTGCTAGATTTGCGATGTCCGTAATGTGAGTTCTCGGGTCACATGTTTGCGGTCTCCAAATAACACAAACTTTAGCACTTTTCAAATCACAGAAGCTCACTGTCTTAGTCTACGCTTTCGTTTGAGTCAAAAATGGCCTGTAATCTGAGATTTAGCCATAGTTTCGAGTAGATGAGGAGGCCAGTGCGCATGTGCGGAGTCACAGCTTATTTCGCTCTCAGCTCCCGGGACCCAAACATGAAACGCAAAACTGTAAATTATGGATAAATCTCAGATTACAGGCCACTTTTGACTCAAACGAAAGTGTAGACTGAGACATTGAGCTTCTATGATTTGAAAAGTGCTAAAGTTTGTGTTATTTGGAGACCGCTCGCGTTACGGATATCGCTAATCTAAAACATCTCCGGAAGTGCTCCATATGACACCAAAGTGCTATGGGTGAGTAAAACAACTTGTTTTATTACCGAAATAAGGCTCAGATTGTAAAAAATGTTAATTCTCCTTTAATAGGACTTTTGTATCACTGACTGCAGATGGAAGTGTGATATTTAGCTATAACCTGGCTTGGAACATCTCAGTTTTTATGGACTTAATGCCTCTGTATATTGTCCATTGAAAATAAAGACTTCAGCTAAAGGTGCACTGTATAACTTTTTGGTTGAGGGTCTGTCACGTGCTTGTTTCTCTGGATGTGTCTTTGCTCTGCTTAGAATGTTCACACTCTGACCTTAAAGCAGCTCAATTTTACTTTTATTCAATTACAACTGGTTTTATAGCTCAAAAATACAAAACTGCCCCGAAACTTGGTCTGGTTTGAGCTCCATGAAGCTAAAAAGGAGCTAAAAATGATGCTATAATGCCATACTGTGAAACATTCCAGACAAAGCCATATTGTCAAGACCCAATAAATGCTCAATCTACTGTCACAGATGATCCCACCAGACCCCAGCTATACCTACTCATATTTACCAAAAATAGTCCAGGTGGGGTTTGGAACTGCCGTTTCTCTGTGTAGAACTTGTTTCCATGTATAGCGATGACTAGAATAGGCAAAACTACAGACTCCAGCCATTTTTGTCTGTGGTCCAAAGAGTTCAGAAACAGATTAAGACTACGTTTATACGGCGACGATCAAAACAGAAGACGCAAAAGCGGCGTCTCTTCTTCAATTTTTTATCCGTGTTTAGACAAGCGTTCTTAACAGGAAATCTTTGTTTATACGAAGACGCAAAAGTGGACGCAAAAGCCAGCGAAGGGAGGCGCTGTAAATAACTGGACTGAAAAAAAACAACATCACAACAGCGTCAAGTTACATTTCTAACCACGACTGTACCGGAAAAGAGAAAGGTAAAACTTCAAAATAAAATGTTCTAGTTGCGTTTTAAATGAGTTAAGTTCCGCTCCAAACATTTCAGTGACTTGTATTTTTGTTTACATGTTTTTGAATATTGTACTGAAAATAGTGACATTACAGGAGGATTACAGTGAATTAGAAAATATAAAATCACATCGGGTTTTACATTTGAAGTGCCTCATGCGGAAGTCGCTTGTCTTGGCCGTCTGTGTGGCTGTGAGAGTGTGAGAAAGACTTGTACGGGAAGAAGAGAAAAGAAAGAGAGAGAAAAGACCGTAGACGTGTGTGGGTGCGATTTATACAGTTGTTGAAATGACTCTTGTATTGCCGCATCTATGTGACGTAAACGCGTACGCGACGTGAGCAGATCTGACCAGTTTTGCGTCTTGGGCAGTTTACACGGAAACGCTACAGCGGAGCGTATTTAACTTTTCCACTCTGGAGGGTGGTTTCAGATTTTTGCGTTTTTAGGCCCCAAAAACGCCGTCACCGTGTAAACGAAAGGCACTTCCGATAAAACATTTTGTCATTTTTACCCGTAAGCGTTCACATGTAAACAGGCCCCGAGTATGAACTTAAGCTAATTTTAGTCAGAACTGTAAAAGGTTTTCTAATAATCCACCAGAAAGGAGTCAAATCATGACACTAAACTCTTATTAAAAAGGTTTCTTATACAACCCAGTGTTTTTACATTGAAACTTTACATTGTGTGACTTTTCTGGTGGAGGGTCTGTCAAATCCTTTTCTTCATGGAGATGTTACTGCGTTGTCTGGAATAACAGTATGGAATTAAACCTTTCTATCTTCATGGAGACCAAACCAGACCAAATTACAGGTCAAATCTGTGGAGAGGCGACCCCGCTCACAGTCAGAATGCCTGTTTTTCACGGTAGTTTTGAGCTAAAAAACAAAACAAAACAAAACAAAAAAACAGCTGGAATTGAATAAATGTAAGGCAGAGTTGTTTAATGTCATACTGTGGAACATTCCAGACAGAGCAATGACATCTCCATGAAAACAAGTTGGAGCAACAACATCACAGAAAATGAGCTAAAAATGTGATGTTTTTTATGCTTTGACTAAATGAGAGAGGAGCCACAGCGCGCCCCCGCAGAACTTTTCCGGTCATTCTGATCTAAGGAGCGAGAGGAAAAGATACCGTTCCCACCTCCTCTCCTGTTCGCTCCCCCTCCTCTCCCGGTCACTCTGCGAGTAGAGAGGACGCTGGCTGCAGAGTGTGGAGCCTGGTTAATGTGGGCCGGGGAATAAAGTTGCCTCACCCCTTCCTGATGCACAGTCGTACATGTGGAGCTTAAAGGTCCCATGACATGGTACTTCTTGATGCTTTTATATGGCTCCTTAATGGTTCCCTAATACTGTAAATGAATCCTTCTTCAAAATCAACACTCAGTGCATGAGAAACAGAGATAAGATCCAATCCAATCCAATCCAACTTTATTTCTATAGCACATTTTATAAACAGAGACAGTTTCCAAAGTGCTGCACATAAAATCAATAGAACTTAATAATAACATTACTAAAATAGCAGTAAATAAAGTGCTAATAATACAATCACTAAAAACAAAAGCAATTATCAAAACATTACTAAAAAAGCAATAAATAAAGTGATAATAATAAAATAACTAAAAACAATAAAAACACAGAGGACCACACAACTCATGCGGGATTAAAAGCCAGAGAATAAAAGTGGGTCTTAAGACGAGACGTAAAACACTTCACAGTGGGAGCTGTTTTGATGTGAGGAGGCAGAGCGTTCCACAGCTTTGGTCCAGCCACAGAAAAGGCTCTGTCTCCTCTGGTTTTAAGTCTCGTCTTAGGAACCACGAGTTGGAGCTGGCCCTCGGACCTCAGAGCGCGGGCGGGGGTGTAAATCTGGATGAGGTCCGAGATGTAATCCGGGGCCAGTCCATTCAAAGCTTTAAAAACAAACAATACAATTTTAAAATCAACTCTAAAACGAACGGGGAGCCAGTGCAAAGATGCTAAAATCGGAGTTATGTGCTCTCGTTTTTTGGTACCGGTTAAAAGGCGCGCAGCGGAGTTTTGGACTAGCTGTAGACGAGAAAGTGCGTGGTGGCTAATGCCAGGGAAAAGTGCATTACAGTAGTCTAAACGAGAAGAGATAAAAGCGTGCACGACTTGTTCGAAAGATTTAAAAGATAAAAAGGATTTGATTTTGGATAAAAGCCTTAAATGATAAAAGCCAGATTTGACGACCGCATTCACGTGCTTATCAAGCTTAAAATCATTGTCAATAGTGACGCCAAGGTTGGTAACAGAAGATTTGACTTGTTGTTTAAGTGGGCCCAAGTCCAAGAGGGGGTCAATTTTGCCAAACACCACAACTTCAGTTTTACCCTCATTAAGACTTAAGAAATTGTGGGCCAGCCAAGCCTTGACGTCACTCAGACAAGCAAGGAGAGGTGTCAGGGGACCGGAAGAGCATTTTTTGAGTGGCAGGTAAATTTGGCAGTCATCTGCATAAAAGTGATATTGATTAGATGAGAAAGAGTAATTTTTCTCTCTCTGAACACTCCATAATGGGCGTTGTTGCTTGAATGCAAATGAGGAGAAAAGAGCTGGCCTATAGTAGAGGTGGGGGCGTGGCCAAACTCTCCGCTCTCGGCTCTGAGCTCTCAGCTGATCCATTTCCTTGTTTTTGCACGGGGGGAGAGATTTGAAGCGTTCCATTGAAAAATAAACACATTTCCACAGAAAATTAAATGAAACCACTGCTGTTCAAAGGTCCAGAGGCTCAAATAAAGGACTTCCGAGCCTAGAAACACTCGGACGTGCCTCCAGGCAAATAAAAAAACGCATTTCGCATTGCGTAGCTCCTCTGCAGTCCAAACTCTCTGGGCGTGATTTACAGAGACGCTGAGTACAGACAGAAGGGGGTGGAACTGCATTTGCATTTCTTTTTTGATCTGACGTCAATAAGGTGCCTTGTTCAAACTCGCCCGTTTGAGCTCCGATTTTTTGTAACGCAGAAAAGGATCGCAAATGCTCAGTTTAGACATTTCGCAACTTTTATCCATGGGGGAGGGCCTAAACAGGGTAGGGGAGCTCACATTAACGTTCAAAAACCTCAGAAAGTGAAAATTTCATGCCATGGGACCTTTAAGTTCTGCTGTGCATAAAGGTGAAATTGTAACGGACCGCTTCACATGTACCGTAATAAGAAACGATAAAATCCGGGCCAAGGTGTTTGCAATTTGACAGAGAGCGAGAGATGAGGGAATGGAGAGAGAAACAGACAGAACCCACTGTCATCGTCAGAGTCCAAACTAGCATCTCTCTTGGCTTTTATATGGTTTGTTTATATGTTTTTTTTTATATGGTTTGTGCCTTTTTGATAAGTGCAGCACCCCCACACATGTGTCCCGTACATAGGAGCGTATGGACTGTAAAAGTCAATTCAACTGTATCAGACAGAGACAGGTGCTCTAAGGTGTGAGAGTGCATGTGCTGAAAGCTTCTTTAGATATTCTAGGAGACCAAGCTAAAATAATATTGACAGTTAGCCTGGTCCTGATCAGGTTTGTTTTCTGGTGCTTGTTACTGCGGCAACTCAGTGTCACCTCTGGTTAGTCACATTGGTGGGATGGAACTGAGGATTTAACAAGCCTGGATTGTCCAAATAAGCCAGGCTTTCGCTTTAGCTCACTTCATATAATACCCCCCAATTGTTTATTTGATACTTTGCAGCTGATCATCAGCATTGCCTGGGGGTGTTGATGTAGAACACCCCTGGCTTGATATCAATAGTCAAAAAAACAAACAAAGAAAACTGTTCTCTATCTCGGGCTGTTATGTGTCCAGTTCGACCCACAGTCTCATCCTTTTCCCCTGTACAGATTCTTGGCTCAGCCTGGTCCTTCCTGGATAAATATTTCCAAACCCTCAGTCTGAAACGCCATAAGGGAGAGCTGCTGTGAGTGATGGCCCCTCTGCTCCACTGAAACACACCGGGCCCAGCTCCAAAGGGAAACTCAGGGAGCAGGTACATTTTTGTCTTGTACAGTGGTACCTCACCTTACGAAAGACCCAACAAACGAAAATTCCAAGTTACAAAACAACTTCACGTTAAATTTTAGTCTCTAGATACGAAAGAAAATTCAAGTTACGAAACGCGAAATCTCAAAAATTCAAATAATGCACGCTCAGCCACACACATTATACGCTTTTCTCAGACTGGATTTTCTCACATTTCTCTCTCGTTTAAACACTCAAACTTTCATAGATTTTCAACAAAATGTATTAATAGTGAAGTGTGGGGGGAAGGGGGAGGGCGGAGAAGTGTGCGTGGACACGTGTGTGATAGCGCAGCATGACCCGGCGCGGGGCTGCGATCACGAGACCCGTGCTCAAACCGTGCCTCCTCTAGACCAGGTCTAAACCAGGATTAAACCACCGCAGCTCTTGCCTGCGTTCGTTCATTCGTGCGGTCCCGAGGGGAGGCACATCCCCTCCCCTCCTCGCTGCTCGCCTCAGCCGTGACTCGTGAGGTACACCGGCAGAGCTAGCACGAAACCAGGAAATAGACCCGCACGCAGCGCTTTAATCCACCTTGTCTAGTCCTGGTTTAGTCCAGGTCTAGACCTTGTTTAGACCTGGTTTAGTCCACGTTTAGTCCTGGGTCTACAGTCTCTTAGCCAATCAGGACGCAGAACACAGTGTTACGCTATAAAAAAAAGTTACACTATAAAAAAAAAAAAAAACTTGGATCGGGGCCTTGGAACGAATCAGGCTTTTTCCATTGAAATAGCTACTCAACTTACGAAAAATTCACATTACGAAACCACTTCTGGAACGAATTAATTTCGTAAGGTGAGGTAACACTGTACTCTAGTGACAGGTAAGTGTACGGCTGGAAGATGGATCAACGTAAAGGTGCAACGTGTCACTTTTCTGGCAGAGGGTCAGTCACTTGCTTGCTTCCATGGAGATGTTATAGCTTGACCTGGAATGTCCCACAAAACTGCGTTAAACTTATTTTTCTCCAAGGAGACAAACCGGCAACACAATCAGAGCAAGTCGGATCTGTGTAGAGGCAATCCCACTCACAATAAAAATGCATGTTCTGAAAAGTATGTGTTCCGAAAAAGGTAAATAAATAAAATAAATAAATTCTGGTACTCCTTGGTTGGCTATGACAAAATAGAAATGTATTTTGCTATTCTAAAAATATTTTTGCAAAAATAGGTCAATATAGGAGTAATAAACTACCAGCTACTTTATATAATTTACATAATGTGCCTCCAGAATGTAAAGCAAATTACAAAGGCTACAGTTATATAGTTATACTGAAATGCATGTGGTTCTTGTATTAATTAAAGGGTCTGTTGCGCTCTGTTCTGATCTCTGTTCTAATGTCGTTTCTTCATCACAAACACACCTGGAGTTGTGTTTTGTTTCATGCATATTTATGCTGAATTCTTCTCTCACAAAGAAAACATGTGTTATGTCATCTGGTAATACATGTAATAGGAAGTGCTCCACTGTGTTTTTAAACCCCATACACCCTCACAAGCATCATTTGGATGATTTCAGCTCTGGAATTGTCCATTTCTACTGAACTAAAGGTAAAAGGGAGTTGTTAACTTCAAAACTACTACTTCAAGGTGGAACAGCATTTTAAGCTTAATAATAAAGGGTTACCCAAACATGTGTGATTGAAACAAAACACAATTCTAGGTAGGTTTTTGAGGAGGTAACAATATTCTGACATGACTAAAAGCTCACAAGAGTCCATCATGTGTAATACGGGATCTTTAAACTATCCAAAATCACAATACATTTTCAGTATTAAAGGAAAATTAACATTTTTTTTTTACAATCTGAGCCTTCTTTCGGCAATAAAACAAGTAGTTTTACTCACCCATAGCAGTTTGGTGTCAATTGGAGCAGTATCGCAGAACTTATGTTGAGCCGTTCTGTTCTACTAATGATCCCGTATCCGTTAGCGTGAGTGCTCGGGGCATTACTTTGCGGTGTCCAAATAACGCAAACTTTAGCACTTTTCAAATCACAGAAGATCGCTGTGTCAGGGTAGACTTTTAGTGGATTCCAAAACGGCCTGAAACCCGATATCCAGCTATAGTTTCATTTGATGACGTCATCAGAGAGGACAGTGCGCATGCGTGAACTCAGCTGTTTTGTAAACACCGCTAGTCCGAAAGAAGCTAACACCGCTCTGAACTTTACTTTTCTGTTGCGATATCGGGTTTCAGGCCGTTTTGGAATCTACTAAAAGTCTACCCTGACACAGCGATCTTCTGTGATTTGAAAAGTGCTAAAGTTTGTGTTATTTGGACACCGCAAATCAGTGCCCCGAGCACTCACGCTAACGGATACGGGATCATTAGTAGAACAGAACGGCTCAACATAAGTTCTGCGATACTGCTCCAATTGACAGCAAACTGCTATGGGTGAGTAAAACTACTTGTTTTATTGCCGAAAGAAGGCTCAGATTGTAAAAAAAACGTTCATTTTCCTTTAAAGTATTATTTCAGCTCTAGTGTACTCTACATCTCTTCAATGAATCCCACGTGTACCAGCTTGAATACGACATGAGGACTTGTTTTTCAAATGTAAAATGTGAACTCTGTTATTTATTATAATTATTTGTCTTGTTTATTTGCAGAGTTGTATGAATAAAACAGATTCAGAATGGCTCGCTTTCCATTGCTGTGTGGTTAATTAACATTTATTGTGATGGGAACACAGTCAGATTGGATGCACAGTCCTCGCCAAAATTCAAATCAATGTTGGCTCTGGCTTGTTTACAAATGCTGCCGTGGTAACAGCAACATCTAGCGCAATGATCTTATTCTATTTGTACTAAAGTGGCCATATCTCTGCTGCTTCCTGGAATAATTGTTCCAAACTCCCATATTGATTATCTTTGTATCCTCAATCGTATTAAATTTTGATTCAATTACTCGCTTACATGTCTCATTACACAAAATCAATATTGCATATGCTAACAGTAGTGTGGATCCTAGCATGCCAAACGCTAATGGGTTCTAAACATTGACTGAAACTCTCACACAGTCCAGTCTACACAGCAAAAATTAAATCTAGTCTGTTAAGATGACTTGAATTAAGAAAAGTTTTATCATGATTCGAGTCATTTTTACTTGACTAATAAAATGTTCTTAAATGAAACAGAAAAGGCACACCAACGTTCTTAGAGGTGCAAATGCAAGGGACAGCAATTCAAAAGTAAAAAATAAAAATAAAAAATAAAAAAAAATGCCGTGCACTCAGATGGCCGATGTCAAAAATAAATTTGTCAGATCATTTTTCTTGCTTTGGACCACAGTATACAAAATGGTTGCCAGCCCAAGTGCTCATAGCCCTCACCAACAAACAGGAGGTCCCAAAGTGAGGTCCCACTCTACAATAAGAACAAAATGTTAGATATTGGCATAAAAACATTCTCATAAAATAACAAAATACAAAAATAGTTTGACCATATCACAAAGAGCATCTTAGGTCAAAGTCACATTCAGTCCACGAGGGACAAGAGTCTTAAAGGAGAATTAACATTTTTTACAATCTGAGCCTTATTTTGGTAATAAAACAAGTTGTTTTACTCACCCATAGCACTTTGGTGTCATATGGAGCACTTCCAGAGATGTTTTAGATTTGCGATAGCCGTAGCGCGAGTTCTCGGGGCATAGAATATATGTCCCGAGTGGTCTACAAATAACACAAACTTTAGCTCTTTTCAAATCATAGAAGCTCAATGTCTTAGTCTACGATTTCGTTTGAGTCAAAAGGGGCCTGTAATCCGAGATTTATCCATAGTTTCGAGTAGATGAGGAGGCCAGTGTGCATGTGCGGAGTCACAGTTTATTTCGCTCTCAGCTCCCGGGACCCAAACATGAAACGCAAAGATGTAAATTATGGATAAATCTCGGATTACAGGCCACTTTTGACTCAAACAAAAGTGTAGACTAAGACATTGAGCTTCTATGATTTGAAAAATGCTAAAGTTTATGTTATTTGGAGACCGCTCGGGGCATATATTACATGCTCGGGGCATATACGGCTAGAACTCGCGCTACGGCTATCGCTAATCTAAAACATCTCTGGAAGTGCTCCATATGACACCAAAGTGCTATTGGTGAGTAAAACAACTTGTTTTATTACCGATATAAGGCTCAGATTGTGAAAAACGTTAATTCTCCTTTAAGTTGGTGAATCCAGAAGTGCTCGCTTTTTGACACGAGCATTTCCAGATTCCCGCTTCTCTGGGGCAGTTTTACATGTTCAATGCCAATATAGTATCTTAAGGAAGGTGGTAAGAAGGTGGTTGAAATCTACAAAATGAGCTGCCACAGGATAGTTCATGTTTTTACATCTGATCAGACCCCTCAGGATTTCGCGGGCATTTTTTGTGATTGTTGCGGGCTACTATGCCTGAATTTGCGTGAGCTTTTCCAAAAAGTTGCAATGAAAGTTGCGGTGCTTTTAAGGTTTTTGTTGCGATTTTGTTGCGGGAGGAAGTGAAAGTTGCGATAAATAGTTGCAATTTTCCCTTTTTGTAATTAAAATTGAGTAATATTTTGAATACTGAGTTATTACTGACAAAGAATAATACAAGGACACAGAGATCACAGATATGGTCCTAAAACAACCTTACCAACATCGAAAATAAATTACTACTAGGAGGGGAACTGTTTCGCGCGGTCTTTTGCTGTTATTTTTGTGGGCAAATGGCGCCGCAGACATGTTTCTTTGCCATTAGAAGCCGTGTCCCAATTCCCAGAGCGCGCGGCTCGGAGCGTGGCCCGAAGGGCATGTGCGTCACATTTCGCCAGAACACCGGCGCGACAACTGCTGTCCCACTTCTTTTTTGTCCCATGCGCAGTTAACACGCGGTCCGAAGACTGCAGTCGTTAAGCGGTCCGCGGACTGCAGTCGGGACTGAGCAAGTTTCGTTTCGTCACACGGAAGTAAGACAGAAGGAAGTTGGTCGGCGTTCAAAACGTCGCCGATTATTGGTCAAAATTAGTAAAAATTGCGGGAAAGTTGCGGTGATTGGTCAAAATTGCAACACCGCCCTGAATTCACGGGGATTGGCTGAAGTTGCGTTGAAGTTGCAAATCGCAACATCGGGAATTCCTGGAGGGTCTGTCTGATGGTTCTCCTATGCTCTGCACTGCAGTGTTTTCAAAGCCCTGCTTGTTTTATCCACAGGGGCAGGTGATTTTTTCTTGTTGAAGAGTGGGATGATCTCACTGGGTGACCTCACTTTAGGACCTCCCATTTGTTAGTGAGGGATATGCACACCTGGGCTGGCAACCATTTTATATACTGTGGTCCAAAGCAAGAAAAAAGGCTTTTTGCCAAAACGTTACCGTACTTTTCGGACTATAAGCCGCTACTTTTTTCTCACACTTCGGACCCTGCGGCTTATAGTCAGGTGCGGCTTATGTAAGGATTAATTCTTTATCAACACAGCAGACATCAGATGGTAAATGAAAAGTGAAAAAGTGAGGAGAGTTCATGAATTAATGAAGCCTTGTTTTAGCCACTTAAAATCTCCTACAGGTATCAACAGTTCCGTGAGATTGAGTTCAGGGGGTTTACCCTTAAAGTTAAACTTGAAACTTTATTTTAAGGCTTCCAGAGACAACAGGCTGGCCATTTTACAGTTGCTTTACTGCTGTGTTTCTGTCGTAGGCGCTGTTCGAAAAAAGCACGTACCGGTATTTACGCTAAAAAAAAGCCTTTTGTGTAAATATCTCAAGTTACAATGTGGACACTTATAGACAGGTGCGGCTTATATATGTACAAATTTTTTTTTTTTTTTTTTATTTGGTTGGTGCGGCTTATAGTCAAGTGCGCTCTATAGTAGAAAAAGTACAGTATTTAAAAATAGTAAAACGTTTTTAGACATCTGCCATCTGATTATAATAAAATGATCTACCAATATGTCTTCAAATATGAAAATACATCTTGCAACACTTGGAAAAACTTTAGTTAAAACAAGAAAAACACTAAGAAAAACACAGTTATTCAATCAGTAGATCATTTTACTTGTGAAGTTGAATCTACTTAAATGAAACTTTCCTGTTGTATGAATTACCAGTAAAGATGCACTGCTGACCATAGACTGTACATGGACAGAGCCAACCCACTCGCCGCTGCGTTCCAAATAGAAAATGAACATGGTTGCACTTCAGCTCCATCCATTGTTTCCAATTGACTTGAAAAAATGTCACCCCTCTTTCAGTAACTGCTGCTGTGAGCCTTGCTATTTTGTCCATAAATAAATTCCTATTCCTAATATGGAGCTCCAGATTCGCTCCTATAACTGCTAGCCCCGTGAACTTCATTTGACTGGAGCCGAATATGGAGTAAGAAAGAGGAGAAAATAACGTGCATTCACAAGAAATTAGTCCACGCGAATAACGTGTCGTCATGCATATTTTGGATATACACGCGTCTTTGGTTGTAGTTGAGCATAAAATAAATATTTGCAAACTCTAAAATGAGGTGTTGTGTGTTTGATATTTGTCAGAATACAAATCTAAAAGTTACGACATCGAAAAGTTACGAGGACTGTCTTAAAGCCCCAGTGTGTAGGATTCGTGGCGCATAGGTGGATGGTGCTATTGCACTTTCTGTTTTAGCTACGGCAGACCTCGAGGGTCACCCGGGGGTGCTCTCGTACCCGTGCACGAGCTGCGCGCCGCTACTGTATAAATAAAATGCAGTCCCGGTTATTTTATTTTTTTCTTTTCTCATGAAAACACACATTCCTGATCATGTACCATGACACTCTACACATCAAATGAAACCTTACAGTCTCCTCTTTTTGACTATGCAATTCATTTCCCTGCAAACGATCACTCCCCGAGCACATGGGGCTTTTATACGGAAAAGCACAAAGCGAGGTTAGCTTACCTTAGAATGCTTTGCACAGGTCAAACTCTGTATTTCACCATAAACTTGCTCTCAATTTGTCCGTAAGGATCCAGCGAATAAAATCCAGTAAAACAATTTAGTCCAAAACACGTGTTAGATCCATTACGAGTCTGATCCGGCAGTATGCTTGTGTTGTTTACCCAAAACCACGAGCCTTGCCGAAGGCGAAGGCGGAGCCCAAATGTCCTTCTGCGGCTCTCGTATTCAAAATGGCTGCCTCTGCATGGAGAAGATCCCCCTTTTATGTGACTATATCTAAGTCCAAAAGAATACTTTGATTTCATGATGGAAGTGAAAAGGCTTGAAAAACAATGTATTTTTGAATGGGTATCTTCAATTTCAGTAATTAACGGGTAAAAATCTTACACACTGTCCCTTTAAGTACGAATACGAATTTCTCAGATAGAAAAAAGTGGACAAAAATACGTCATCGGTTACGTCATCACGTCACATGCGTCAACAGAAGAAAAGTCGATCAGCATCGAGATTACGCAGAGAATTTTTTTTTTTACCGCCGCAGACTTCAAGTGATCTCGGCCGACGTGACGTGATGACGTAACCGATGACGTATTTTTGTCCACTTTCTTCCATCTGAGAAATTCATATTCGTACTTAAGACAGTACTCATAACATTTCGATGTCGTAACTTTTAGATTTGTATTCTGACAAATATCAAACACGCAACACCTCATTTTAGAGTTTGCAAATATTTATTTTATGCTCCACTACAACCAAAGACGCGTGCATATAGAAAATATGCATGGATTACTTTCTTGTGACTACACATTATTCGCGTGTATATCCAAAATCTGCGTGACGACATGTTATTCACGTGGATTAATTTTATTCGCGTGGATTAATTTCTTGTGAATACACGTTATTTTGTCCTCTTTCTTACTCCATAGTCGAACACATCTTTATACGTCTATGCTGCCAATATGCTACCATAGAGCTAATCATCAGAGGTGGCGAGGGCTCAGTTACATTTGACTTGAGCAACTTTTTAAAGGTCCCATGGCATGAAATTTTCACTTTCTGAGGTTTTTGAACGTTAATGCGAGCTCCCCTACCCTGTTTAGGCCCTCCCCCATGGTTAAAAGTTGCGAAATTCCTAAACTGAGCATTTGCGATCCTTTTCTGCGTTACAAAAAATCAGAGCTCAAATGGGCGATTTTGAACAAGGCACCTTATCAGATCGAAAAAAGAAATGTAAATGCAGTTCCACCCCCGTCTGTCTGTACTCAGCGTCTCTGTAAATCACGCCCAGAGAGTTTGGACTGCGAATGCGCTAGGCAATGCGAAATGCATTTTTTTATTTGCCTGGAGGCACGTCCGAGTGTTTCTAGGCTCGGAAGTCCTTTATCTGAGCCTCTGGACCTTTGAACAGCAGTGGTTTAATTTTATTTTATGTGGAAATGTGTTTATTTTTCTATGGAACGCTTCAAATCTCTCCCCCCCTGCAAAAACACGGAAATGGATCAGCTGAGAGCTGACAGCGGAAGAGCGGAGAGTTTGGCCACGCCCCCAGCCTCTACTATAGGCAAGCTCTTTTCTCCTCATTTGCATTCAAGCAACAACGCCCAGAATAAAGTGTTTGAGAGAGATATTTATGACTCTTTCTCATCTTATCTCTGTTTCTCATGCACTGAGTGTTGATTTTGAAGAAGGATTCATTTACAGTATTAGGGAACCATTAAGGAGCCATATAAAAGCATCAAGAAGTACCATGTCATGGGATCTTTAAAGAAATTGTACTTTTCTAGCTGCATACTTTTACAACTTATGAGATTTTTTTTTTATTGAAGTAATAACTTAAAAGCCGTGGTTCCTCTTCCCATTGTGAGTAAGTCAACAATTGACAAAAGCTTCACGTTGACAATATGAAATGGTTTGAACAGTTGTATTTCTTGCACCACTTCTTCAGACAAAATTTAGCTTGTCTCATTTTTGTGCCCAGCCTTTGAAAGTAGCAGATTAAGTTTCACACTGCATTAACTTTGAATTATACATCAGATATTACTTCCCGACAGTTACTTTTTTCTTGAGTAGTACTTTTCCCAAATACCTTTTTACACTTACTGGAGTCATTTCTAACTCACACTTTTACTTGAGTAATATTATTTTGAAGAAACATTACTTTTATTACAGTTTTTGGCTACTCTCTCTTTCTAAATATTGCACTGGTAAGCTTTGCATATTAAAGGTGCACTGTGTAACTTTTCTAGCGCGTGGTCTACCACATGCCTGTTTCCACGGAGATGTCACTGCTTTGTCTGGAGTGTTCCGTGGTGTGGCGTTGAACTTCCCTGTCTTGATGGAAACAAAAATGCATGCAAGCCCATTCAAAGGTCATATCTGTGGAAAGGCGAGTGTGTTTACGGTAAGAATACATGTTTTTCAAGGTATTTATTTAGCAATGAAAACTCCTAAATACACGCTAGGTTTAACATCATACTGCGGAATGTTTCAGTCACAGCAAGTTACTGTATCTCCATGGAAACAAGGAGGTGACAACTTCATCAGAAAAGTTACATATTATTATTTTTATTACCCACCATCATGATCAGTCTTTAGACATGGACCGCTAAACGAAATCCCGGTGACACATGGTACAAAGATGTGAAGCTATTAACATAAACAGTGTCATAACAGGCCATAACAACAGAGATGACCAGCCGCTAATGGGCTAATGTGCTAAGATGCTAATGACGGCATAATGAGCTACTTTTACATGTATTTATCACCAAACTCCCCAGGGACCCATCGCCTAAGAGATCATAACCAAGAGATAAAAACTGTTACCTAGCAACCTTGTACTACACTAGGCCATCATCATATATCGTCATCTATAGTGTGTTTTCACGGACTCGGATGTGCGGCCATGTTGGAGATATTGCTCACTCAAAGTAAACACGCTTATAAAGCAACCGTGCAGAAAAGAAATTTCGCGATAAACCTTCCACATCAGAATCTAAAACTTCTGATACAGTTGACCAGTTGTACAGAGATAAGTTGGATGCCAAAGAAAAGGAGCGTTATATGAACAAACTCAGATTAATTGGGCAAGAAGATCCATATGAGATGGACTCAAGTTTGTTCAGTGACAGTGGCGATTTGTTGATTCTGCTGCTGTAAGCGATCCCGATATTGTCAACTACTTGGCCTTCTCCCCAAGCCCTGATACAGCACAAGACCTTCAGAGCTCTAAAGGTCTGGAGGCTGACAACCGGTTTGTTTGTGGCTGGTACGAGAGCGCAAAGTGCGGAAAATTGGAGACAAGCATACAGTGCTGTGATGGCAAAGGTCAGCATACTTGTTTTACATGTGCAACATGTTTAAGTACGAGTATATTGCTTTTTATTATTCACGTTTTGCAAAGATGAAAATATGACCATTGTCTTTCCGCCTCTGTCGCCTTGTCTTTCGCCTCCTTTCCTTTGATAATCGCTCTGTCTGTTCACCCTGGTTGGTCACTACATTAGGGAAATGATAGAACTGCAGGAGCTCTGTCCGATCTATTGTGACAGCCGAGGACCCGACAATATTTGACCATTTTGCTTTTTAAAAATTTGGTGGCATAAGTGCAATGTTTGTTTTGTTTCGAGTATCTCCAACATGGCCGACTTCCAGATTATGACGTCACATGGAAACACAATATATAGAAAACACACAATATACACTCAACAAAAATATAAACGCAACACTTTTGTTTTTGCTCCCATTTTTCATGAGATGGACTTAAAGATCTAAAATTCATTCCAGATACACATTATTACCATTTCTCTCAAACATTGTTCACAAATCTGTCTAAATGTGTGATAGTGAGCACTTCTGCTTTGCTGAGATAATCCATCCCACCTCACAGGTGTGCCACATCAAAATGCTGATCTGACATCATGATTAGTGCACAGGTGTACCTTATACTGCCCACAATAAAAGGCCACTCTGAAATGTGCAGTTTTGTCTCACAGCAAAATGCCACAGATGTGGCTAACTCAGCTACCGTGCCGCCAAGGAAGGAAAGGAATATTAAAGTTTTTTACAATCTGAACCTTATTTCAGTAATAAAACAAGTTGTTTTCCAAATGACACCAAAGTACTATGGGTGAGTAAAACAACTTGTTTTATTACCGAAATAAGATTCAGATTGTAAAAAACGTTAATATTCCTTTAAATAATGTTTATGGATGCCCAACAGAACATTTGTTGTTGCTAAAGTGAAGTTGTCACAGTACACTTGTTGCCTGACCATGTATTGATCACGCTGTTTGACATGAACCTCACACCTGTTGTCCAGAAACTCATGATATCAGTTACACAATGCACAAATACAGAAAATGACCATAAAGCAAAAAACGGAAAGTCCATTCTGAACTCCCAAGTGAGTCGAGAATGGATGTTATTTTGATATTTCTTTATACCAACCATCCCAACCAGGGTGTGTCCCAGATTTGACATTTGAAAAGCTGGTCACTCTATAGACAAGACAAAATGTGCTCAAATACATGGAGAAAAAAATGGGGTACAGGCCCTTTAATCATAGGATAAATTAGGAATAAATCAAGTCTGTAAAAATCCATTTAGAACTAAACTATTAAAAACTGAATCACAATCTAAAACAGATTATCACTCTATCTTCATAATTATGGGGTAGAATTCCAGGCCTATATCTCACTCCACTGTTGTCTGACCTATCTCCACCACTGCATAAACTCAGGTGATTCTGATTTGATCTTTCATTTCTCGGATCAGTCACGTCTCTCGGTATTTGTCCAAAGGCGTTCCACTTTGCTTTTTGGAATTCTGCGAGCGCAAAAAGACAAGATGACAGCCGGGTGCTCAGACTCTTATTAATAAAAACATTCTAGCCCCAAACCACATTTTCGTCTGATCTTGACAGTCCATCAGAGCGTGTTTAGGGCTGTCCTTATTTCACACTATTTTCACACAAAGACACATCAGCTCTCCAAAATACTCACTTAAGTAATATTTTATGGTGAAGGGTCTGCTGTTTGTCTCCATGGTTCTAAGCAAGTTAGAGGTGCTACTTTACACAAAATGGACTCTTGTGATGCATAAGTCATGTTATAATGTTGTTATCTCCTCAAAAACAGACCCGAGTTGTGTTTTGATTCCTTCACACGTTTGAGTACTCTTTTATGATCATTATGTTTGTCTACATCTCCAAAGCTCCAAAGTCTCTGTTCCACCTTGTGATGTCATATCGTGGTAGTTTTCAAGTTAAAGCCTTTTGTTTAGTGGTGATTCCAAAGGTGAGAGTCTGCTTTTAATGAAGAAACAACATTGTTAGAAAATAGTGCACCATGGGCTTTTTTAAAACTGCCAAATCTAAAAACATATTTGGCCATGGATATACTTGAAATACATCCCCAGAATGATGTCACTGCAAAGTATCAATACCCCCCTCTGTAGTATTCTATATCCTCGAATGGTTTATTCCTGGCGTAAGAATGTTCCATAGATTAGATGAGCTAAGATCCCTATGTGAACCAAAGTCATATACAGTACACTAAACAAAAACTAAACAAAACACTAAACAAAATTACACGACGGTGCCATTCAACTCGACCAGCTAGCTTGCTACCGGGCAGACAGATCACTCCCAGAAGGAGGTAAGACACAGGGCGGAGGACTCTGTGTTTATATAAACAATGCCTGGTGTCGGGACGCTGTCATGGTCTGTAAACACTGTTCACCACTGCTAGAGACTATGATCATCAAGTGCAGACCATTCTACCTGCCGAGGGAATTCACAGCCATACTACTTGTTGCTGTTTATATCCCTCCTAGCTCCAATAATAACAACAGGAGCGAGGCACTTAACGAACTGTACCAGCATATACAAGTCAGGAAGTTGCTCATCCTGGGTAAACAGTGAGGTACTGCACCTGCTGCGCGCTCGCTCTGCTGCATTTAGATCTAGAGTACAAAGCTGCGCAGTACCGACTGCAGAAGTCCATAAGAGCGGCCAAGAGGCAACACAGACAGAAGACGGAGGACTTCTACTCTTCTGCCGACCCCAGGAGGATGTGGCAATGTCTGTACCACATCACAGACTTCAGGACCAGCTCCAGCTCCACCACCATCAGAGCCTCAGACAACCTTCCAGACCACCTCAACGCTTTCTACACCCGCTTTGAGGCCTCCACCACCACCCCCACAGAGCACAGACACACCTCAACCATTCAACCCCCCCTCCCCCCACCTTTTGTCTCATCAGCCTAGGTACACAAAGCCCTGCGGTGGACCAACCCCCACAAAGCCCCAGGTCCAGACAGTATTCCTGGGAGGGCCCTCAGAGCATGTGCTAATGAGCTGGCTGACATCTTCACCTCCATTTTCAACCTTTCTCTTAGCCAATGCACTGTCCCCACCTGCTACAAAACCACCACCATCGTCCCCCTCCCCAAGAAGAACCCCCCATCCTGCCTGAATGACTACAGGCCAGTAGCACTCACTTCAGTCATTATGAAGTGCTTTGAGAGAGTGGTACTGCCCCACATTAAGAGCAGCATACCGGACTCTATTGACCCCCTACAATATGCCTACAGGCTCACCAGGTCCACCTCTGACGCCATCGCCGCCACCCTCCATGTCTCGCTCTCCCACCTCGAAAATAAAGACTCCTATGTCAGGATACTCTTTATTGACTACAGCTCCGCCTTCAACACAGTCATCCCCCACAGACTCACCCACAAACTGAGATCACTTGGACTACACCCTGCCCTCTGTGACTGGTTGCTGAACTTCCTGAATGGCAGGCCCCAGTCTGTCAGTCACACCCCAACTACCCCCAACATGGACTATTCACACTCCTACCTTCAGGCTGGAGGTACAGAAGTGTGAAAAACAGGACTACTAGACTTAAGAACTCTTTCTTCCCAACTGCTATCAGACTTGAACTGCTGACCAATAGATCTACAGGAATAGAGACGGTCACTGCCTACGTCTCAAAATGCATTGATGATGTCACAGACACCAGAACCATCACTGTTCGGGCCAACCAAAAGCCATGGCTCACAGGCTGTGGCAGGGGATACAGACCATAACAGACTACAAGCCAACGCCACAGACTGCCGACAGCTCCACCTCCCTGCCGAACGCGCTAAACAAGTTCTTCACTCGTTTTGAGGCACACAACAGCACCCCAGCACAGAAGACTCCACCCCCTCCCGGTGACCAGGTACTGACACTGTCCCCGGACAGCGTGAGGAGATCCTTCAGCAGGATCAACACGTCAAAGCTCCAGGACCAGACAACATCCCTGGTCGTGTACTGAGAGACTGTGCTGCGGAACTCACAGTGGTCTTTACAGACCATCTCTGAGCCAAGCTGTCGTCCCCACATGCCTCAAGACCTCCATCATCCCCGTGCCGAAGAAGTCGTCTCCATCCAGCCTTAACGTCTCCATCCTCATGAAGTTCTTCGAATGGCTAGTCATGCAACACATCTGTCACACATCTCTCCCCTCCACCCTGGACCTATTTCAATTTGCATACCAGTCTAACCGCTCGACCGATGATGCAATCTCAACAGCCCTCCACTCAGGACACGAGAGACTCATATGTTAGAATGCTGTTCATTGACTTCAGCATTCAACACAATCGTCCCCCAGCAACTTATACTCAGACTAGACAAGCTGGGATCAACACCTCGATGTGCAACTGGCTGCTGGATTTTCTGGAAGACTGGATGTGTGCTGAGCCCCCTCCACTTCACTCTGCTGACCCACGACTGCACACCGTCACACAGCTCCAACCTCTTCATCAAGTTTGCGGATGATACAACCGTGTTGGGTCACATCACCAACGATGATGAGACTCACTATAGAAGCGAGGTGAGTCACCTGGTCAAGTGGTGCAGTAACAACAACCTCTCCCTGAAGGTGAAGACAAAGGAGATTGTCATAGACTTCAGGAGAGCACACACAGCACGCCCCCCTCACCATCAACAGGGCTGCTGTGGAGAGAGTAAGCAGCACCAAGTTCCTGGGTGTGCATATCTCTGAGGACCTTTCCTGGTCAAAGAACACTGCATCACTGGCGAGTAAAGCCAGTAGTCACTCTACTTCCTCCACAAGCTGATGAGAGCCAGAGCCCCTGCCCCCATCATGAACACATTCTACAGAGGCACCATAGAGAGCATCCTCACCAGCTGCATCACTGTGTGGTATGGCACCTGCACCGCGTCCTGCCGGAAAAAGCTACATCGAGTAGTGAGAGCAGCTCAGAGAGTCGTGGGTGTCTCTCTCCCCTCCCTGCAGGACATCTACTGCACCCGCCTCATCCGCAAAGCCCTCTGCATTGTGGGTGATCCCACCCACCCATCCAACTGCCTCTTCAGTCTGCCGCCATCAGGAAGGAGACTGAGGAGCCTCAGGGCAAAGACCAGCAGACTGAAAGACAGCTTCATCCACCAAGCTGTCAGGATGCTGAACTCTCTCCCTGCCCTCCCTCCCCCAATGACACTGCTGCTTAAAGGACACTTAAATGACACTGACACTTAAACAACACTTAAAGGACACTGACACTGCTGCTTAAATGATTACATTTGAGCTTTATTATGCCACACACTGTGTTTTTACCTATCTGTATTATATACAAGTTTATGGTTCTTTTGCTACATGTATATGTGAAGTTTTAATCACTGTGTTTATTATCTTGTACATTGGCTACGGGTATATGTGACTTTTTAGTCTTTGTGTTTGTCTTGTCTTGTACTTCTGCTAGGGGTATATGTGATGCTTAGTTGTGGTGTTTATGTCTTGTTTATTAGACGTTTTATGTGCACTGTGAGCCTAGGGAGCGCTGCAACTCCAAATCCTGTGTGTGCTTTTTGAATATAAAGCTGACTTTGAACATTGAACTTGAACAGGTCTACTTTACCCAATCAGCTTCTTTCTTTTCACAGCATAACTTTTCTCTGTAACATCTCAACTTCATGTATGCACTGTCGTCTTTGATCAAAGTATTTATTATATTTTAAAGGGTCTATACTAGAGTATTTTCTGATCACAAACAAACCTGGAGTTGTGTTTTGTTTCATTCACACATACAACACATAAACCCTGCATATTTAGGCTGAGCTCTTCTCTCCCACTGAAAACACTTGGTAACCCTTATGGTGTTATGTGGTAATACAGGAAGTGCTCCATTATGTTTTGAAATTCCATACACCTTCACTAGAATCATTTAGATTATTTCAGACCAATTGTCTGTTAACTTTAAAACTACCGCTTCATGACATCACAAGGTGGAACAGAACATTTTGAGCTTTAGAGATGTAGACAGACTAATAATAAAGGGTCTCTCAAACATGTCTGAATGAAACAAAACACAACTCTAGGTTTGTTTTTGAGGAGGAAACAGCGTTATAACATGGCTTAAAGCTCACAAGAGTCCATTTTATCTAATATAGGACCTTTAAACTTTAAACATGTCACTAGTTGTCTGTTTTTGTCTTTTTTGCTTTACTAAATCTTGAATCCAACCTTTGAATCTGCTAAAATCACTACTACTGCTACTACTACTGCTACTGCTACTGCTACTGTTACTACTCACCCTGCTCAGAGCCAGGAGAAAGTCCATTCCTCCAGACCTCCGGACACAGTGCCGGAGTTTCCAGTAGACCAGGTGCTCCCAGGCGAACACAAGCAGACTCAGTCCCATGGCCACGAGCAGCATGTAGAAAACCCCTGCCATGTTGTCTATGTCCAGCTTACTGCTCATCACCTGCAGGGGGCAGCAGCACACGGCGGGGACAGCAGCAGGACATGGAAAACAGATAAGAATAGGATCAGGGTGGTTTTAATAATGCACATGCCACTACAGTCTGTATGAGTGTCTAAACCAGTAAAGGGAAATAAAAGCACATGAGAGTTCTGACACCATTATTTTATTTCATTTCAATGAATTTCTTTTCTTTACTTTTTTTTCAAGGACAGTGCATATTCAACAATTCAAAGTAAATATGCAATTTTTTTTTGTATGTTTCCTGGTACAATATTGTCACATTATGCACAACAAATTACAATGTATATTTCATCTTATAAAAGGAAGGTAAAGAATTAATGCAGGAATCCTGTTTCTCTATAAATCAGGGCAGCGTTTCTCAAACTGTGGTATGTGAACCATCGGTGGTGCACGGGCTACTTGGGGCAGTTCTGGTAAATGTAGAGACAAATGTACAGTAATCCCTCGTTTATCGCAGGGGTTAGGTTCCAGAAATAGCCCGCACTAAGAGAAATCCGTGAAGTAGGACAACTTAATATTTTACAATTATTCTACATGTTTTAAGGCTGTAAATGCCTCACCACACACATTATACACTTTTCTCTGAGTGTAATTAATCTTTTCTCACATTTCTGTCTCGTTTAAACACTCAAACTTTCATAGATTTTCATAGATTAATAGTGACGCATGAGGGGAGACACGGCCCCGGAAGCCCCGACGGACGCGCGAGGAGCACCGCCACGTCCCGGGACGCGACGCGCACCAACCCCTTGGAGAAGTCACAAATCTGTGACAGAGCAGCGAGACCGCGCGTACACCGGGGCTGCGAGAACGAGATCGAACCGCGGCGCCCGGACCGCGTCCTCTCAGCCCGAGCCACAAACCAGCCGCACGAAACCAGCAAAGAGCGGCACGTGGTGGTTTAATCCTGGTTTAGACCTGGTCTAGTCCCGGTTTAGTCCCGGTCTAGACCTGATCCAGTCCTGGTTTAGTCCAGGTCCAGTCCAGGTTTAGACCTGGTTTAGACCTGCATGGTCTAGACCTGGTTTAGTTCTGGTCTAGACCTGGTTTAGTCCACATTTAGTCCTGGTCTAGTCTCTTAGCCAATCAGGACGCAGAACACAATGTTACACTATTAAAACAAATAGAAAAAAAAACTTTTTTTTTTTTTTTTTAAATCCGCGAAACAGTGAGGCCGCGAACAGTGAACCGCGATAGAGAGAGGGACCACTGTATTCATATATATTTTTGTTATTCCTCTTCTAGAAGTAGTTTAACCATGATTTACTCCTATTTTACACCAGTTTTAATGACCTGATATAATAATGTTTCAAACTTTTAACACCAATTTCCACCTTGACTGGTGGAAATTGGTGAACTTGGTATTAAAAGTTTAAGATTCACAGTGTAGATTTGTTTTTTGTTCCTGATTTAGTCCAGAATTTGGTTTAGGCCTTTTAAGTCTTGGTCTTGTTCACTTTGGTGTTAAATGTTTTTGAATTACTGTTGTCATGTGGCAATACAGAAAGTGCTCCACTGTATTTTTAAACTCCATAAACATCACTAGAATTTGGCTGATTTCAGCTATGTCAGTCTCTACTGAACAAAAGGTAAAATGTATCTGTTAACTTGAAAACTTTCGCTTCATGACATTACAAGGTAGAACAGCGCATTTTGAGCTTTGGAGATGTAGTAATAATAATCACACCCTGAGCGCCTGAGAGAGTGGCAGCAGCTCTTGAGGTTTTTCCTGAAAACAACTATTTTTTGAAGTTACACTTGTTTGCACTTTTTATTTACTTTATCCGACCAATAAAACACTCACTATGTTTTTTGGGCATTTTTGTTGTTGTTTTTTTCTTGATTTTTACTGGCCTTTTTGTTCTTTGCTGTGTGGTTCAGCAGTCCAGACTACCCATTGTGTATTCCAGAGAGCACCTTCTTTCACTCTCCAAGTCCCCAGTGCTATTTGGAGTTAAGTCTGACATTCCTGTTGAATTACGGAGGAGGATACGCAGATGATGCCGCGCTGGAGTGAGAGCGAAACAGCGGAGAAGGAAATTCAAGCCTGCGGTTCTGCCAGTTTTGATGGCGAACATAAGGTCACTGGGAAATAAGATGAACAAACTGTGTGTGCTTGTTCAGACCCAGAGGGAGTGCGCTGTCAGCAATATCATGTGCTTCACAGAGACCTGGCTTCATACAAATTTCCCGGACAACAGCGCGTCTGTACCAGGCTTTAAGACAGTGCGTGCAAACAGAGACACTCTCCTTTGTGGTAAGAAGAAGGACGGCAGGATTGCTGTTTTGGTGAACGAAAGGTGGTGTAATCCCGGCTGCAGTCTAAACACCCAGAGGCTTTTTTACTGATTTCTGGAGACTTCAATCATGTGTCCTTGGATAGTGTCTTACCCACACTTCACCAATATGTGAATTGTAAAAGTCGGGACAATAGAACTCTGGACTGAACTGGTATGCCAAGTCTAAGGAGGTGCCACTGCCCTGCCCCCACTGGGGCGATCAGACCACAGTCTGGTCCTGTTAACGCCTCAATATGTCCCTGCAGTAAAGAGGCAGCCTGTCACCACTAGGACTGTAAGGAAGTGGAGCCAGGAAGCCAGTGATTCCCTCCAGGACTGCTTTGAGTGCTCTGCCTGTTGCCCGGGGACATCGATAGCATGACGGACAGATTACATCAACTTCTGTGAGGATACAGCCGTCCCCACATGCACTGTCCGCTGTTACCCCAACAACAAGCCCTGGATCACCAGCCATCTGAAGGATCTACTTAATAAGAAGAAGCGGGCCTTCAACTCTGGTGACAAGGACGAGGTGAAGAAGGAGCAATGGCAGCTGAAGGTCCAGCTAAGGCAGGACCAGGAGGCCTATGGAAGGAATTTGAAGGCTTAACTCCACCAGAGATGTGTGGAGGGGAATGAAGGCCAACACTGGTCTTAAAAACTAAGCAGCAGGGCAATAGCCCTGACAGGTCAAACCTACTCAATTTGGCATGGGCTACGCTGCATCACTGACTACAAGGGGAGGAGCGGGCCAGTGGAACTGTCCAGCGCCTCATTTCCGGACGAACTCAACACCTTCTACGCTCGGTTTGATGCAGATAACACCACATCTGTCACCAGACCTCATGTGGACAGTGAGGACACTGTACTCTATATAGACACTGCTACAGTGAGACAGGCGTTCAAGAAAGTGAACCCCCGCAAAGCACCAGGCCCAACGGCATCCCCGGACGGGTGCTGAGGGCTTGTGCTGACCAACTCGCCAGGGTGTTCACTAACATCTTCAACCTGTCTCTGAGCCAGTCTATCGTGCCCACCATCTTCAAGACCTCCACTGTAGTCCCCATCCCAAAGACCCCCACAGCATCCTGTCTTAATGACTATCGGCCCATAGCACTCGCATCTGTCATCATGAAGTGCTTTAAATGAGTCATTAAGAGACACATCTGTGACTCCCTCCCCGACACCCTGGAACCCCTGCAGTTTGCATATAGAGCAAAGAGGTCTACAGATGACGCCATTGCTCTAGCAGTCCACACCTCTCTCAGTCATCTGGAGAGAGGAAAAACATATGTGAGAATGCTCTTCATTGACTACAGCTCGGCATTCAACACCATAATCCCCTCCAAAATAGTCTCTAAGCTCACTGCCCTGGGCCTGGGGACGTCCATCTGCTGCTGGATACGGGACTTCCTCACTAACAGGCCACAGGCGGTGAGAATTGCCAGCCACCTCTCCTCCACACGTGTCCTCAGCACTGGGGCACCCCAGGGCTGTGTTCTCAGCCCTCTCCTGTACTCCCTGTTCACCTACGACTGTACCGCCAGGCACAGCTCCAACATCATCCTCAAGTTTGCCGACAACACCACCATCTTAGGCCTCATCACGAACAATGACGAGAGGCGAGGTGAAATCACTGACCAGCTGGTGTCAGGAAAATAACATCTCTATGAATGTCAGCAAAACTAAGGAAATGATCGTGGACTTCAGAAAACAGTGTGTAGACCAGCATCCCCCCCATCTTCATCAACAACGCTGAGGTGGAGCAGGTCAGCAGCTTCAAGTTCCTTGGGGTACACATCACTGAGGATCTGTCCTGGACACTACATACAGACACTGTGGTAAAGAAAGCCCGACAAAGACTCTACTTCCTGAGGAAGTTGAGGAAGTTTGGTATGAACACCAGCATCCTCACAAACTTCTACAGGTGCACCATCGAGAGCCTGCTTACGGGCTGCATCACAGTGTAGTATGGGAATTGCGGTGCTCAGAGCTGCAAAGCACAACAGGGGGTGGTGCGAGCGGCAGAGGACATCACTGGCAGCAGTCTCCCCTCCATCCAGGACATTTACCACAGCAGGGGTCTGCGTAAGGCACGCAGCATCACTAAGGACCATACTCATCCGGCACAAGGACTCTTCCGTCTGCTACCCTCTGGTAGACGATACAGGAGCCTGCCAGCACGCACAAAAAGACTCAAAGACAGCTATTACCCCCAAGCTGTCAGACTACTGAACTCTGGGTAATACTCTAAATAATACTGAACTCTCAATAATACTGCACTAAACTACTTTTTGTTATGCATAATATGTTTAATGCTGCTGCTCTATATGAATGTATCATGTTTATGACTACCTCACTGTAAACTACTGTTACCTGTGCAATAACCTGCTTCATAACATGCAATACTTATACTATACTATGTGCAATGCGAAATCCACGTGCAATACTTAAACTATACTATATAATGTGCAATCTGTGAAAAACTCTACTTAAACCTTATTTAATCCTAGCTGTACCTTTGTATTTTATTATATTTTATTACATATTTTGTTATTGTATTGTTTACTTTTTCCCCTGCACTTTTTTGCAACACATTTTACCGTGTACTATTATTGCATGCTATTAGTACTTCTTGACTATCTTAGCGAGTCAACGGTTCTTCTGATCCTAAGCATTTCATTGCATTGTTGACCTTGTGTTGATCCTGCATGTGACAAATAAACAATCTTGAATCTTGAATCTTGAGCATAAGTAGACTCTACCTCCCGAGAAGGCTCAGGTCTTTCAATGTGTGCAGCAAGTTACTGGAGATCTTCTACCAGTCTGTGGAGGCCAGCGCCCTGTACTTCGCTGTGGTCTGTTGGGAGAGCAGCACCAGTAAAAGGGACATTGGGTGGATTGATAAACTGATGCGTAAAGCTGGTCACGTGATCGGCTGTGAGCTGGAGACATTTGTCACAGTGAGGGACAGGAGGACATTGGACAAACTGGTCTCCATCATGGACACTTCTGCTCACCCACTGCACCAGACCACAGAGGGACAGAGGAGCTCATTCTCCAACAGGCTCCTATAGCTGCGCTCAAACAGTGAGAGATACAGGACGACATTCACACTATAATAATACTCCCTACAACTGTACAACAACTCAGTCTTAAGTAAAGGATAATCTCTGTCAATCAGTACATTATTGCACTGCCATTCTTGTCTATATAGCTGTGATTTTATATTTTATTTTATATTGTATTACTTATTTTTCTATTTTATTTTGACTTGTACATATACATTTATTATTTTTATAATTATGTTTCATTTGACACCGGTCTCTGCAATCTTTTTTGCTATAACATCTATGTATGTTACTCTCTGTTATATATTATTATGAGTGAGCTACTGTATTGTACTGTACAAAAAAAATTCCCTTGTGGATCAATAAAGTTTGTCAAAGTCTAAGTCTCAAGGATTACTCAAACAAGTGTGAACGAAACAAAACATGTGTCCAGGTATGTTTTTGAGGAGGTAACAAGAGTCGGTTTTGCGTAATATAGGTCTTGTTGCCCTTTAAAGCTCATGTTGTTATTGTTACTTTATGCACCTCAAATCGCAATGAACATTTCCGTACTGAAAGAAGTTGCACAGGTATGTGGAAAACTGACTGTTTCTCTATAAAACACCTGTAACTTTCATGCTCGCTTAGCTGCTAGCTGTCTGTCACTTCCAGCACAGTGTTCTGCGGGTTCACACAGGTTCACACAATAACAACTCCACCTGCACCTCTCCTCAAGTCACAGGAACTGAAAACAAAGGGTCCAAAGGCTCTGTTATATTCCTATTAACCTGGTTTCTGAATACACACTCCTCCAATATAATCCTTTACAAATATGTGAATCTGGTCACCTGAGTTCAGATGACTGACAGGTGGATTAGCCAGTAAGAGACAGGCACACACACAAACATGGCTGCAGATGAGGAAAAAAAAGAGGAAAAAAAAACAACAATGAACTAAAATGGACTATAATAATATAATGAAAATTGACTTAGGGAAAAGAACTGGTTTGAGAGGGGAGTTAAAGAGGCAATTTTTGTCAAAAAAGAGAATCCGTCATTAAACAGAAATGGGGGAGTTAGACATAACTTGTCTCCCATTTATAATTCCATTCTCAAACCAAGTCAGAACAGATGAAAGAAACATTAGGGCAGACAAGTCAGGGACAGAGGGGTGGAGACGGTCGTTAGTCTGAATAGAGATGCTAAACTATACGCCAGAGAAATTCGAATAACAAAAAGGAACAAATGAGTTGAGATAGTTTCAGAGCTATTTCAGTGCAGTGAGCTCCTCCTAGGGCTGAATAGAGATGCTAAACGAGACGCCAGAGAAACAAAAGATACAGATTAGTTGAGATAGTTTCAGAATGATTTCAGTGTAGTGAGCTCCTCCCTGCAGCTAGATATAAACAGGGTCTAACCAGCACTAGAACCAGAACTGAAGAAGCCTCTCGGATGAGCGGCGAAACGTTTTCAACCAAACAAACTTTGTCCAGTTGACAAATTGAACTTCTCCTTTTATCATGGATTCTACCTGGATGACTGAGGGACTTTTCCCATAAGCAGCAGAGTACTTTTTCCAGGGGCATACTTTTACTACTTGAAGTAACTCTTATGTGAGTTTTGGTTCCTCTTCCCATTCTGGGTAAGTCTACAAATGACTTGCTTCATGTTAACAATATGAAATGATCTATAACTCCATCTATAACAAACCTAAATCAAAACAAACAAAGAAAACAATAGGGCAGCCAGGTCAGGTCCAGAGGTGTGAAAAACCCATTATGGCCCTGAATGGTTCTGCTAACAAGACTCCACACTCCACTCCCACTGTATATTTAAAAGGCCCACCTAACTAACACAAACTGTAAACAAATAGGTGTGGTTTCATTGTAGTTAGCTCCTCCCTTCAGGCAGATATAGGCAGTGTCCACCAGCGTCTGACCAGAACTGAAGAAGCAGCTTGGATGGCCTGCGAAACGTATTCGACCAAATAAACTTTTGTCCAGTTGACAAATTGAATTTCTCCTTTTGCCAATATGAAATGATTAGAATTATTTCTTTTCTATCTATCCATTGATTTTGTGCATTATTTCATGTTTTGTCCTTCAGATTATATTGACTTAAAATTATAAATCAGATGTTACAGTATATAACAGTTACTCTTTAAGTAACTCTTACTTGAGTAGTAGTTTTTCCAAATGCAGTACTTTTTCACTCTTTCTTGGGCCACTTCTTTGTACTTCTACTTGAGTAATATTATCTTGAAATACTCTTTACTCTTACTTGAGCCCCCAGCATTCTGAACTCACCAGACAAACACATATCTATGTCATAATGCGCACTGTTGTTGTTTCTTACTTTACTGAATGCCTTTACACAACCGAAAACAACCTACAAGTAGACGTGGATAAATGACACAAGAAAATGAGCTGTAATTCTCACCAAAAACCAATTTGTTTTGGAGACACTGGGGTGAACTTAATTACAAACAGGGCACAGTGGAGGGCTTTTCCTGTCAGAGCATGTTACACTAACTATCTGTGCGGCTCACTTTAAAAACAAGAGATAAAACTAAATAAACCAGGCCCCTTCCTCTTTCGCCTCCCCGCGGAAAGATTTTGGGTTCAAGTACCGATCTGTCTTGGCCTTTCTGTGTGAAGTTTAAATCTTTTTTTTTTTTCTTGAGCTTCAGACTATTTAAACAAGTTTTAGTAATGTTTGCTAATGTGTGCATTGGTAACTTCTGAACATTCCGCCATAGACATACATGTAGACCCTGTCACTGCCAAGTATCAATAGGTCAAATCCTCCACCTGAGGTAATCCTGACCAAAACTAGCTCAGGATCTGGAGATGGTTTGAACCAGGACTGAACCAGAACTGAATAAGGTCTAAAATCAGCTCTAGACCTTGCCTGGTTTACACCAGACCATATCACAAGTGATATATGGTCTGGGAGCCACCTACTGAATATCTTGTAGCGGAGGTGTGGTTTACGATTGACAACGGCTGTTTATTGGGTGTTACGAATGTCTATCATTTGGCGCTGTCAGTTCAAACTACAAGCCTCCGTTTGTCACGTAGTACGCGTCACCGTCTTTCCACCCCTCCCCGCTCTCTGATTGGCTCCCCAAATCAGGAGCCCTCGCTTAGCCTAGTAGCCAGGCTGTCTTTTAGATCGGAACGATCGTGCAAAGCAGCCTGGGATTTCCCAGGTTACTCTAGACCAGGACTAAACCAGGACTGAATAGGTCAGTCTCTACAGCATACAAAGGGTTTCAATGTCAATGTATGTTAGATCTACACCTAGCCTGGGAATTCCCAGGCCGCTTCCGTTCGTTTTGAACTGGAAGGCGGCCTGGAAACTCGTCCAAGCGAGAGTCCCAGATTTAGGGCCCCAATCAGAGAGCGGGGGAGGTGTGGCAAGACGGTGACGCGTACTACATGACAAACGGAAGCTTGTAGTTTGAACTGACAACTGACATGATTGGCTATGGACTTACGTATACGCTCAATGATAGACATTCATAACGCCCAATAAACGGCCGTTGGCAATCGCTAACCACACCTCCGCTACGGGATTTTTCGAAGCGAGTTTCCAGACCCATATCTCACTTGTGATATGGTCAGGTGTTAACCAGACTAATCTACACCAGGACTGAACCATGACTGAACTAGGTCTGAACCAGGATGAGACCAGGACTAAACCAAGTCTGAACCAGGCCTTAACCAGGATTAGACCAGGGGTGAACCAGTAAGGTCTGAACTAGATCTAAACCAGGTCTGAAGATCTGATGAGGTGTCCCAGTGGCATTGAAGCATGGGTCAAATGCAGAGGACTAATAATAATATGGATAATAAAGCGTACCCTGACCCTAACCATGTACTCCCTCTCCCTGCATGTGCATATACTGAAGAAAATGGCATTAATTTAAAGTTTCCAAAGATGACTTCACCCCTGGTCTAGGTGAGGATGGGGTGATAATGAGTCGGGAGCCATGCAGAGCAAATGAGAGAAGAATTTATGCAGTTTGGAAAGAGTGAAAATGAAACATGGAAAGTCTGCCTATAAGTTCAATTAAACCTATTTTTTACCATATTTCAACAAATGCAATTAAAGTTTTATTATGACAAAGTGATTCATTATTTTCAAAGCATACTTTGCAGTTGATATACTGATGCTAACTGAGGGCTCTACGCTGTCTGAGACTCTGTGACTCAAGTTAGACTTTAATCTGAGGTTTATTTTAACGCAATCTGACCAGAAAGAGCTGATTTAGTTGGAACCACAACAGGTGAACCGATTTGTGCTGTTAAACAAGTCCCTCTCAGATTACATAAGAGGATCCTAAAAATGTCCTGTTGGTATTTTTTCTTGAGTTTTCAAAAAATCTTAAAATCTTTTTGGTGTTTTTGGTGTTTGATGTAACAATAGTGGAAATATCATACAGTATCTTGTCAAAGGTCTCACATTAATATAGTGGATCATCAAAATATATCAAATTATATAGTCTCTTCATTGTTGGTGCAGCAACAGATCCTTTGGTCCATTTCAGTGCAGACTACATGAAGAAAGTTCTTTGGATTAAGTCTTGTCAAGGCATTTTAGAGGAAAAAGTAGCAGATTATTCTAGTTATGTTAGCCTCCACAAAATATTGCATTACATATCGTACCAAGAGATGCATATTGCGAAAATATCAAACCGAGAGATTTGGATATCGTTACATCCCTATGTGCTAATGTATGCTCTGTGTTACCGTGTTAACTGCTGAACTCTATGCCAATAGAAATTGTAGAACATGTAGAACACTCCCAGCATGATGCCACTGCAAAGTATCAATACTTCAACAAAAGAGAAATGGTTCTGATGAAAACTACAGACTAACAGATTCTATTTTAGTCAGTGAAAAGCATCTGCTGTGCTTGACTCCATGGAGGCCAGTGCATTTGATCCTGTGGAGCACTGGCAGCTCCTTAAAGACAAGAAAGTGGCCCTCCTCTAGAAAAGTTACAGAGTTCATCTTTAAAAACATATGATTCGTACCTCGATCTTGTCGTTGTGGCAGATCCCGGACAACCAGAGCCTCTCCAACATGTCAATCTCATCTGAAAGAAAAGAGGAGACAGAGAGAGAGGGTCAGAAGAGAAGAAGTGTGATAGAGAGAGAGAGAGAGAGAGAGAGAAGGTGAGAGGAGGAGACGAGTGTGATACAAAGAGAGAGAGGAAGGAGGACGAGAGGGCAAGAAGAAGCATTAAAAGTGGAGGCAATTAAAGAAGTAAGATGGAACTCTTTACAACATTTAAGTTTTACTGTTTAAAGATCCCATGACATGGTACTTCTTGATGCTTTTATATGGCGTCTTAGTGGTTCCCTAATACTGTATGTGAAGCCTTCTCCAAATCAAGTCTTGGTGCATGATAGAGCCTCTAGGAGGCAGGCCTATGGAGAATGTGACTTTTAACGAGCCATTCTTGGTTGGTCGCTTGAATGCAAATGAGGAGGATGGAGACGGGCCAGTGTAGGCGGGTGGGGGTGTGGCCAAATACGGCCACTGTTTCCGTGTTTAGCGCTGGTAATGTGTAGTGAGGGAAAGTGGAGAAGCAATCGTAAAAACTTTTCAGTACGACCCCAAGTCTGATCCCAAAGGCGAAGAAGAAGCAACTCAGTGGCTTCAGCAGGACGTCTCCGAATGGTTAGTTTGAAATGTTATGTCTGGAAACAATACCAGGGCTCTCAAGTTTTGAGCGGGGTCGTGCGTGAGACTGCGGGCAAAAGAGCAAACTTAAACTACAAAGCAACTAATGAGAGTTATACAAATGAAGTTATTACCTGATGGTTCTCAGTTTGTTTTATCATCACCGTTTTGTTGTTCCTCGTGTTCAGTCGCTGTCCTTATCACTGACAGTGCAGTGCGCACTTAGCAGCTGAAACTACACTCTACGGCCTGCCCACTCTACAGTCTGCCCAACAACAGAACAATCTATTTTTTGATTGGCTGAAAAGGGCGCGGTGCCTGATAACAGATTTTTTTCAGGGGAGCGGGACGGGGAGGAGGGGGGTAGTTTTTTTTTCGAAAATGCGCAGTGCCTGCATAAACTGAGCTACACAGACCAATTTTCTGGGCACAAAAAAAAAAAAAAATCAGCGTGAGAAATGCCATGTGTGGCTGGCGTGTGAGCGTGTGAACACATCGAAATGCGTGTGTCACACTCTTAATGCGTGAGACTTGAGAGCCCTGTCAATACTTTCATTAGCTTGCTTATATATAGTGTTGCATTTGGCATGTGGCCAGCATCTAGCCTGTGTTGTTAGCTTTTCATGTTGCTCTGATGCGCTATGTAAGAAAGAACACCCATCATGCTACTAAATACAGAATTCATCAAAGCTGGGGGGGGGGTAATACCTTCCTGTAGCCTACTGACTTGACTATATGATAAGGTTTATCCCGGTTTTGATCAAATTTGGGATACAGTGTTTACATGAACACAGAGTAATGGGGTTATTGATATCCCGGTTTACATGAAAAACACTAGTATACTGATGTGTTGTTACATTAAAGCATTCTCTGTACGTGTGTAACCTGTTTACCAACAACAAAGTTCTAACATGTGCATAAATACAAAGCCAGGATACTTAAGTGCATGTAAATAATATTTACATATTATACATATTATGTATGTTGCACCTCAGAAATGTGCACCTACCCCCCTTTTGTTATCTTTTCTTACACTATGTTATAAATGTATGTAAATAATCTACATACATGTCTGCACTGGAGAATGGGCTGCTTTTAATCTCATTGTACATATGTACAGTAATAATCGAAGGCATTCTGACCTATTCTATGACTATTCTGGCTCATATTTAATGATAAATTTCTCTATGCTCACATATATTGACGTCATGTTAACCCATGACTTACTCCTGAAGATTTACCATTATCACAACTGTCTGTATTACCTTATATTTACCTGAAGATTCTACTTATATTTTTTGGATAGATGCCACTGTGGAAATTGTGCTACCATGCCCTCAGAAGCTGAGAACATTTGCTGCTTGGATACCTCAGGTAAGACTCTAAATTGAAAACAACTATCTTCATTTGACAACTACTTATGCCTAAAAATGACACTTACCATTTCTAATCCTAATTAGGTTACTAGAAGACTACGACAGGTGGAGGGACAGCTCACATGTACGGTGGACCATCCTGGATTGGAGACTGTCTGCCTCAACGTGTACTCTCTGCAAAATATACAGCCAAATATACAGAGCTGACTGTGGTCCTTTACGTTTG
Source organism: Paratrypauchen microcephalus (assembly GCA_036785185.1). Classification (NCBI taxonomy): domain Eukaryota; kingdom Metazoa; phylum Chordata; class Actinopteri; order Gobiiformes; family Gobiidae; genus Paratrypauchen; species Paratrypauchen microcephalus. The sequence continues at coordinate 1,578,152 of JAVJIX010000172.1, forward strand.
AGAGTACACCAGTACTTTTTTACAGAAGTTAATAAAAGAATAAATAAAGTGTTGACAGTTAATTCTACCCACAAATTTAGAGCCTTGTGCCTTTTCATTCAATTGTGTAGACAGTGTAAAGATAATGCAAATATTTATTTACATCACAGGGGAAAAAACTTTGAAAATATAACAAACGCATTAAAAATGATCCATAGGAGAATAGGAATATTTGCAGAACAAGAACACAAACCAATGATTATCTTTGCAAAACTAAATATCATTTTGATTGTCCAGCCGTTACAGGTATCTCTCCTATCACTCATTTGTAAGCTGGTGCTGGGGCTTCCTGGGATGCAGAATCTGGGTCGTTATTCCAGCTTGTGTGGTCCCACGCATCCGGTCAGAGTTGATGTGCTGGTCTGTGCAGAGACAAATGACAAATTAGTACTCCATTTATTACTTTGTATATACTCCAGGTGCAAGTCGTAAGATAGAAGATAAGTATGTGCAGTGAACAACATTAATACTTTATTATAATATACCCATTATGAAATTACATCATTTATTTGGTTACACATTGTATATTTTACACACATCAAAAACTCTTATTATTAATCTCATTACAAATGCAACAAACCTGCTAACAGCTCTACTGCATAATATTTAAAATAAAATGTTATAAGTTCATGTACTAAAACCAAAGGTTTACAAAAGATGAATTTGTCTATTTTCACCGGGTAAAGCCTCATTTTAAGTGTAACAGCTACAGTCTTGGGTGACACTTTGGCACTTTGCTGATAACAGGCTTGCTACACTATAATAGTGGTGATACTTTTGTGTCGAGGCAAGAGATTTAGTCACAAGACAAAGGTGGTGTTATAAAGTCCATTTCCAGCCTGAACTCAGTTTGACAGAGTATGCAGTTATTTTTTTGGCTTTGAAAGGCAGACTAGCCTGCTAACCGAGCTGATAGCTGTTAGCTGCACAGCTAATGCAACACATTCTACCGGCAACAAGCCAGGCGACCAAATACAGCACAGACACAAAATTATGTAGTTTTACAGTTGACTTACTTGTTCGGCGTCTGTAGTTGATGCAGCGTGGCGAGTTGGTACTGACCCAGGCTTAGGGTTGCCAACCGTCCCTTGGAAAACGGAATCGTCCCGTATTCAGAAACAAAAGTACGCGACGCATATTGAGCTGAAAAGGTATGCACTTTGTCCCGTATTGCTGTGTGTAAAACAGGGTGCCCAATACGTCGATCGCCATTTACCAGTTGATCGCCAAGGTAGTGTGGGTAGATCGTAGTGCTGTAGTACTCGACACCTTCCTACCATGTTATAACATTGTTCCTTCTTCAAAAACATGCAACCTGAAGAAATTTTAGATGTCATTCATGGAGGTTTCAGTAATCTAGGGATCTCTCTTGGGCCCTATTCAAACCCTCTTTACAATTATTCATACACATACATATACAAAATTGTCCACTGCAACTCGATGAATCTAATGCGACATGCAGTAGTTTCATTAGCGGGAGGCACGCTGATTGTGTTGTGATAGTGCTCTGAAGGGGGAGTGACTTAGCAGAGGGAGCGAAGAGAGGGGAGACTCAGAGCATCAAAAACAAAGGTGAATCTTATAAAACTTGTTACTATGTTGTTTTTGGTGAATATTAATAGTAACATGGTGATGTCTTTGTTGGGAGCTTTCTGCTGGACACGGTCACCTCTGATGTAACTACTGTTTGCCTCGTCCAATTATTCGCGTATCCTGCCACTCATTCTCATTCTGTACATAAGCTCCGGAGAAAGTTTCTGGCTGAACGTGTCCCGAGGAGAGTTATCCTTTCTTCTTACGTAGCATTTACAGTCAAAGTTACGGATTTTCTCCATTTCACCATGCTTATCCTCTTCAAATGTTACTGTAGATATAGCATGATATCTTACGATCCTGCTCCTCTGTGCAAGGCCGACAGATCGGCATCCTGTTCCAGCCACAGTTCCGCACATCCAGTGGCGCCGCCAGGCGTACGGCCGTACGCACTAGGCGTACCTTTTTTATTTTTTATTCCTGTTTGGCACTTTTGCAAGACAACATTAAGTGAATAAAAATGCATTTTTATAGAAACTGAATGTTTTAATATAAATAGAATGTATGAGATGGAGAGCCCAAGCGAACTGGGTCCGATCAGACTGGAAGTGCGATAAGCACCAAGTTCACAGCCCGACAGCATACTCCTCACGCCCCCCCACAAAAATTATACATCCAACATTCCATCGCAGCAGGTCACCTCCTCAGTATACACACAACGAAGTTCGAGTCCTCTTTACCCAAATAGTGATATTGCTCGAATTCAACGATATGTTTGGCTGGAAAGACGTAATTAAAGTGTTGCAAATGCGATATTAAACTGTAGCCTACGACGTCCGTGGACTAGCAGACAACGGATCAAAGTTAAGGTAAGCCGGCTTTTACTTTATTTGCCCGCCGATGGCACTGCTGGTTCCAGACATTTACAAGATATAATTTTGGTGTCATGTTGAGCCGTTTCCACTTGTTCAATTTCAAGTTCTTTTGTTGTATTGTAGCCTACAGATTTGGGACAGTAGGCCTATATGCACAGTGCAATTTTTTATTTTATTTATTTTTTTTTTTGGGGGGGGGGGGCGTACCTTACATTTCAATCCTGCAGGCGCCCCTGTCCATATCTTTACATGCAGCTATGCAGCTTAATTAGCCACGAGGTTTACTTCTAGCACAGAGCTGATTGGCAGAAAAAGAAAACAAAAGAGCACTAATCGTCACTTGAATGGTCAGTAGTGCTGGTATGGTAATTATGGTAATTTACACACACACCCCAATTCTTTCTGAAAAACTAGCCAATTTCAAAGACAAAATGTATGTTTTTAAAGCAACCAATGCTGTTATCTGAAACATGGAGTGGCTTCTTCATGATCTCAACTAGCATATTTTGCAAAAAAAAAAAAATCACAAATTTTGAAAAAAAAAAGAAGCTTCAAACGCAATTTTCTCCTGTTCGTTCTAAGCGACTTGTGGTGGGTTTTGCCGTGGTCTGTCAGTTAATAACACATAGAAGTAAAATACCCCCTCATTAATGACATATTGTGGAACATTCACCCAGAGCAATAACACAATGCATCTTTAATGTTCTAAAAAACACATGAATTTACAAATACAGTTTTATTTCCTTGCTGTGAGCCTGTAAATCCGACCTCCTCCTCCTTCACATCAGTGGTCTTTTGTGAACAAATGCACATTATAGTAGAAGTGCCATGTTCATTATGTCGCGGGATTAGCAGGATTCAGACGAGCAGGGGATGAGAGGAGGGGATTTCTAACAGTCAGAATGTTGTATGAGTCTGTCAGAGTAAGACGACGGAAGGCCATGCACGAGGGACACTCGAGTTTGTCCGTGGATCAGATGATGGCCGCTGCGCAGGGCTAATCCATACAGAGAACTTTACACACACTTAATTAACCCTGAGGTCAATGGGAAGAAGTGCTGAAGCAAAGGAACGCACGGAGAAAGCAACTGTACAGCTCAAATAAACAAGATTTACAACTCAAACCCACTCAGACTTATGCACAAGAAAAAGATGTAAAAAAATCTTTGGACGTTTGGATGGAAATTTCATTCTTTATGTTTATTTAAGCTAGATTTGGAAAAAGTGATGCTAAAATGTATCGACTCTCCTCTCTGTCTCTCTCTTGTTCCTTAGCGTCTATACAGTATTTCTCTCTCTCCAGCGAACTCTATTTTCTGTTCCGCCCCTCTCCTATTCTCTCTCTCCTCATTTTTGCTATCCCCCTCTCTACCCTCCTCTCCATCTCTCTCCTGCTACACCCCATTTCTCCCTCCTCCTTTCTCTTTTCCCCTCTGCCTCTTTCTCTTTCACTACCTCACCTCCTTCTCTCTCTCCCTCGCTTTGTCCTCTCCCACTGAACCCCTTTCTTTCTCTCCTACACCCTCTCTCTCTCTCTCCCCCCTCACTCCTCTCCCACTGAACTCCTTCCTCTCTCTCTCTCTCTCCTCCCCCTCTTTCTCTCTCTGCAGCCCCATTCTCTCTTTCTCCTCCTCCTTCCCTCTCCTTTATCTCTCTACCCCTTGTTATTTCCTGCTCTACCTTCTCTCTCCTCCCTCTCTCCTCACCTTCTCTCTTTTGTGTGTGACTCCTCTTTACTCTGCTGTGGACGTGTGTTTTCACTGAAAGTCCACCGCGTCAGAACACACTCCCATCACTCCATCATTTTCTGGACTTTCATCTGGACTATCCAAGGACTAAACCAGGTCTAAATCAGTATTAATCAAGGACTAAACCAGGTCTAAATCAGGATTAATCAAGGACTAAACCAGGTCTAAAACATGGTACAAAACCAGAACTAAGAAGGATTAAACCAAATTGATTGATTAAAACCTCACAAGAGCTGCACAAGACTGAGACTAAGATCTAACCCAGGACTAAACCAGGACTGAAGCAGGACAAAACCAGGTCTCTACAGACTAAATTAGGCCTAAATCAGCAAATAATCAGATACTGACCTCTACAAACTGAAAACACTGAACCATACCGAACCAAGACTAAACCAGGACTAAACCAGGTCTAACCCAGAACCAAACCAAGACCACACAGGGCACACGTCTGGAGTTTGATACCAAGTAACACCACGTTTGTTTTTGATGAGGAACCAGCATTATAACTTAGCCTAAAGCTCACAAGAGACAATTTTGTCAGGAAAATATGTCTCAATTTTGTTTGATAGATTAAAGGTCTATTGTTTTGAAAAGATATACCTTTAATCTATCTTTTCAAAATGTGCTGTCTGCCCATATACTGTACATACGTATACCTCCCCATTATTAGGCCCAGTGAAGTACCTTCTATGCATTTAATTCTTAAACTTTTCAATAGTTCTAATTCAGGGGTGCTCACACTTTTTCAGCATGTGCTACTTATAAAATTATCTACCTACAACAAAAATGCAAATCATTTATTTATTTATAAATATATTGGCAATTCTTTACATGTACAATGTCTGTTAATGTACCTTGCATAACTTCATTTTGTACATTGTTTGTCATTACTCTTACACATTTACCAAACACATGTCTTGACAAACAGATGCATTTGTGCACTTTTATTAGGCAAAATTCAATTACATGTCGTGGTAGACCTGCTCTCTGCTGTAAACCTGCTCTGTGCTGTAGACCTGCTCTGTGCTGTAGACCTGTTCTGTGCTGTAAACCTGCTCTGTGCTGTAGACCTGTTCTGTGCTGTAGACCTGCTCTGTGCTGTAGACCTGCTCTGTGCTGTAGACCTGCTCTGTGCTGTAGACCTGTTCTGTGCTGTAAACCTGCTCTGTGCTGTAGACCTGTTCTGTGCTGTAGACCTGTTCTGTGCTGTAAACCTGCTCTGTGCTGTAGACCTGCTCTGTGCTGTAGGCCTTCTCTGTGCTGTAAACCTGCTCTGTGCTGTAGACCTGCTCTGTGCTGTACACCTGCTCTGTGCTGTAGGCCTGCTCTATGCTGTAGGCCTTCTCTGTGCTGTAGGCCTTCTCTGTGCTGTAAACCTGCTCTGTGCTGTAGACCTGCTCTGTGCTGTAAACCTGCTCTGTGCTGTAGACCTGCTCTGTGCTGTAGGCCTTCTCTGTGCTGTAAACCTGCTCTGTGCTGTAGACCTGCTCTGTGCTGTAAACCTGCTCTGTGCTGTAGACCTGCTCTGTGCTGTACACCTGCTCTGTGCTGTAGGCCTGCTCTATGCTGTAGGCCTTCTCTGTGCTGTAGGCCTGCTCTATGCTGTAGACCTGCTCTGTGCTGTAGACCTGCTCTGTGCTGTAAACCTGCTCTGTGCTGTAGGCCTGTTCTGTGCTGTAGACCTGCTCTGTGCTGTAGACCTGTTCTGTGCTGTAGACCTGCTCTGTGCTGTAGACCTGCTCTGTGCTGTAAACCTGTTCTGTGCTGTAGACTGCTCTGTGCTGTAGACCTGTTCTGTGCTGTAGACCTGCTCTGTGCTGTAGACCTGCTCTGTGCGGACACTGTAACATAAATTTAGATTAATTTTTGCTTTGCTTTTCGTCCTTGCACTTCTAATCAGCACGCATTGAGGAGGGAGCCTGTGTGCGCTATGAGCAGGAAGAGCGAGAGTGTGGAAAGGAGAGGCGCGCTGACGTGAGCCGGACGTACAGGTAGGATGTAGACCTGCGCGATTTATCAATTAAATCGATTAATTCGAATTTACAGTTCAGGACGATGTGTTTTTATGAAAATCGATTTTTTTTTTAGTTATTTTTTAAATGCGAGCGGAACTAATGCGCCGCCACGTTCTACACAGGTAAGTTGGCGGGGTATACCCAAACAAGCTAGCATGCGAGTGAGGGAAAGCCGGAGCTTGCACCAAACAAAGGTGTCGCTACATCTGTTATATGGAACTGGTTCAGTTTTCTTGTACTCTAGCGCCTAAAGCAGAGGCAGCGGAGTGGGAGAAGTGCAAGTCCCCACAGTGCGAGCACATATTGTAAAAGACACGGTGCCCATATATACTGTGGAAAAGCCCAGATTCATTAACATGGTGAAAGTTTTGGACCCGAAGTATGTGCTACCAAGCCGCAAATATTTTTCTTGTGTTGCCACAGCTGTATACAGACTGCGCAAGCTAACATACATGAACACACAGTGGCTCCCTCTTTTCTGCATCACTCGAGGAAAAACTAAAACTAAAACACAACACTACCCACTCCAGTCCATCGTTCCCACAATCAGGGAATAATTTAGCTCCATAAAATGTTTCTTTATAAAAAAGATATTTATATAACTGTGATATATATTTTTAAAAACAATAACAGCTTAATTGATGCTAGGTGTAATGTATTTGTTTTATAAAAGAACGTTGCATTATTTTGAGCCATTTGTCTGTCATCTGTTATTTGTTTTTGAGTAGGGCAGAGAAGAATCGATTAAAATCGGAAATCAGATTTTTTTTTTTTTTAAATCAGAGATTTTACTTTTGGCCCATATCGCCCAGCTCTAGTAGGATGTTTTAAAAAGTGTAACCTGCTCTGTGATACACGCTATAGCGAACAAGCTGCGTGAGCTGGTGGCGCTCGTGGTGACGTGCCACGCGGTGTCCGTGGGTTCGGGCGCACAGGCTGCAGTGAGAAGCCCCGTGTGGTCCCGCACACCTGTAAAAGTTTATTGCTAATGGCAGCGGCCGTAATGAAATATGATCACAATCATCTTGAGACCAAGACCGGTGTCCAGTACTACGACGCAATGATCTACCCACACTACCTTGGCAATCAACTGGTAGATCGCGATTGACATATTGGGCACCCCTGTTCTAATTCAACTGATGTTATTTTTTAAATGCAATTCCGTGTTGATTTTAAAATTATGGTTTTAACTTATAGAGCTTTAAATGGCCAGGCACCCTGCTACATCAGTGACTTACTGCGCCCCTACTCCTCTGGTCAGGGCCAGAGGAGTAGGCCCGTGTTTTATTTTACATTTGTGGTGTAAAATAAAACACGGGGGGACCGGTCCTTTCAGGCTGTGGCCCCCATATTATGGAATGCCCTGCTTTTAGCCCTCCATGAGGCAGACTCTATTGACTCTTTTAAAAAGCAGCTCAAGTCACTGCTTTTTAGACAAGCTTTTACTTGACTGTGTTATTTATTTGATTTTATATATGTTGTTTATTGCACTCTGTAAAGCACTTTGTGATTTTATCTGTGAAAGGTGCTATATAATTAAAGGCTTACTTACTTACTATTAACATCTCTTCTCATCTGAACAGTCTGTACTGTACTGTTCCATGTGTTTCTCTGACGCCAATGTGCTCTCTCTGCTTTGTGCGAAATGAGACTGGTTCTTTTCTCATTCTGTCCATTTGTGGTGTACTTGAGCAATACACTTCCTGAATGAGAGGTTCTCCTTAAATGCAGTGCTATTGTTACCTTCCTGTGCATGAGACAGTTTTATTAAAAAAGCAGATATTTTTTGAGAACAGTGCTCGTGTCTAGTGCTCTACTGCATCTTTTTGAGTCACAAATGATTATTTGAATTCAAACAATTCTCCTAAAGCCAAATTACAGACATTTGAATATCAAGTTTTACACTATTTTCTGATATAATGTTGTTTCCTCACCACAAACATACCCGGAGTTGTGTTTTGTTTCATTCACTTGTTTAACACACCAACCTTGTATAGTTCTTTTCTCTCCTGAAAACACCTTGTGATGTCATGTGGTAATACAGGAAGTGCTCCATTGTGCTTTTAAACTCCATACACCTTCATTAGAATAATTTGGATGATTTCAAACATTAAATTGCCAATCTCTACTTCATCAAAAAAACTAAAGGTAAACGGTAGCTGTTAACTTGAAAACTACCACTTCATGACATCATCAAGGTGTAACAGAACATTTTGAGTTTCGGAGATACAGACAGCCAAATAATGCAACATTATTCAACATGTGTGTCTGTTGTGAAAGTGGTCTGTGCGTGGGTACTGATGGTGGTCAGAGGGGCCGACTGGCACCCTCACTTCTGTCAGTCTGTCCCAGGGCAGCTGTGGCTACACTATATCTCACCACCAATGAGTGTGGAGTGAACGAATAATGCTGTAAAACACTTGAAAGTTGGTATATAAATCAACTGATGAATTAATTAAATATAACTTGGCTTAAAGGAGAATTAACAATTTTTACAATCTGAGCCTTATTTCGGTAATAAAACAAGTTGTTTTACTCACCCATAGCAGTTTGGTGTCATATGGAGCACTTCCAGAGATGTTTTAGATTAGCGATCTCCGTAATGTGAGTTCTCGGGGCATATAATATATACCCTGAGCGGTCTCCAAGCAGTCTTTAGGACTTTTCAAATAATAGAAGCTCAATGTCTTAGTCTACACTTTCGTTTGAGTCAAAAGCGGCCTGTAATCCGAGATTTAGCCATAGTTTACAGCTTTGCGTTTCATGTTTGGGTCCCGGGAGCTGAGAGTGAAATAAACTGTGACTCCGCACATGCGCACTGGTGTCCTCATCTACTCGAAACTATGGCTAAATCTCGGATTACAGGCCACTTTTGACTCAAACGAAAGTGTAGACTAAGACATTGAGCTTCTATGATTTGAAAAGTGCTAAAGTTTGTGTTATTTGGAGACCGCAAACATGTGCCCCGAGAACTCACATTACGGAGATCGCAAATCTAAAACATCTCTGGAAGTGCTCCATATGACACCAAAGTGCTATGGGTGAGTGAAACGTCTTGTTTTATTACCGAAATAAGGCTCAGATTGTAAAAAAACGTTAATTCTCCTTTAAAGCTCCACAGATTTTTTTATGACCTAAAGTAAAGACCTAAGTAAAGTACAGTATCACTTTTTTGATTGTTTGGTGTTGTTGTTTTAAATGAAAACTTCACATTTCATGTCTCATCTCACTAAGTTTATACCCATACTTAAGTTACTGATGTAGCAGGGTGCCTGGCCATTTAAAGCTCTATAAGTTAAAACCATAATTTTAAAATCACCACGGATCATTGTCCAGGCCAAATATGAGTCATGTTTATGGAGGTGCAAGCCCACTCAGATGCAATAAACACTATTTTAGTTTATTTTAAGTAAATTATGTAATTGCGACTAATAAACTACTATTTCTGCCTAAACTGTCAAGGAAATAAGTAAGTAAAATGCAAGAATAGACAGATTCTTGCAATGGGTGAGCCCTCCTCTTTTTTCTCATTATATTGTATTGAATCCAGCCTGTGTGTTGTTTCAGTCTCTCCGTCACTCTTTCATCATCCCTCTCTTTTTGGGGACAATTTTTTCCTCTTTTTTTCCTGGTTCTGTCTGCTCCCTCTCACATTTGCCTTGGGGAATCCACTACTCCAATTATCCGTTCACTCCTCTCAAATGTCTCCTAAAATGAAATAACATGTAGAAGAAGAAAACCATAAAAAAACAACTAATTCTAGATATAACATTTGGTCTAATGCAGTGTGGCTACGTTTATACTTTGATACTATTCAGTTCTTTGCAAGCTTGCAATTTTTCGTTTAGTCTTGGTTTAGTCCCAGTTTAGTTGCAGTTATGATGTTGAGCAGGCACACACTCACATCACGAAGACCTGTCACTCTGTCACAAGAAACCATTCTCAGTCCACCACTGCACAATTTTAGACAAGTATAACTTACTCAATTTTAATCATTTTGCACATTTTAAATACGGTTGTTTTATATATAAAGTTTTACATGGACTTGCTCCTCCTCCACTGCAGGATTTTATTAAAGGTCCCATGGCATGACATTTTCACTTTCTGAGGTTTTTGAATGTTAATGTGAGCTCCCCTACCTTGTTTACCCCCCCATTGTTAAAAGTTGCGAAATGTCTAAACTGAGCATTTGCGATCCTTTTCTGCGTTACAAAAAATCAGAGCTCAAACGGGCGATTTTGAACAAGGCACCTTATTGACGTCAGATCGAAAAAAGAAATGCAAATGCAGTTCCACCCCCGTCTGTCTGTACTCAGCGTCTCTGTAAATCACGCCCAGAGAGTTTGGACTGCGAATGCGCTAGGCAATGCGAAATGCGTTTTTTTATTTGCCTGGAGGCACGTCCGAGTGTTTCTAGGCTCGGAAGTCCTTTATCTGAGCCTCTGGACCTTTGAACAGCAGTGGTTTAATTTTATTTTATGTGGAAATGTGTTTATTTCTCATCTCTTCTCCACGCAAAAACGTGGAAATGGATCAGAGCGGACGGCTGAGAGCTGAGAGCGGAGAGTTTGGCCACACCCCCACCCTCTACTACAGGCCATCTCTTTTCTCCTCATTTGCATTCAAGCAACAACTCCCATAATGGACTGTTCAGAGAGAGAAAAATTACTCTTTCTCATCTTATCTCTGTTTCTCATGCACTGAGTGTTGATTTTGAAGAAGGATTCATTTACAGTATTAGGGAACCATTAAGGAGCCATATAAAAGCATCAAGAAGTACCATGTCATGGGATCTTTAAAACAAAGACTGTCAGTGGGATGGGAACTAGGGCCACGGCCCAGGGGAACTGTGAGGTCCCGCACAGATGCTCTACATTTGGACAAACTGTGCTCTCAGTCAGAGGCACTAAGTTCTGGAACTCTCTCCCATCATCAATAAGAGAGACTCCAACACTGGACACTTTCAAATCATACTTGAAACAGTGGCTAAAAACCAGACTTGTGGACACTTTTAATGTTTTAATGTTTTAATGTTTTAATGTTTTAATGTTTTAATGTTTTAATGTTTTAATGTTTTAATGTTTTAATGTTAGTGTTATTGTCAGCTGTCATTGTTTTTATTGTTTTTGCTGTGGTGTCACCTGCCCAGGGGACTGCAGATAGAAATTAGCATTTTTGCTATAATCTGGCAGATTTACACTGCAATGCTGCAAATGTTCATTAATATTCACTGTTCCTTAAATAAAAATAAAAATAAAAACTCTGACAATCAAGTCCCCATGACGTAAATCCTTTATTTTTATTATTTTATATATATTATATCGTTGTTTTCTGATCTTTGTTCTAATGTTGTTTTCTCATCACAAACAGACCTGGAGTTGTGTTTTGTTCCATTCACACATGTTTAACCAAACCCTACAGATTTAGGCTCTCAAACAGAAAACACTTCACCTTCCACCTTGTAATATCACACGGGAAGACAGGAAGTGCTCCACTGTGTTTTTAAACCCATACACCTTCACTAGAATCATTTTTTGTTATGGAATTGTGAATCTCTACTGAACTAAAGGTTAAAAAGTATTTGAAAACTACCGCTTCATGACATCACAAAGTGGAACACAGCATTTTGAGCTTTGGAGATGTAGACAGACTGATAATAAAGGGTGTCTCAAACATAAGAATGAAACAAACATAACTCCAGGTATGTTTTTGAGGAGGAAACAAAATTATAACATGACTTTAAGTAAGAGTCAATTTTGCGTAATATAGGAACTTTGAAGTCATGTAAAATGATCAAATTTAAGATATGAATTAAAATAAATTAAAGCCCCAGTGTGTAGGATTCGTGGTGCATAGGTGGATGGTGCTATTGCACTTTCTGTTTTAGCTACGGCAGACCTCGCGGGTCACCCGGGCGCGCGCACGAGCCGCGCGCCGCTACTGTATAAATAAAACGCGGTCCGTTTTTTTTTTTTTTTTTCTCATGAAAACACACATTCCCGATCATGTACCTTGACACTCTACACATCAAATGAAACCTTACAGTCTCCTCTTTTTGACTATGCAATTCATTTCCCTGCACAACAATCACTCCCTGAGCACATGGGGCTTTTATACGGAAAAGCACAAAACAAGGTTAGCTTAACTTAGAATCCTTTGCACAGGTCAAACTCTGTATTTCACCATAAACTTGCTCTCAATTTGTCCGTAAGGATCCAGCGAATAAAATCCAGTAAAACAATTTAGTCCAAAACACGTGTTAGATCCATTACGACGTCTGATCCGGCAGCATGCTTGTGTTGTTTACCCCAAACCACGAGCCTTGCCGAAGGCGGAGCCCAAATGTCCTTCTGCGGCTCTCGTATTCAAAATGGCTGCCTCTGCATGGGGAAGATCCCCCTTTTATGTGACTATATCTAAGTCCAAAAGAATACTTTGATTTCATGATGGAAGTGAAAAGGATTGGAAAACAATGTATTTTTGAATGGGTATCTTCAATTTCAGTAATTAACGGGTAAAAATCTTACACACTGTCCCTTTAAGGTTAGACAAGCAATATGGTTAGGATTGGATCTCAGTGGATGGGACGAGACAATTTTCACAAAATGAGACACACTAAGAGACAAGACGAGATTTTGACATAATTTATAATAAATAAATAAATAAATACATAGTGCAATCCATTTCACAGCTCTGGCTTTACTATTTTTAATTATTTTATGTAATACTTTTGCAGACATGGTAGTACTGCTTTTTGGTACTTCTGCGTCTCAAATTGTACTCACTGGCTCTTAACTCTTTTTTTTTTTTGTCCAAGCCAAATGTAAATTCAGGAGGAAAAAATCTCACAAGGCACGAGATCTTGTCCCATCTCTAGTAGATACCAAATTCAAAATCATTCTCAGGTTGATCTAAACCAAATTTGAGGGTTTGGGATTTGAGTGTAACTTTTCTAGTATGTCTGACATCAGCTCGTATCCGTAGAGATGTCATTGCTTTGGAATAAGATCCAAATGTTCCACATCATGGAATTAAAGGGATAGCGCATTTTTTTAAATCTTCACTTGTAAACTTCGGCGTAGACATCCGCTGAAGGTGAACAGGCTGATAGAGTTAACATGGGCGTAGTGATACGAGTGGAGAGAGACAATACGCAAATGCAAAATACGCTGCTGGATGTTTCGTGGACAACTGTTTCGGACGCAAATATATCACCTTTCTAACAAATGTTTTGTTTTGAGAAGAAAAACAAGCTTTATTTCATGTTCCAGGGAAGTTACCGGACCTACTTACGTGGGCTCCAGAAAGCGAGCCGAACCGGGATCAGCTGAGACTGTCAGAGGTAAGCCGGTGTCAACACACGTAACTTTTAGAAGGAAACCCATACAGATTAACATAAAAAAACACACTATCCCTTTAAACTTATCCAGCACCACTAGGACAATCAGGAGATACCATCTGATGAAGTTACAAGTCAGATCTATGGAGAGTTAAGTCCGATCATTTTAATCATAGTATATCCTTTATATTTTGAGGTCTTCTGTTAAATAAAGGTTAGATTAAAATAAAATAAAAATTGCAATACTGCAAACAAATAACATCTCCATGGAGAAAAACAGGTAGCAGACCCTCTACCAGAAAAGAGTGCACTTTTAAAGCTTAAAGGAAAAGTAACGTTTTTTACAATTTGAGCCTTATTTCGTTAATAAAACAAGTTGTTTTACTCACCCATATCACTTTGGTGTCATATGGAGCATTTCCGGAGATGTTTTAGATTAGCGTTAGGCTAACGCCGTAGCCTAGAGCGACTTATAGCCATAGCTCGGGGCATTCCCCGAGCATGTAGTATGCCCCGTGCCGGCTCCAAATAACACAAACTTTAGCACTTTTCAAATCATAGAAGCTCGATGTCTTTAGTCTACGATTTTGTTTGGTCAAAAGTGGCCTGTAATCCGAGATTTAGCCATAGTTTCGAGTAGATGAGGACGCCAGTGCGCATGCGCGGAGTGTGCTCTCAGCTCCCGGGACCCAAACATGGAACACCTAGCTGTAAACTATGGATAAATCTCGGATTACAGGACACTTTTGATTCAAACGAAATCGTAGACTAAAGACATCGAGCTTCTATGATTTGAAAAGTGCTAAAGTTTGTGTTATTTGGAGCCCGCACGGGGCTAACGCTAATCTAAAACATCTCCGGAAATGCTCCATATGACACCAAAGTGATATGGGTGAGTAAAACAACTTGTTTTATTACCGAAATAAGGCTCAAATTGTAAAAAAAAACGTTACTTTTCCTTTAAGCTAAAACATCTTTTGTTCTTTTGTGATAACAGTCAAAATATATAAATAAGCCCTTCTCTTTGTTTTGATTTTTTCTTAAAGTACATTTTCAGAGGCTCCATTTTGTTTTCAGTCTTCTGTTTTGTGTTTTACAGAGAGTTGTTGTTGCTCAGAGTCTAAAGTGCAGTTTTCGGTGTCAGATGGTGAAAATGTAGAACCAGGGTGTCAGACTGGGCGAAATTACTCACTTTTGTGAGTTGCAGAGGTAAACGAAGGAGCTCTTTCACAGAGTCTAAGCCATCAAGGATCAAATGGTCCTGATGGAGGCTGCAAGACGCTGTGAAAGCACAAACAATGACAAAAGGGAGAGAAGGAAGAGAGAGAGAGAGAGAGAGAGAGGAAGACTAAGGCTGCGTCCCATTACTCTGGTTCCCCTCGGTTGGACTTCTGACCCCTGCCCCCCTCCGCCCTTGCCCCCCTTGGCCCTTATACCCAGTGGTGTTTGTTCCCGTGCCCGCATCCCCCTTTGTGTCTTCTGGGTGCTTTGTGAATGCTGTTGTGATTTTGAGGATATATAACTTAAATAATAAAATATTTTAAAAAAAAAGAAACTCTGTCTTACCCCTTCCCCTACCCGTTTATCTACGTCTCTTGCCCCTCGATAACAAGCTGAGAGGACTCGGGGTACGAATGTTCCCCTAAGAAATGGGACACCACTCGATTACCGTTTGCGTCATCGTCCCTCGCCTCTACCTGAGCTGCTACGTCTACAGAGGCGACAACAACTGACGCAAACAAACGTAAACAAATGTCAAGGATTATCGGGTACCTCAGTTCGACAAAAAAAGTAGCTTGTTTATGCATGAAAGTTCGATGAAAATGATAACGTTGTCTAAACAGACTTCACTACAATTAAAACCGCAACAACAGTTCAGTAAAAGTAGCGTAGAACATAAGCGTCATAATTGTAAACCTGCTAAACTGTTAATCAATAATTACAACTGCTGAAAATACATTTGTGAGACTCCTTGGCTGGTCGATGTGACGCTGCCGAATAGAGAGAGAGAGGCAAATAATGACTTCAGGGAGAGAAAAAGAGAGAGACGAACACAAATAATGACTGAAGGGAAAGAAGAAGAGAAAGAGAGAGGAATAGAGAGTGAGAAACAAATAATATCTGAAGGGAGAGGCAGAGAGAGAGTGAGAGAGAGGGTTAGAGGCAGAAAGAGACAAATAATGACTGAAGGGGGAGAAGAGGACAAATAGAAAGAGAGAGGGACAGCGAAAGAGACAAATGACTGAAGAGAGAGACAAAGATAGGGATAGAGAGAAATAATGTCTGAATGGAGGAAGATAGAGAGGGATAGAGACAAAGACAAATAATGACTGAAAGGAGAGAAGAGAGACAGAAAGGGAGGGATAGAGGGAGAGAGAGAAATAATGACTGAAGGGAGAGAAGAAGAGAGAGAGAAAAAGAGGAAGATGGATAGCAAGAGAGAGAAAAATAATGACTGAAAGGAGAGAAGAAAGACAGAAAGGGAGGGATAGAGGGAGAGAGAGAGAAAAAGTGAGAAAGAGGAAGATTGATAGCAAGAGAGAGAGAGAGAAATAATGACTGAAGGGAGAGAAGAAGAGATAGAAAAAGAGAGATAGAGAGAAATAATAACAGAAGGGAAAGAGAGAGAACGATAGAGAGAGGGATAGAAAGACAGAGAGAGAGAGCAAGAGAAAGAGAGGGGCAAATAATGTCTGAAGGGAGAGACATGGAGACAGACGGAGAGCGATGAGGAGGTAAAGAGAAGGGAAGGGAGAGAGAGATAGTGAGGTAAAGAGAGTGAGAGAGGAGGAGTGGAGAGGGGGGATAAGGTAAAGAGAAGGACAAAGAGAGAAACAGGGAAAGAGATATAGGGCAAGGGAGAAAAGAGAAGAAAGAAAGACAGACAGAGAAGAAGAGAGAGACAGAAAGTTGAGAGAGGAGAGAAGGAGGAATTAATGATAAGCAAGACAGAGGGAGAGACAGAGATGGGGAGGTAAAGAGAAGGAAGAGGAGAAGAGATAGAGATGAAGAAAGGATGAGGGTCGGAGAAGGAGAGAGAGAATGAGAGGGGGAGAGGGAAAGCAGAGTGAGGGTAGAGGAAAGACCACGATAAATAGTGAGAGAATAAAGAGTAAGAAAGGGATGCAGGGAGACTTGGAGGTTAGAAAGATAAGAGAGAGAGAGAAAGCGAAAAAAGAGAAAAGGGCAAGAGAAAAAGAGGAAGAGAGAGAGGAGTATAATTCATTGCTTTTGACCTTAAAAAGACATTTCCTCATAAATCAGGAGAGCTGCTTTTTTTCCCCCTTTCTTTTGTTGTTTTTGATTGGAACTTTCAATACAAAATCTTTTTATTTGTACAACCATTTGTGCTTAAAGAGGAGGTATTATACTCTGTACCGTATTATAACCTTGTTCCCTCATCAATGATCTCTCCCCGGCCCTATTCGAACCTTACTCATGGTTACTGATAAATCATATATGCTCCCACACAACAATTCTCCATAAACATTTTGTGGAAGTCGTCATCTGCATGTTTCCAAATGAGCCTTTAGCGAATAGAATTTTCTTCATACTGGACTTCTTTACATGTTTAATCAAGAGAAAGTGCTGATAATTACACATGGAACAATTAATCAGAATAATCATGGCCAGTCGAATATTAAAACTTGTAATTTTGATCATTAGCTGGACTATACTGACTATACTATACTTACCGTCAAATCTTTTATAACCAAGACAGTAGGTTAGGCTGTATTAAAATGTTAATACAGAACAGAAATAGATCTAAAATCTGCTGCAAAAATAATCGTTATTTACAACCAACAAGTCTGTTTGTATTACATTATTTTCTGGTCTCTGTTCTAATGTTTCCTCATCACAAACATACCTGGAGTTGTGTTTTGTTTCATTCACACATGTTTGACACACAAACATATATAGCATATTTTCACTGAGTTCTTCTCTCAAACTTCCACCTTATGATGTCATGTGGTAACTCAAATATACACCATATTGACAAAAATATCCGCTCACCTGCCTTGACAAATATGAACTTAAGTGACATCCTATTCTTAATCCATCGGGTTTAATATGACGTCAGTCCACCCTTTGCAGCTATAACAGCTTCAGCTCTTCTGGGAAGGCTGTCCACAAGGTTTAGGAGTGTGTTTATGGGAATTTTTGAGCACTCTTCCAGAAGCGCATTTGTGATGTCACACACTGATGTTGGACGACAAGGCCTGGCTCTCAGTCTCAGCTCTAATTCATCCCAAGATGTTCTGTCGGGTTGAGGTCAGGACTCTGTGCAGGCCACACCAAACTCTCTCATCCATGTCTTTATGGACCTTGCTTTGTGCTCTGGGGCACAGTCATGTTGAAGAGGAAGGGGCCATCTCCAAACTGTTCCCAAAGTTGGGAGCCTGGAATTGTGGTAAATTGGTATGCTGAAGAGTTCCTGTCATTGGAACTAAGGGGCCAAGCCCAACTCCTGAAAAACAACCTGTGAGCTTTCAGAAAGGGATCATAAAAGGGCAAAAACTGTAGATTGAGGTTATTCATTTTAATGTTGAATTAGGCAGAAATACAAACGTAATATGGCATCCCCCGACTCACACTGGTCACGCACAACTACTGTCTTAAATACAGGGAAACTGGTCTACAGGGACATATGTTTACTGCCTTGTAAGGGAATCTGTAGAGCCCTCCCAAAAGTTAACCAATAGTAGGAGGAGTTAACCAACCAATAGTTGAAGTAGTTAGCCAATAGCTGAAATATGGGAGCAGGTGTATATCCCATTACACTCAACCTATGGAAACATATATGGTTATACTTAGGTTGTTTACCACAGTCTAGGTTGCAAAATACAGGAAAACTAGGTAAAAGGTCACAGTATACTTGTACACAGAGATGACAGTATACACATGTAAATACACATGTATCAAATAATGAAATCCCACAAACCCCATACCATAATCCCCCCTCCAACAAACTTTACACTTGGCACAATGCAGTCAGACAAGTACCGTTCTCCTGGCAACCGCCAAACCCAGACTCCTCCATCAGATTGCCAGATGGAGGAGCGTGATTTGTCACTCCAGAGAATGCGTCTCCACTGCTGCTCTAGAGTCCACTGCAGTCCAACGCTTTGGATTGTACTTGGTGATGTTTGGCTTGGATGCAGCTGCTCGGCCATAGAAACCCATTCCATGAAGCTCTTTCCGCGCTGTTCTTGAGCTAATCTGAAGGCCACATGAAGTTTGGAGGTCTGTAGCGATTGACTCTGCAGAAAGTTGGCGACCTCTGCACACTATGCGCCTCAGTGTCTGCTGACCCTTTCCTATCAGTTTATGTGGCCTACCACTTCATGGCTGAGTTGCTGTTGTTCCCAATCGCTTCCACTTTGTTATAATCCCACTGACAATTGACTGCGGAATATTCAGGAATATTACGACTGGACTTGTTGCACAGGTGGCATCCTATCACAGTACCACGGTGGAATTAACTGAGTTCCTGAGAGCGAACCATTCTTTCACAAATGTTTGTAGAAACACTCTGCAGGCCTAGGTGACTGATTTTATACAACTGTGGCCAAGTGACTGGAACACTTGATTTTGATTATTTGGATGGGTGAGTGAATACTTTTGGCAATATAATGTATGTGAATGAAACAAAACACAACTCCAGGTATGTTTTTGAGGTGGTAACAACATTAAAATGTGGCTTAAAGCTCACAGTTAGAGTTAATTCAAAGTATGTTCACTGTGTACTGTCTGCAATTATAAAGCATTTTATTGTCCAAGAATCAGGAAGTGCTCTGGTCTTTGAGAGTTGTTACAGTAAACTCATCGCTGTGTATACTGTAATTTCCAGACTATTGAGAGCACCTGAATATAAGCCACGTTAAGTACATTTTCAAAGAATTTTATTTTTATACAGATAGAGGCCACACCTGTCTATAAGCCGCAGGTGTCCACATCTTCAAGAAGTTTTCAAGATCGGAGCAGTCTGCTTTTATTGCCTCTTTGTCGTCTTTTTGCATTGAGTCATCACGCTGCCATTGCCAACTTCTCACCATCGACTCATCAATGCCAAGCTCACGTGCAGCAGCTCGATTTCCTTCTTGGACAGCCAGATCGATGCCTTTAGCTTAAAAGCTGCATCATATGCATTTCTTCATGTGTTTTCCATGAGGAGGGGGTGTGCATGAAGCACAAAATAACTGTTAAAAAACAAAATCAAACTAGCATCTTCCTCGGCGTGTCTTCTCTTCACCTGACTGTCTTGCTATTGCACCCATCACTTCACGCTCTACTGCACATCTCTCCTGCAGAAAGAGCCTCTGTCCTGTCTGGGATCAGTGTTTGGGATTATGTCGGTGTCTGGGATCAAGATTCCAGATTCAAGATTCAAGATTGAATCATCATGTCAGTGTCTCGTAGGATTTCAGCAGATTTCAGACTCTCCCAGGGGTGGGGCTAGTTGTATTGATCAGGTATGAGTGGATGTCCGGTTACTGAAGTTTGAGACATTTTTCTCGTCATTTACACACTCACCTGCATTTAACGCATACGGGTCATTACGTATCCCACTCACTAATGTTCAATCAGCATCATAACTTATTTTATTACATGGCGATAAACTGTTTTAGTGCTGACAACAGCACTCGCTAGTGTTGTAACTTCATGTTAACTGCACAGACAGCGGCGCTTTCTGCACTCAGGCTGAGCGCGCATCTGCTGTGTTCATAAACAAATAATCCTTCCATACATTAGCCGCATCGTTGTAAAAGCTGCAGGGTTCAAAGTGAGAGAAAAAAGTAGTGGCTTATAGTCCGGAAATTACGGTAACTAGGATGCTCTGAATGCATAAGATAAGTGAAGAATATAACTTTGGACCACTGCAACCTGTTTCAAATGCGCCTCACATTTTTAGGACAGCAAAAATCAGGCACAGCGCCTTTCAGTGCAAAAGTAATAGTATGTATCGCTTTTACTGATCTCGATTTGCTTTTCATTTCTTTTCTAGACCTGCTTTTCAATGTAGACTTTAGTGTGAAACTAAAAAGTACCAGTTTCGGAGCTGTAGAGTTTGTGTTTTCAGCACAGATTAATACAGCCTTCACCTCTCGGAGACTAAATGAGAAGGCGATGCTTCTGCCGAGGTAATATGAGCCACACTCTTTTCCAGTCTGGATGAAAGCTGTTTATTTCCACTTTTATTTTCCATCATTTTTTTTTTTTACATTTGTGATTTTGTGTTTCTTATCAGGGCTGAAACAATTTTATTTTGGTTCTGAAGTGAGATATGGCCGAAGGGGGCCAGAGGGGACTGAGAAAGCTGTTTGACTGATGTGTCCTCTGCTACAGCTGGGGTCTGACCATACACTGTTTATTTAAATGGACAGGGCTAACCCGCTAGCTGCCACGTTACAAACTGGCAGGGAACACGGGTGTGCTTTTGGCTCCAATTCTCTACTTTATTCTTTACATTGAAATAACTTCACCCTTCCCTCTGTAACTGCTGCTGTGAGCCTCGTCATTTTAGTCATAAAATGTTTATATTAACCCACTCTACATGATTCTGGTGTTTTCTGGTGTTTTTGTAAATCAAAATATGAACTTTTAATAACAGACCAATCAGGTGCCTTGTTTCCCCAAGGACACTCTGTCTATATCTCCAAAGCTCAAATTGCTCTTTTCCACCTTGCGATGTTCTGAAGCAGTAGTTTTCAAGTTTTTAAACAGCTTCCTTTTACCTTTTGTTTAGTATAGATTAGATATCCCAGGGCTGATACTATCCAAAGGATTCTAGTGAAGGTGTAGGAACTTTAAAAACACAGTGGAGCATTTCCTGTATTACCACGTGGCATCACAAGGTGGGACAGAGTGTTTTCAGTTTGAGGAAAGAGCTCATCAGTAGTGATGGGCGGATCGATACCAAAGTATCGATATATCGATCCTGATGGGGAATTTAATATGGATCGATCCTGGTATTAAATTATCGATACCAAGTCATGTTTTCTTACTGACTTAACTTTCAGTTTATTTAGTTCAAATTCATATGTGTTTTGTTCATTATTCAACCATTGCCACTTGTCAGGCACTACTTTTCCTTCCGCGTTCTCACCAAACGTGGGGTAGTACGTCATCCCGCGATAGACTCACTGCTGTGAGATTTCAGTCAAAGCGGCGCGGGGCTGCGGGAGCCATTGGAGACCGCAAGTGAAGTGTGGTGTGGAGTTACTTCCACACCGTGGACGATAATGTTGCGAAGTGCAGTGTGTGCCAGAGGTGGGACAAAGTCATTGCTGGGGAAGTCCCAAGTAAGTCTAAGTCTTTTGCACTCAAGTCCGAGTGAAGTCCCGAGTCAAGAGTATCCAAGTGCCGAGTCAAGTCCGAAGTCAAAGCTCACAAGTCTCAAGTCGAGTCCAAAGTCCTAGCATTTTAGTTTCGAGTCATTTCGAGTCCCCTTTACCTTCGGCATCATTTTGCAAACTGGCGCATGGATGCTTGTTTCCGCATCATTTGTTGTGCAATTTGCCTTGGATGCGGTTGAATGAAAGTGATTGGATGTTGTGCAAGCCGCGCGCACATGCTCTTTGCATACATTTTCGCAGATTCACAAGTACAACGAGTGCAGTCCTTATCAACATACTTTTAGAGGTTTTTTTTTCATTGGACGTAGCAAGTCATCACAAGTCAAAAGGCCTAAGTTCAAGTGAAGTCACGAGTTATTGATATTGAAGTCCAAGTCGAGTTGCAAGTGTTTGTACATTTTGTCGAGTCAAGTCTAAAGTTATCAAATTCGTGACTCGAGTCTGACTCGAGTCAAAGTCCCATAACTCGAGTCCACACCTTTGGTGTGTGCCAAAAAATGATCCGATATTGTGGCAATACCACAAATTTAAATAAACACTTGATCATAAACCTCAGCATGACAAAATGCTACTGACCAAACGACAACAGGAGGCTAGTCAGGCAGCTCCCTCCAACACAGCAGCAGCAGCAGTACGACAGAGGTCAGCTGCTGAGGCGTTTGAGAGAGGGAGAATCCAGGTAACCATCAAGCATGTAGAAGACTAAGAGTAGTGTATGTGAGAGGAGAATGTATGTGAGAGTGAGAATAGTGATACTTCATTTGTTGTCTTTTTTCATAGGCTGCAAGTGCCCAACATACAACAGATTTATTTATTTTATTTTATTTATTTATTTATTTGATAGGGACAATGCACATTAATGAACATAAGTATAAAACAAATGTAAATATGCCGTATTTTAGCTACAAAGCTAGTTTTCATCCGCAGTCCCTCGGCAGGCAAATACATAAAAAATACAACATACAATACAAGCAGCACAAACAAAAGTCTAGTGGTCACATTTGATGTCTGCATTGCCATTTTCATTTCATCAAAGATTTTTTTTCAGATATCTGGTGTTAGAATGTGTGGAGCTAAGCCCCCTGGTGGAGCTTTGCGAAGACAAGGTATCTAGTTAGAGCCAGGTTAGTGTTTTTCTGTCGTATTAAAAAATGTATGAAAGTATCAGTATCGGTATCGATATCACGATTCTAACCCTGGTATTACTTGGTATCATATCGAAACAAAAATAACTGGTATCGCCCATCCCTACTCATCAGTGAATGAAACAAAACAAAACTCTGTGTATGTTTGTGAAAAAGGGAAAAAAAAACACTGGAAGCTCAGAAAACAGCATAATATGGCCCCTTAAAATGTATTGGAGTAAACATATCCATAAATGCAGTACAGGTAAATTTAAACGCCCAAATCCACTATCTTTTTTAGTATTTAGCCGCCAGACTTGGTCCTTTTGAGTTGTCCTTATATTGTGAAGTCTCGTGTCCTCCCGTGGACCCACTACACACAGGAGGATCCATCCCTGTTGTAGGGAGATCTGGGCAGCAGATCTGTTTAGGCAATTGCCCCCACGACCCGAAGCCGGATAAATGGAAGAAGATGGATGGATGGACAAGTCTCGTATTAATAAAAGAGAGCACAGATCATTAAACTGCAGTGAGTGGAGTGGGCTCTGGCACCGGGCCCTGGTTTATACTGTAGCTCTTGTAACTGGCATGTTTCTCACAGTAGCCTCCTGAGCAGCTCTGCTTATCCCTTTTCACTCACACTATCTGTCTATGTCTATGGAAGAACCAGCATTGATTAGTGATTAAAGGAAAAGTAACGTTTTTTACAATTTGAGCCTTATTTCGGTAATAAAACAAGTTGTTTTACTCACCCATATCACTTTGGTGTCATATGGAGCACTTCCAGAGATGTTTTAGATTAGCGTTAGGCTAACGCCGTTAGCCTAGCGCGACTTATAGCCATAGCTCGGGGCATTCCCCAAGCATGTAATATGCCCCGTGCGGGCTCCAAATAACACAAACTTTAGCACTTTTCAAATCATAGAAGCTCGATGTCTTTAGTCTACGATTTCATTTGGTCAAAAGTGGCCTGTAATCCGAGATTTATCCATAGTTTACAGCTTTGCGTTCCATGTTTGGGTCCCGGGAGCTGAGAGCACACTCCGCGCATGCGCACTGGCGTCCTCATCTACTCGAAACTATGGCTATATCTCTTTAACAATTTAAAGCAAAACATTATACAGTGAACCCTCGTTTATCGCGGGGGTTAGGTTCCAGAAATAGCCCGCAATAAGTGAAATCCGCGAAGTAGGACAATTTTATATTTTACAATTATTCTACATGTTTTAAGGCTGAAAACGCTTCACCAGACACATTATACACCTTTCTGAGACTGGTATTAACATTTTCTCACATTTTTCTCTTGTTTAAACACTCAAACTTTTGTAGATTTTCATTAAAATATATTAATAGTGGGGCGGGGGCACGTGACACGCGGGCACGTGCGCGCGGGCACGTGCGCGCGGACACGTGCGTTTGTTTTGGTACCACATATCCATGCCATGTGCGAAAGTCGAGTGGAAAGCGACCTGGATATCATTTTGGGCAAGACTCAAGCCACTGCTAACAGTGCCAAACCGCTAACAGACGCCTCTGAGCACCACAAGACCAGGTAAGACTAACCTGCGCTCACAAGAGTTGGTTGCATTTCACCCCGGCTCCAAAATCAGTCCGCTATCAATGCGTCGCCAATACTCCACAGCTCTCTAGGACGGGTTCGTCCTCTCGTCCTCTCACGGGGAAGAGCCACTGTCTCCACAGTGCGCGCGAGTGTCCTCTCCCCGCTGCGGCTCCCCCGGACGCCGCAGCGGGCCCGTCCATGTTGATTCTTGGAAGAGTCCATGTTGATTCTTGGCTCTTCCATGGTCCGGCTCGCACTCTCTTCCATGGCTCGTGCAAGTAAACAAAGGCCACACCCCCTGTCACCCAGGCGCTCTCGTGAAGGAAATCTGAGACTCTGTCCCTACCATCCCTGGTCTAGACCTGGTTTAGTCCTGGTTTAGACCTGGTTTAGTCCTGGTTTAGTCCTGGTCTAATCTCTTAGCTAATCAGGGCGCAGGACAGAATGTTACACTGTAAAAAAAAAGTTACACTATAAAAAAAATTGAAAAAAAAAAAAAAAAAAAATTGGAAAAAAAAATCCGCGAAACAGCGAGGCCGCGAAGAGTGAACCGCGATACAGCGAGGGTTCACTGTATCCTCAAAATGCTGCCTATCACAGAGAGGTGAAGTCTGTTAAAAACTGAGGTGTATTTTTGCTCATGGTTTATGGTTTATGTAATTCTACACCAGGGTTTCCCAACCAGGGGTACAAGTACCCCTAGGGGTACGCGAGCACACTGCAGGGGGTACTCAGCAGTGTCGCTGTTTTAATTTTTTCAATTCTAATTTGAGTTAAAGAAAAGAGAGAAAATGCCTGAGAATAAACTTTTTTATATCAAGGAGATGAAATAAAATGATTTTCATTTAATATGGAATTGCCAATCTCTACTGAACTAAAAGTAAAAAGAGCTGTTAATTTGAGAACTACCACAACATGACATCACAAGGTGGAAAAGAGCATTTTGAGCTATGAAGATGTAGACAGACTAAGACTTAGGAGTGTGCAGGCCTCTGCTCAAGACTTTTTATGACTCTGTGGTGGCCTCTGCTCTCCTCTACACTGTCGTCTGCTGGGCCCCGAGCAGCACAGAGCGGGACAGGAAGAGACTTAATAAGCTGGTCAGGAGGGCCAGCTCTGTCCTGGGCTGTCCTCTGGACTCTGTAGAGGAGGTGGCCGAGAGGAGGGTGCTGGCCAAATTCACGTCCATCATGGACGACACCTCCCACCCTCTGCACCGGACTGTAGAGGAGCTGAGCAGCTCCTTCAGCAGCCGACTGAGGCACCCCCAGTGCAAGAAGAAGCGCTACCGCAGATCCTTCATCCCCACCACTATCAGATTGTATAGGTCAGGTCATAGTTGCTTTATTGTTGAAAAACAATCATATGTACATGTACATAGAGTGAATTTGAAATTTAGTTTCCCCACTAACCAGGCAGGACAGTATAGAGTGGCTAGGGGAGGGGGCGCTGCGCTTGCGCGCGCCGCCGACTGGGAGATGCAGAGCAGAAAAGATGCAATACAATCAGTGACAATTATTCACAACATGTAAAGACAGAAAATAATTGGATAGGTAACATACAGTGTCTTTTTCTTTGGTGACAAGAGGGAAGGGTGTGGGGCAAGGGAAAAGATCAGAAATCAATGAAATTGATTGAAAACTGAAGAAGAAGCAGACATCCTAAAAAAAGACAGGGCAGTATTACTTAATACATGTGAGTGTGAGTCCAATAGTGTGTGCCAATGTTTTTGTAGAGTCTGTGAGATAAGCGGCAGCTATCGGCCTTGGACATGTTTGTGCAGAAGATGCAGTCAAAACAAAGTCCAGTTGGATCACATTTTTCTAGGAGAATTGATTACAAAAGGGGAATTTAACATAATCGATACATTTTAGAACCCAGGCGAACAAACAATTTGCCAGAACTCTGGTTTCTGTCAGGTCCCCACATCCTGCAGGTCTGTGCGACTCCCCCTGGCACATATGATAATGAATATGGACTGAGCCGCTGTTACCCACAGTTCCAAATCCATTTATCCCCGATGGTATCTAGCGCCAGGTGGATCCCACAGATGGATGAAACGTTCATCTGTGTTTTTTGTATAATTCTACTATATAGGCCAAACATGCAAAAAATGTTTCCATACCTCCTAGTTACAGTTTTTTTTATTATTATTACTTATTTTATTATCACTTATTTTATTCTATTCTTGCCTGCATGCACTTTTCTTTCTTTCTTTCTTTCTTTCTTTCTGTGGCAAGTAAATTTCTCCTGTGTGAGATCAATAAAGTCGTATCTTATCTTACTCAAACACGTGTGAATGACATAAAACACAACTCCAGGTATGTTTTTGATGAGGTAACATCCTAACATGGCTTGAAACTCACAATAATTCATTTTGCTCCGCAGTGCTTCTATTTTTCATTTATTATTTATTCAATTTCAGGCATTTTCATTGCCAGTAAAAATACTTGGCTTGGGTGTGTCGTCTATTTGTCTCCATGGAGATCGCCAAGTTTATGTGGAACAGTTCAGGCAAAACATCATCTTGGAAAAAGGTTTGAACCCCCCAGCTAAAAACTTACATATTTTAACTTTAAAATTCCAATATTACACAAAATTAACTCTTGTGAGCTTTAAGCCATGTTATAATGGTGTTACCTCATCAAAAGCAAACCTAGAGTTGTGTTTTGTTTCATTCAAACATGTTTGAGACACCCTTTATTATTAGTCTGTCTCCATCTCCAAAGCTCAGAATGCTCTGTTCCACCTTGTGATGTCATGAAGTGGTAGATTTCAAGTCAACAGCTCCTTTTACCATTAGTTCAGTAGAGATTGGCAATTGCAGGGCTGAAATGATCCGCATGATTCTACTGAAGCTGTATAAAGTTTCAAAACACATTGGAGTACTTCCTGTATTACCACATGACATCACAAGGTGGAACAGTGTTTTCTGTTTTGGAGAAAAATGCAGGGTTTGTGTGTTAA
Source organism: Paratrypauchen microcephalus (assembly GCA_036785185.1). Taxonomy (NCBI): domain Eukaryota; kingdom Metazoa; phylum Chordata; class Actinopteri; order Gobiiformes; family Gobiidae; genus Paratrypauchen; species Paratrypauchen microcephalus. The sequence continues at coordinate 1,605,710 of JAVJIX010000172.1, forward strand.
ACATATGTGAAACAAAACACTCCAGGTCTGTTTGTGATGAGGAAACTACATTAGAACAGCTCAGAAAATAACGTAACATGAGCCCTTTACTTACAAAACCAGAGGAAAAAAAATCTCCCTCTGAGCTCCACAAACCTCCATCTGAAATTAGCGCAGGAAGTTGAAGAACATATTGAACATCTCACTGCTAACAGCTCTAAATTGTTCTCCCCTTCAGCAAGCTATTTCCAGACCGATTGTGTGTTAACCAAAGACCCAGGGAAGCTCTGACAAAAGATGCATTATCCAGAACAATTACCCATAATGCATCTGCAGCGGGTGGAGAATTAGCATGTTTGCTTGGCACTGGGGGCGATGCTAAAGATGTTTGTATGTTTGTTACATTGTAAAACACAGCTGTCCGTCGCGCGCTGTGGAGAAGTCTGCGTGATGGCCAATGTCTTTTCTGTCTAATGCACTTACGCCATTTACATGCAAATCACACACATAATAATAAGTCCACATTATCATATGAAGGACAAGCTGCTGTACCCACCGGCGCATTTTACCAAACATGAAATATATGCAAACACCGGGCTGTTTTAATGGATTTAAAACAATCGTTAAATTACGAAATGGTATTTTGTATAGCTTTTCTTCCTACAATAAACACGCAAAGCCTAAAGGTGCACTATATACGTTTTTGGGTGGAGTGGCCATTACTGACACTAACAGTTTCAGTCTGTAATGTTTCACAGTGTGGCATTTGAAATCAAGCATTTATTCAGCTGTATATGATTACAACAAAATACTTTGGGAAAACACAAACTAACTTAACTGACTTAACTGACTTAATTCATAGTTCATGGATACATTTAATGCTTTACTGTGGATAAAAGCATTAACATCTATATGGAGAAAAGCAGGTGGAGGAAGAATGTTAAACTTTGTGCTAGTTATTTTTTTCATATAGACAGGCCCAATGGTGATTACAAATAATGTGTAATGTGTGGCAAATGTAAATTCGTGAAAATATAACACATAATTGACTTGCGCATGAATACCGTCAGTAATAGGAATCAAACCCAGGATTCCCACGTGCTAGATGGAGTCCTTAAAGATCCCATGACATGGTACTTCTTGATGCTTTTATATGGCTCCTTAATGGTTCCCTAATACTGTAAATGAATCCTTCTTCAAAATCAACACTCAGTGCATGAGAAACAGAGATAAGATGAGAAAGAGTAATTTTTCTCTCTCTGAACACTCCATAATGGGCGTTGTTGCTTGAATGCAAATGAGGAGAAAAGAGATGGCCTATAGTAGAGGGTGGGGGCGTGGCCAAACTCTCTCCGCTCTCCGCTCTAGCTCTCAGCTGATCCATTTCCGTGTTTTTGCACGGGGGGAGAGATTTGAAGCGTTCCATTGAAAAATAACCACATTTCCACAGAAAATAAAATTAAACCACTGCTGTTCAAAGGTCCAGAGGCTCAGATAAAGGACTTCCGAGCCTAGAAACACTCGGACGTGCCTCCAGGCAAATAAAAAAACGCATTTCACATTGCCTAGCGCATTCGCAGTCCAAACTCTCTGGGTGTGATTTACAGAGACGCTGAGTACAGACAGACGGGGGCGGAACTTTGCATTTCTTTTTTCGATCTGACGTCAATAAGGTGCCTTGTTCAAAATCGCCCGTTTGAGCTCCGATTTTTTGCAACGCAGAAAAGGATCGCAAATGCTCAGTTTAGACATTTCGCAACTTTTAACCATGGGGGGGGGGGGGGGGGGGGCTCACATAAACGATCAGAAACCTCAGAAAGTGAAAATTTCATGCCATGGGACCTTTAACCACTCGGCCAAAGACTTTCTCCATGACAGCTCTGGAATTCTTTTATCTGATAATGTCGTAAAGACAGCGGTTTAAGAGAATATTTTAAATTTGTGGAAATTTGTCAAAACTGACCAAGAACGTAAGGTAATTTTTTATTTTTTTTGTTGCTGATATTGTCACCGTTATTTTTGGACAACACAGATAGTCATGCGGGAGGTGTGCAGAACTGTTTGTTTGACACTCTGTTTACTTCAGGTACGTATTCTCTGAGACACGGCCTGATTAAGCCACATCTTTAGCCTGCCCCGGACCAGGCTAGCTGGGGGAACCATGTTGCCCCAGTAACTCAGCGGGGACTAATGTTAGCGAGAGTCATGGAACCGAACTCTCACTAAAACTAGCGCGGACTGTCGAATAAAGCCGGGCTTTGCGCTTAGCCGCGTTCGTGGAATACCCCCCTGCGTCTCTACGGTATGTTGCAGCTTTTGAGCTAGGGGCTGTAACAGTGTCATGAATTAAGTTTTACACATAGTGAACCTGGAACGGCTCTCGCTGAAAGAGAGCGGAAAACATGGAGTGTCATGGCGACTATTTGGATCTGATTGGTGGAAGCGTCATAATACCAGAACAAGTCGAAAAATCAAACTCCATCCAGTTGAAAGAAGAGCACAGACATCTTCCCTGTCCACAAATGCACAAAGCACTTAACTTCTGCACATTTTAACAATCTGGTCCTGTTAATGCAGGTACATATTGGAAAAGCGGGACTGCTACATGCGGTTTGGACATTATTAAACATTGTGCTGGCGAAGAATGGAAGACCCAGGTCGTGTACTGAAGTGGAAAGTTTAATTTATAGTACCACAGTATTTGTTTTTGTTTTGACTCAAACTAAATAGCGTATTACATCTTGAGTGAATACAGTTTCATTTTGGTGTCCAGCAAGTGGCAAAGTTCAATTTGTAAGTCTTTAAAAGTACGTGTTTGTTGCTATATTGTATTGTATTGCACCTGCTGTTCAAAGAAGCAGTTCAGTGATAAATGATCATATTTATAACAGCACTTTTTAACTCCAGAGGGACCTCAAGAAACCCAAGAAACCAGTACTAACCCATTCACACATAAACTAGCATACGCAAACACTGGGAGTTAGACAAATCATAATGCACAAATTAATAGGTAATTTATAAAAGGGAAAAAAGAAATAATTCAATGACATCTACATGAAGAAAACTGGGACATTTTCTCAGATTTTGTCCGAGTTACTATTGCCAACAGAGCCCACCGGAAGTTGTCATCCACGTTTCCAAACGTATTCCGGTTTTGTGACGTAAGCGTGAATAGAGCCCAGGGTGTTGAATCTTTGGTTGCTCATAGTGCAGTGTGTGTGTATTTGCTGATTTGTGTTTTGATGTCAATGGATGGATAGAAACTACATTATAACTAGCTCTGGCATAAATTACAGCCATGCCATCTTGAGAGTTAGGCCTGGTTAAAACATGGAGTGTCATGACGATTATTTGAATCTGATTGGCGGAAGCATCATAACAGCAGAACAAGTCAAAAAAATCAAACACCATCCAGTTGAAAGAAGAGCACAGACATCTTCCCTGTCCACAAATGCACAAAGCTCTTACCTTCTGCACATTTTTCACAAACTAAATAGTCTGTTTTGACATTAAAATAGACTGAAGTTCACCTGTCAGCATCATCATATTTGTTTTGGTTTGTTTGCTTCTGCACAAACCTCAATGCTGCGATGTGATTGGTCCACCCTGCCCCTTAAGCTTACAGCAGGAGTATCTCAAGATGGATTCTCACGAGTCTGTGAACTGTGAAAATATCCTGAGAATCCATCTTGCTGTATAAGGTTGTTTTCCTCCTGCTATTGTGGGGTTATTGTCCACACTATAAAAATTTTAGAATGTTAAGAGTGCCACAAAATTAATATTGCACCTCAGGGATGATTTCTCATGGTTGGTTATAAGGACTTTGACTTTGAAACAACTGAACAAGTGCAATTTTATTAGGGCCATAAAGGCGGTAGTGAAGGTGAAGGTTAGGTGTGTCTTTAGAGCGTGCTTCTCAATTATTTTCTGTGACGCCCCCCCTAGGAAGAAGAAAAAATGTCACGCCTCCCTCCCTGCGCGCGACTATAAATAGTATTATTTGTCCAGAAAATTGTTATTAGTACACCTCTGCATAACATGGTATCCTTTTATTAACATTAAAAACAAAAAAAGAAAAAAAGAAACTTCCAACAAAGACTGCACTGTCTTTTTGCACTGAGGACTCAAATATTAATGTCTTTTTAATGCAGCTTTGTGCACATTTGTTTACGTTTTACAGAAACGAAACTTAAAAGCCACATGGCCCATTTGCATAAACTCAAAGCGCTGAAAAAATAACCTCTCTCCTTGTGCCGCTGATGCGTCAGCTTCTTTCGGACTAAAGGACACGACTCAGTGGAATATACATGTTTTTCTGTGACAGAGGATGTTCTGCTGATGGTGAGTCTGTTCTGTATATCGCGTATTTAAGGTTGCCGACCCCTGCTCCAGAGCGACAATGAGAGCGCCACTGCCAACTACTGTTGTTGATGTGCAATTACACTTAGTTCTTTGCCTGGAAGAATCCATGACTCATCGCTGTACCAGCGGCGAGTCTGGTAATGCTTGGTCCAGAATGCGCTGCCGTCGCGCGTAGACAGACAGCTAAGTGAACCAATCAGAGAACAGTTAACGGACAGCGACGTGAACCAATCAAACAAAAGAAAAGAAAGAAAAGAAAGGCCTCTAGAGCTGTCAGCTGCTGTGGTTTTAAGGAATCGATGTGTTTTAGGTCATTTAAGACCAATTTTACAGCTGAATGGAAGGGACGTTCAGTTCTCCGATGCGCCATCTTGATTCAAAACTGAGGAGGAACTTCCGCTGCCTAAGAGTGACGTTGCGGGCAAAGGCGGGTGCACTGACGTCACCATCTTTGAACGAATCAGAATCGCGGAGTCCGTTGTTAACCGGGGGAGCGAGGGTGGAGCGAGGGTGTCCAAATGGTATCTCGCTGTATAGCAAATACAGAGAGATATCATTTGGCTGGCCAAGTAACTTAGTTCTAGTACAGTACGGCAAAAAAAGCATGTTTCCCAGGGTCACACGTGCCCCCCTGGCATCACCCCGCGCCCCCCCCCCCCCCCCCCAGGGAGGCCCGCCCCACTATTTCAGAAGCACTGCTTTAGAGTAACAGTAGATTATGAGTTGACCACACAGGGCACTGTTCACACATCCCTCCCTCAGAGGATGAAGAGGTGGCCTGTGACAGAATACACTCTGTGGTCGCTGGGCTGCAGTCTAAACACCCAGAGGCTTTATTATTGATTTCTGGAGACTTCAACCATGTTTCCTTGGACAATGTCTTACCCACACTTCACCAGCATGTGGATTGTAAAACTTAGGACAATAGACAATCTTGACTTGGTGTATACCAATTCTAAGGAGGCATACAGTGCTACTGCCCTGCCCACACTGGGACGATCAGACCACAATCTGGTCCTGTTAATGCAGGTACATATTGGAAAAGCGGGACTGCTACATGCGGTTTGGACATTTTTAAACTTTGTATTGGCGAAGAATGGAAGACCCAGGTCGTGTACTGAAGTGGAAAGTTTAATTTATAGCACCACAGTATTTGTTTTTGTTTTGACTCAAACTAAATAGCGTATTACATCTTGAGTGAATACAGTTTCATTTTGGTGTCCAGCAAGTGGCAAAGTTTGATTTGTAAGTCTTTAAAAGTACGTGTTTGTTGCTATATTGTATTGTATTGCACCTGCTGTTCAAAGAAGCCGTTCAGTGATAAATGATCATATTTATAACAGCACTTTCTAACTCCAGAGGGACCTCAAGAAACCCAAGAAACCAGTACTCACCCATTCACACATAAACTAGCATACGCAAACACTGGGAGTTAGACAAATCATAATCCACAAATTAATAGGTAATTTATAAAAGGAAAAAAAGAAAGAATACAATGACATCTACATGAAGAAAACTGGGACATTTTCTCAGATTTTGTCCGAGTTACTATTGCCAACAGAGCCCACCGGAAGTTGTCATCCACATGTTTCCAAACGTATTCCGGTTTTGTGATGTAAGCGTGAATAGAGCCCAGGGTGTTGAATCTTTGGTTGCTCATAGTGCAGTGTGTGTGTATTTGCTGATTTGTGTTTTGATGTTACTGGATGGAAAGAAACTACATTGTAACTAGCTCTGGCATAAATTACAGCCATGCCATCTTGAGAGTTAGGCCTGGTTAGTACTTGGATAGGAGACCACTGCAAATGCCTGGAGCCACAGAAGAGGCTCTAATTCATACTATCACCTTAAGCGAGACACTTCATCCACCTTGCTAATGTATAGTGGTGGATGAAGTACTCAATTTTGCTACTTTGCTACTATTTATTTTTGTTTCCTCAAAGCCAAAGCTTGATTTAAAGGGATATGCCACCCCCAGGTCAAACTTGGGCATCTCCCCACAGTCCAGAGACTAAAATAAGTGATGGAAAGCATTTTCCTGGTCACCCAGCCATTGTCCGAGTCTGTCAGCACTGACCGCCGCACGCAGCTGCAACTACTCCACGTTAGACTGGAGGCTAACGTCGCCAGAGAAAGATTTCGGCCAAAAGGAATTAATTTGCTCAATGCTTTTCCCAATTACTTTCTGTGTAGTGCGCATTCATATCGAGTGCAAATAAATGTGCAAATCAACACTTGACTTGGTCATTTTGGGTGGGAACTATTTTTCAGTGCGGAAAAACAGAACCGAAGCACACACCACGCTGCGTAACAGGGGAACTCCCAACGTGGCGCGTAACAGGGATTCCCCTGTGTGCTTCGGCTGTGTTTTTCCGCACTGTAAAATAGTTCCCACCCAAAATGACCAAGTCAAGCTCTCCCTGTTGATTTGCACATTTATTTGCACTCGATATGAATGCGCACTACACAGAAAGTAACTGGGAAAAGCATCGAGCAAATTAATTCCTTTTGGCCGAAATCTTTCTCTGGCGACGTTAGCCTCCAGTCTAACGTGGAGTAGTTGCAGCTGCGTGCGGCGGTCAGTGCTGACAGACTCGGACAATGGCTGGGTGACCAGGAAAACGCTTTCCACCACTTATTTTAGTCTCTGGACTGTGGGGAGATGCCCAAGTTTGACCTGGGGGTGGCATATCCCTTTAATGTCAGGATGTTACCAAAAACACCCCAAAATAACCCCTAAAATCAAACAGAAAATATGTTTTACTTTTCAGTCCAGTTCAAAAATGCAGTGGAAGAGAAAGTAAACATACCTGCTTTCAAATGTAGTGAAGTAAAAATAGAAAGAATCCTCTTTAAAATGTACTTAACCTCCTAAGACCCGGCCCATTCATTTGTGTCCTTTATAGTGGACATCGAGTTAACCTGTCTGCCTTTTAAGGGTTTTGGGACTCTAGTTTGTGGCTGCACTATGATAAAAAATAAAAAATAAAAAAAAAATAAATCTAAAAAAATAAATCTAAAAATGTAAAAAAATAAATAAGTAATAAATAAATGATACTTAAAAAATAAAAAATATGTAAATAAATACATAAAAACATACATAATATATAAATATAAAATAAAATAAATAAATAGGAAATTAAAAGGGAGTCTAAAAACTTTTTGAGGTGACTGTAGAAGCTTGTCAGAGATGTTGGTCATCAAAATAAATAAATAAATAAAATGTTTTTGTTAGGTTGTTAACTTCACGTGGATTTAACACCAAAATGTCCCCGGCGTCCATTACAGAGGACATGTTACAACATTATGAATAAAAATAAAATTAACAAAATGTAAATGCTAAGGTGTTCATTTACCTCCAAATAGAAAATTTAAATAATAATAATCATTTAGATACAATTTTTTCTTCAGGTCCCAGGAGGATAAGTAAAGTACATATACCTAAAAATTCTACTACAGTGCTTTACTACTTTCACTTCATTTCGTTCCACCACTGCTAATGTCTAATGTGTCAGTAATTGTTGGAGTATGGACTGGGTAATGAAATGTAAAGTACATAAACCTGATGTCGTGAAGAACTGTGTACTAGGGATGCAAATGATCATTAATCTATAGTTGATTGACCTTATCGATCGATTAACGATTAACTGATAAGCAGCGTTTTTCACCTGAATTTTAGTGTTTCAATAGGGTCTTTAAGAATATAAGCTATAGTAACATAACACTGAGTCATAAATATATCATAGTATTATTATATTGTATATTCCTCAATTAATTATTCCTTAGTAAAAAGCAGACAAATGTATTGATGTTGAATAACAAAATACAGTAATCCCTCGCTCTATCGCGGTTTGCAGATTTTTTTTTTTTTCAATTTTTTTTTTTATAGTGTAAAATTTTTTTATAGTGTAACATTGTGTTCTGTTCTGATTGGCTAAGAGACTAGACCAGGACTAAACGTCTAAACGACTAAACGTAACCAGGTCTAGACCAGAACTAAACCAGGTCTAGACCAGGTCTAAGCCTGGACTGGACCTGGACTAAACCAGGATTAAACCACCACATGCCGCTGCTGGTTTCGTGCGGCTGGCCCCGAGCCACAAACCAGCCGCACGAAACCAGCAGCGGCACGTCCGGGCGCATTCCGGGCGCCGCGGTTCGATCTCGCCTCGCGCGTACACCCGGGGCTGCTGAGCAGTGCCGTTGGCACCTGCGGCCGGCTGTGAGTCGAGCTTGGCGGTGCACGGTTGCCTTGTTTCGTGACCACGCGGGTGCGCGTGTCCGCGATTAGCGATTAATTACAATTAATGCATTTTGTTCGACCAACGTCTTAATGACATCCCTACTGTGTACGTGTCCTCACCATCTCCGACGAGCTGGAGCAGGGCCAGGTCCAGAGGTCTCTTCCAGCGGGAGTTCTTGTGCAGAGCGATGCCATAACCCGTGGTCGCAAACACCTTCCCCGAGCCGATGGTCATCACCTGGAGGAGACAGAAGAACAAAGGGTTCAAACATCTTTGACCTTAGAAAATGCTTGTTTGGTAATGTTTTTGCTAACTTATTTTTAAAAGTTTTACAGTATACTACAAAATACAGTATGTGTCTAAAGGTGCATTAGCTGACTAAAGGAATAACTTTTCTGCAATTGTCCATGGAGACATTTTTGTTTTGCCTGCATGTTCTACAGCATGGCATTAAACCCATCTAACAGGTGACACCACAAGTCCAAGTTACAGGTCATCTCTGTGGAGCTACAAGCCCACACGCGGCAGTAATTTGTCATTTTCAAGGTCCTTTTAAAAAACAAAAAACAAACAAACAAACAAAAAGCCTATAAATAATTGCAAGACACAATCTAGAAAGTTCCACAATACAAAATTAAACACATCTGTCACCATGGAAGCGAGCGCGTGACAGCATCAGGGCAAGTTACAGGTCAGATCTATGAAGAGTCAATCTCCACTCCCGATGAGAATCTTTTTTAAAGGATAAAACATCTTTAACTGAATAGATGCCGAATGGATACATTTCATTATTTACTGTGTTATGTTCCAGGCAAATGAATAACATCTCCATGGAAACAAAACAGGCAATCAGAAATGTTACAGAGTGGGTCCTTAAAGGAGAATTAACATTTTTTACAATCTGAGCCTTATTTCGGTAATAAAACAAGTTGTTTTACTCACCCATAGCACTTTGGTGTCATACGAAGCACTTCCAGAGATGTTTTAGATTAGCGATTAGCGATTAGCGATTAGCGTTCTCGGGGCATAGAGCATGTAATATATGCCCCGAGTGGTCTCCAAATAACACAAACTTTAGCACTTTTCAAATCATAGAAGCTCGATGTTTTAGTCTACGCCTTCGTTTGAGTCAAAAGTGGCCTGTAATCTGAGATTTATCCATAGTTTCGAGTAGATGAGGAGGCCAGTGCGCATGTGCGGAGTCACAGTTTATTTCGCTCTCAGCTCCCGGGACCCAAACATGAAATGCAAAGCTGTAAATTATGGATAAATCTCAGATTACAGGCCACTTTTGACTCAAACGAAGGCATAGACTAAGACATTGAGCTTCTATGATTTGAAAAGTGCTAAAGTTTGTGTTATTTGAAGACCACTCGGGGCATATATTATATGCTCTATGCCCCGAGAACGCTAATCGCTAATCTAAAACATCTCCGGAAGTGCTCCATATGACACCAAAGTGCTATGGGTGAGTAAAACAACTTGTTTTATTACCAAAATAAGGCTCAGATTGTAAAAAAAACCCCTTAATTCTCCTTTAAGTGATGCTACAAAAACTGCAAAACCAAAGTATGCAAAAGTATTTTAGAGCCTGAATATAGAATACGACCTAAGACCTTTTACTAAACAACACTAGCACTACATACACTCCCTCCTTGTTGGCAAAATGATTCATACTTCATTTTAAACTGTCAATTCAAGTGAGTAATGTTTATCCACAGAATATGAAATCCCTGAATGAAATGCCTGTGTTAATATTGAGCGGAGAAATGAACACAGGTCTTGGTTGGTTTTGTTGTTAATTACTGCAGAGGAAGGAGTGAACGAGGCCATAGGGAGCCCAGACCGCCTACATCTTATTACAAAGACGAGAGCGCTGCAGTGTACCACCACATCGTACTTTCCCTTATAAATAAATCAGCTCCAACACAGCGGTAAATGACAACAATAAGCAGCTCCGCCACCAAGGGGCGATTAAAGAGGAAACACATGGCTTTGTTTATGCATGAGCAGGATGTTTGGTTAGGATTTTACAAGCATAACCGATTTTAACTGTCTTAAAAACGTGAAAAACAGAGCTAGCTCATTTCAAACAGTTTGCAGTGGTCCAAAGTTATTCCTCAATTACCTTACGCGTTCTGAGCATTCTAATTATTCACCGTGATGAGTTTACAAGTGCAATTCACTATGGCAAGCCGTTTTAACATTTAAACGCTAGGCTGGATATGTATTGCAGATATCTCTAACTCTGCCTATCCGTAATTGTCATTTCAGATATCACTTTTCAGACCCTCCAGGAATTTGCGATGTTGCGATTTGCAACGTCAACGCAACTTCAGCCAATCCCCGCGAATTCAGGGCGGTGTTGCAATTTTGACCAATCACCGGAACTTTCCCGCAATTTTTCCTAATTTTGACCAATCATCGGCGACGTATTGAACGCCGACCAACTTCCTTCTGTGTAGGAGACATAACTGAGATGAGGTGCACGGTGCGTTTGTGTGTGTGTGTGCAGCAGAGGCGGTGGTTCACGTGAGTGTGGGTGTGTGCACGTACGGAAGTGTGTGCGTGTAAAAGCGCGCGCTCACCTGTCACACAGAGGAGAGTCAGGGTTGGGGTGTAGCCCTATTTTTTGTTGACCACAAACCATTCATTCATCTTTCACGTTAATCTGTTCATCCTGCTGGTTTTCATGAGTTCCATTTCATCCTGCTGCGCTGTCATAGCTGTGTGCGCTCTTTTTGTAATAAATGCACAAAACGCATATCTGGATCTCAGCGTATCTGTCACCATAGCCTCCTCTTTGCGCGTCACAAATCTGCGAGCCATAGGACCCAACCTCATATTCTCGGTGGCTAAAAGGTTTGAGTTTGGAAGCCGCAACATTCTGCTTTACTTCCGTGTGACGAAACAAAACTGCGGCCGTGTCCCAGTTCCCAGAGTGCACAGCTCGGAGCGCGGCCTGAAGGGGGCTCAGACTGCAGTCAAAGAGGTGCACACTTGCTCAGCCCCGACTGCAGTCCGCAGACCGCTTAACGGCTGCGGTCTTCGGACCGCGTGTTAACTGCGCATGGGACAAAAAAGAAATGGGACAGCAGTCGTCGCGCCGGTGTTCTGGCGAAATGTGTGACGCACATGCCCTTCGGGCCACGCTCCGAGCCGCGCGCTCTGGGAATTGAGACACGGCTTCTAATGGCAAAGAAACATGTCTGCATCGCCATTTGCCCACTAAAATAACAGCAAAAGACCGGGTGAAACAGTTCCCCTCCTAGTAGTAATTTATTTTCGATGTTGGTAAGGTTGTTTTAGGACCATATCTGTGATCTCTGTGTCTTTGTATTATTCTTTGTCAGTAATAACTCAGTATTCAAAATATTATTCAATTTTAATTACAAAAAGCGAAAATCGCAACTACTTATCACAACTTTCACTTCCTCCCGCAACAAAATCGCAACAAAAACCTTAAAAGCACCGCAACTTTCATCGCAACTTTTTTGGAAAAGCTCCCGCAAATTCAGGCATTTTAGCCCGCAACAATCACAAAATGCCCGCGAAAATCCTGGGGGGTCTGGCTTTTACCATTCATTTGTATGCGGTTCATCCTTACAGATATCCACAATTCAGTTCCAAATATCCACTATGTGAATTACAGAATTATAGATATGCAACTGAATTATAGATATCTGTAATTCCAGTTTGAGATATCTACAATTTGATTTAGACTCGTCAAAACTCCAGTTCAAGATATCTTTAATTCACCTCAATTCAAGATATCTTTCTGTCCCTTTTCAGATATCTTAAATTAAGTTTTGACTAGGCGATATGAAGTTGTAGATATCTGTACCTTGAATTACGACTAGTCAAAATGACGTAGATATCTCAAACTGGAGTTAGGGATAGTCATAATGTAATTGCACATATCTATTATCAAGTTATAGATAGCTTGAAATGAATTTTGATTAGAGATATCTGAAATTGGAGATACAGTAATCCCTCGTTTATCGCGGGGATTAGGTTCCAGAAATAACCCGCAATAAGAGAAATCCGCGAACTTTATATTTTACAATTATTGTACATGTTTTAAGGCTGTAAATGCCTCACCACACACATTATACGCTTTTCTCAGACTGGAATTAACATTTTCTCACATTTGTCTCTAGTTTAAACACTCAAACTTTCATAGATTTTCAACAAAATGTATTAATAGTGACGCGTGAAGGGGGGACACGGCCCCAGAAGCCCCGCCGGACGCGCGAGGAGCACTGCCACGTCCCGGGACGCGACGCGCACGAACCCCTTGGAGAAGTGCGCGACACGTGCACCCCTCATCGTGGACAAATCCGTGACAGAGCAGCATGACCGGCTCGAGGCCGCGCATACACCGGGGCTGCGAGCATGAGATCGAACCGCGGCGCCCGGACCGCGTCCTCTCAGTCCGAGACACAAACCAGCCGCACGAAACCAGCAAAGAGTGGTTTAATCCTGGTTTAGACCCACTCTAGCCCCGGTTTAGTCCAGGTCTAGACCTGGTCCAGTCCTGGTTTAGTCCAGGGCCAGTCCAGGTTTAGATCTGGTTTAGTTCTGGTCTAGACCTGGTTTAGTTCTGGTCTAGACCTGGTTTAGTCCACGTTTAGTCCTGGTTTAGTCTCTTAGCCAATCAGGACGTAGAACACAATGTTACACTATTAAAAAAAAAAAAAATCTGCGAAACAGCGAGGCCGCGAACAGTGAACCGCGACAGAGCGAGGGACCACTGTACCTGTAATGTTCATTCTGCCTAGTCAAAATATAATTACAGATATCTTGAATTGGAGTTTTGACCAGGCGAAATGATATTGCAGATATCTGTATGCAAATGATCTTCGCTTTAGGGGGGAGCGGTATTTTCACATGTCGGCTGTTAATGGAAAGTTAATTTATCAGTAAGATGGCGAAAATGCATCTTAGGTTCGTTTTGTTTATGCACTCTAGTGAAACGTTTATGAAAATTATATTAACGACGAAAACCAATTTTAACATTGATGGTTGTTTAGATTAAGGGACAAATGGCTTTTTGGATGGATTGGTGCGCTGCTCGTAGCTCGAGACAAAGTGGTGCTTCCTGTGTCATGATGTCATAATGAGGTTTGAGATCTTTAACTTTCAATCTGTCTAGTAGTCAAAATTGAATAACAGATATCTGCAATTGTCATTTATGATGTGTGGACGAGTTGAGTGTGGTTTTCAATGACGTGATTGCAGATATCTGTAATTCCGTTGCTTAGTCAAAACTAAATTGCAGATTTCTCTAACTGTTGTTTAGTCTAGTCAAAATTACGTTACAGATATCTCAAATGACAATTCCCACTATCCAAAATTAAATCACACCTAGTCGGAAAGGCGTTGTTGATATCGACAATGTTAATTCCGGATAGTCAAACTTAAAGGAGAATTAAAGTTTTTTACAATCTGAGCCTTATTTCGGTAATAAAACAAGTTGTTTTACTCACCCATAGCACTTTGGTGTCATATGGAGCACTTCCGGAGTTGTTCTAGATTAGCGATATCCGTATCGCGAGTTCTCGGGGCATATAATACATGCCCCGAGCATGTAATATATGCCCCGAGCGGTCTCCAAATAACACAAACTTTAGCACTTTTCAAATCATAGAAGCTCAATGTCTTAGTCTACACTTTCGTTTGAGTCAAAAGTGGCCTGTAATCCGAGATTTATTCATAATTTACAGTTTTGCGTTTCATGTTTGGGTCCCGGGAGCTGAGAGTGAAATAAACTGTGACTCCGCACATGCGCACTGGCGTCCTCATTTACTCGAAACTATGGATAAATCTCGGATCACAGGCCACTTTTGACTCAAACGAAAGCGTAGACTAAGACATCGAGCTTCTATGATTTGAAAAGTGCTAAAGTTTGTGTTATTTGGAGACCGCTCGGGGCATATATTAGCGCTACGGCTATCGCTAATCTAAAACATCTCCGGAAGTGCTCCAAATGACACCAAAGTGCTATAGGTGAGTAAAACAACTTGTTTTATTACCGAAATAAGGCTCAGATTGTAAAAAAAAACCTTAATTCTCAACTTTTCAGAGCACAGTTTAACAGCAACTAGCATGCTTACCGAGAACTTCCTAATTCTCGGACAATAAAACATTTTAGAATTAGATGCAGACAGATGTAATTGACTTATTTTAACCTCAGGAGCTGCTGGGGGGGAGACCCTGCATATTCAGACTGCTTAACTGCCACTTCATGACATCACAAGGTGGAAAAGAGCATTTTGAGCTTTGAAGATGTAGACAGACTGATAATAAAGGGTCACAGAGGGTTAAACCATATAATATGACCTTGACCTTGTTCTGATATAAAGTTATTGTACTTGTATAAATATTTGAGGATGAGTGCGGAAACATTTGAGTGTAAAGCTGCAGTTTACCTTACAGCCCTCGTCTTTCCGGGCCATGTAGTTCAGAACAGCGGCGTCGTAAATGAATGCATCCAGCTTCCTGTGGAGGAGGAGAGAAACAAAAAGATAGGGAGAGAAAGATATAATAAAGACACATACAAGACACAATTCAAATCCTATCTGAAGGACTCGGAGAGGAGAGCAAGAGAGGAGGAGAAAGACAGATGGACAGAGAGAGAAATTTATAATAAAGATACAAGCAAAATGTCAAGGAGGTCAAATCCCATTTACACAGGACTCACAGAGAGAGAGAGAGAGAGAGAAGGAGAGGGACAGGTAGAGAGAGTGAGAAGAAGAGCAAGAAAGATACAAGTAGCATGCAGCTTAAATCTCATCTACACAGAAGATAGAGAGAGAAAGGGAGAGAGAAAGAGGAATTTATATTAAAGATACAAGCAAGATATACCTCAAGTCACATCTGCACAAGAGAGAGAGAAAGAGAGAGAGGAAGGGAGAAAGAGAGAAATGAGGGGATTAGAGTAAGAAGAAGAAGAGAGAGAAAGAGGGATTTATATTAAAGAGGGAGAAGGGGTGAGAAGAGTTGAGAAAAACAAGGAGGGGGAGAGAGGAGAGAGTAGGGCAGATGGGAGGGAAGAGAGAAGTGACAGAAAAGCAGAGGGAGGGGTGGAGTGAGAGGAAGAAGAGAGAGGGTGGTAGAGTGCAATAGAGTGACAAGAAGAGAGAGAGAGAGAGAGAGAGAGAGGGTGGAGAATGGTAGAGCGAACTGGGAGAGAAGGAGAGAGAGAAAGAGAGGAGGAGAGAAAGAAGTAAAGGAGAGTGAAGGGAGGGAGAAGAGAGAGGCAGGTTAAAGGAATATTAACGTTTTTTACAATCTGAACCTTATTTCGGTAATAAAACACGTTGATTTACTCACCCATATCACTTAGTGACATTTGGAGCAGTTCCGTAGATTTGGTAGGTTAGGATATCCGGGTAACGTGAGTGCTCGGGGCACAATGTTGCGGTCAACAAATAACACAAACTTTAGCACTTTTCAAATCACAGAAGCTCGATGTGTCAGCGTAGACTTTAAGTGGAGCCCAAAGCGGCCTGAAACCCGATATCCAGCTATATTTTCATTTGATGACGTCATCATAGACGACAGCGCGCATGTGCGAATTCCCAGCTGTCAGATCTCGGTTACAGTCCGAAAGAAGCTAAGAAGACGGAAACATCTCCGCTTGAGAAAATGGTGCGAACATGCATTTATCCCTGTTGTGAAAACAAATGACATCTTGGACGAAGTTGAGCTTTCACAGGCTTCCTCCTCAGAAGAGTTATTGAAGCTGTGGCTACTTGCTTTGAGAATGGACCCAGACATGAAAGGCAAAGCTGTAAGACGTTTGGACCATCGTGTTTGCAGTACTCACTTCAGTCCGGACGATTTTTTACCAGCAAAGGAAAAGAAGGAAGGCCAGCGGATTTAGCGCACAGTTCTAAGAAGTAATGTGATACCCATGGCTGTTATCTGGTCCGCTCCTCCTCAAACTGTCTCTGCTTCCTTCTTCCTACCTCCGGTAGGGGCGGCCATCATACTCAAATAACTCCTCTTCAGTCTCAAAGTCCAAATCTTCAGCCATGTCTCTCTCACAACAGAAAAGTTCAGAGCGGTGTTTATCTGCGAATCAGCTGGGGAATTCGCACATGTGCGCTGTCCTCTATGATGACGTCATCAAATGAAAATATAGCTGGATATCGGGTTTCAGGCCGCTTTGGGCTCCACTTAAACTCTACGCTGACACAGTGAGCTTCTGTGATTTGAAAAGTGCTAAAGTTTGTGTTATTTGTTGACCGCAACATTGTGCCCTGAGCACTCACGTTACCCGGATATCCTAACCTACCAAATCTACGGAACTGCTCCAAATGTCACTAAAGTTATATGGGTGAGTAAATCAACGTGTTTTATTACCGAAATAAGGTTCAGATTGTAAAAAAAACCCGTTAATATTCCTTTAAGAAAAGTGGCTGGAAAAGAGGAGGGAGAGAGGGAAGGAGAAAGTAAGAGAAATGGGAGTGGAGAGATGGGGAGTGAAAGTGTAAATAAGAGAGAGTGAGAGAAGATGGAGAGATAGTGAGTTAGTGAGAGATGGATTGATAAATAAAGAAAGAGAGGGGGAAGTATAGAGATGAAGGGAGAAACAAGAGATGGCAGACAGGAATAATATAAAACCACAAACAAAGACCTGTCACTTTTTTGTTCTTCTTCTTTTTTTTTTTTTTTTTTTTGGGGGGGGGGTGTTTTTAACAACAAAGTTTCACTTTCCCACAAAAGAAACATCACTCTCTCTCTCCACATATCCCCCAGTCATTTTAATACAATAAATATCTAAAAGTTACATTATGTAACACAGACAGGAGACTCTGAGGACATATATGGACCGAACACATGGGCAGGGCCGTATTACCGACCGGGCGAGTGGGGCTGGCGCCCCGGGGCCCATGGATCCAGGGGGCCCAGGGGGGGCCCAACAACAATCCAGATACCGATGTCGATGCTGATTGCGATAGAGGCCTCTATTCTAGGATCTTCTTTAGTTGTACTTCTTTAGTCTATAAGGGTTAACTGAAATGGGCTGGGGGGAGTGACAGCAGTCAGAGGGCCCTCGGCCACAGGACATAGGAACCAGAGGGCCCCTGGGCCATGTCGTACAGCAACCAGAGGGCCCTTAGGCCACGGAGGACGGCAATCAGAGGGCCCCTGGGCCACGGGGGATGGCAAAGGGCCCCTGAACCACGGGATATGGCAACCAGAGGGCCCCTGGGCCACGGGGGACGGCAATCAGAGGGCCCCTGGGCCACGGGGGACGGCTATCAAAGGGCCCCTGAGCCACGGGATATGGCAACCAGAGGGCCCCTGGGCCACGGGAAACGGCAATCAAAGGGCTTCTGGGCCATACGGTACATCGACTAGTGGGCCCCTTGGCACGGCAATCAAAGGGCCCCTGTGCCACAGGGTATGGCAAGCAGAGGGCCCCTGGGCCATGGGGGACGACAACCAGAGGGCCCCTAGGCCACGGGATATGGCAACCAGAGGGCCCCTGAGCCATGCTGTATGGCAATCAGAGGGCCCCTGTGTCACGTGGTACGGCAATCAAAGGGCCCCTGGGCTATGCGGTACGACGACTAGAGCGTCTAGGGGGACAGTAATCAAAGGGCCCCTGAACCACGGGATATGGCAACCATAGGGCCCCTGGGCCACAGGAAACGGCAATCAAAGGGCCCCTGGGCTATGCGGTACGGCGACTAGAGCGCCTAGGGGGACAGCAATCAAAGGGCCCCTGGGCTACAGGATATGGCAACCAGATGGTCCCTGGGCCATGCAGTACGAAAACCAGAGGGCCCCTGGGCCACAGAATATGGCAACCAGAGGGCCCCTAAGCCATGATGTATGGCAACCAGAGGGCCCCTGGGGCATGGGGGACGACAACCAGAGGATCCCTGGGCCATGAGGAACGGCAGCCATTGTAAGAGAAAAACCAATATGGATTTTCCAGTGGACTCAGTCCTGCTAAAAATCACAGAAAGTCGCAATTGGCTCTCTGAAAAGTCGCTTAAAGTCACCAGATGACATCATGACATTACGTATGATGTCACAGCACCATGCACGCAATGCCAATCTCTAGAAAACGTGTGGGGACGGTTATGTCTGTAGTAGAAGAAGACAGTGCTAGCGGATTTTTACAGATCAGAGCTAATCTGCAGCACTGATTCACCGTTAGAAATGCTTCTGACAGCGGCGCAAAGCTACAGTTATGTTGAGAACAATGATTTTTGTCACTTTAAAGACGAGCAGCCAGATTCACCAAAAGGTTGCGAAAGTTGCTAAATGTTTTTTTGTCGCTAGGGACGCCCACAAGTGCGGACGTTTTTCCTTTCCCACAAGCCTGCAGTTACAGAAGCCTAACATCAACATAAATACGGCAACACAGCTTCTCAGTTCTCTTCGTGATTTTGTGGCAGCACAGAGAGACAATTTTGCCCATTTTGAAAGATCAGCCTTAAGTGTTACTGATTCAGTCTCCCAAGACTACAGACATGATCTCCAGCGCACAAAGAAGCGCAAACATATGGCTGATGAAAGTGCAGAGCCAGATGTTAAATTAGGTGGAAAAGAAAAGTTTCGAATTGAAACGTTCAATGTTCTAATTGACAAGCTTGTGTCCTGTCTTGACCATCGGTTAACTGCATACACACACTTGACCAATCTTTTTCATGTTCTTTTCATGCCTGATAATATGTCAATCAGTGAGCTCACTTCAAGGGCCGAAGCACTTGCTGCAGCATATCCCACTGATCTAACCATGAGCCTGGCAGATGAACTTGTTCAATTCAAATCATTCATTCCAAAAGAACAAAGATGCCCAAATACAATGCTAAAGACCGTGGTAAATTTGGATTTGCAGTCCACTTTTCCAAGTCTTTACATCGCACTTCGACTGTTCTTGACTCTGCCAATTACGAACTGTGAAGGGGAACGGTCATTCTCCAGAATGGCTCGAATAAAAAATGAGCTCAGGATGAAAATGACCCAAAATCGTCTGAACTCCCTCTCACTTCTTGCAATTGAATCACAGTTTGTGCAACAGCTGAACTTTGATGAGTTGGTAGATGATTTTGCACGAAGGAAGAGCAGAAAGAGACTTTTGTAGGGGAGTGTGTGTCGGGGGGTTGGGTTGGTATGGGCTCGGAGCGGGAGGGGGGGAGGGGGGGCCCTTGCAATCTCCTTGCCCCGGGGCCCAGACCCACCTTAATCCGGGCCTGCACATGGGAGTTTTGATCTGGGAGTATGTTCGGAGAGTTAATGCAGCTTCAGGGCAGGACGGGAAAATAATAACTTATGGATCCAGTCTTTTCTAATGATCAGTGATTAGTTTGAGTCTGAAGAAAATAAAAAGAAAACAAATGGGAGTGTGTTTTTGTTAAATGGCCATAACTAAAGGTATTTATTCTTTTTGTTCAGGTCTCTCTCTCTTTCTCTCTCTCTCCCTCTGTCTCTTTCTCTCTCTGTCTGCTTGTCTCTCTGTCTCTGTCTGTCTCTCTCACTCTCTCTATCTATGTCTCTCTCTCTGTCTGGCTCTCTCTGTCTCTTTCTTTCTCGGTCTGTCTGCTTGTCTCTCTGTCTGTCTCTCTCTCTTTCACTCTCTCTGTCTGTCTCTCTCTCTTTCACTCTCTCTGTCTCTTTCTTTTTCTATCTGTCTGATTGTCTCTCTGTCTCTGTCTGTCTCTCTCTCTTTCACTCTCTCTCTCTGTCGCTCGCTCTGTCTGCCTATGCCTCTCTCTCTCTATCTGTCTGCTTGTCTCTTTGTCTCTGTCTCCCTCACTCTCTTTGTCTCGCTCTCTCTTTCACTCTCTCTCTCTCTCTGTCTATGTCTATCTCACTTTCTCTCAGTCTATGTCTCTCTCTCTGTCTCTCTCTCTCTGTCTCTTTCTTTCTCGGTCTGTCTGCTTGTCTCTCTCTGTCTGTCTCTCTCACCCTCTCTGTCTGTCTCTCTCTTTCACTCTCTCTCTCTGTCTGTCTCTTTCTTTTTCTATCTGTCTCATTGTCTCTCTGTCTCTGTCTGTCTCTCTCTCTCTCTGTCGCTCACTCTGTCTGTCTATGCCTCTCTCTCTCTCTATCTGTCTGCTTGTCTCTTTGTCTCTGTATCTCGCACTCTCTTTGTCTCGCTCTCTCTTTCACTCTCTCTCTCTCTGTCTGTCTCTCTCACTCTCTCTGTCTCATTGTCTCTCTCTCTTTCACTCTATCTCTCTCTCTGTCTCTCTCTTTCTCTATCCGTCTGCTTGTCTCTTTGTCTCTCTCTCTCTCTCTGTTTGCCTCGCTCTCTCTTTCACTCTCTCTCTCTCTCTCTCTCTCTCTCTCTCTCTGTGTCTGTCTCTCTCACACACTCTCTTTGGCTATCTCTCGGTCTCATTCTCTCTCTCTCTCTCTCTCTCTCTCTCTCTCTCTCTCTCTCTGTCGCTTTCTTTCTTTTTAAATTATTTTTCTTTTAATAAGACACCAGTAGAATTGAGTCCAGTATTTGTGTGATTAAAACTCAAACAGACACTAGTGAGATCTGCAGCACACAAACGCTTTCTCTTTTTCGATTTGATGCAAACACACACACACACACACACACACACACACACACACACACACACACACACACACACACACACACACACACACACACACACACACACACACACACACACACACACAGTGCTCCTCCGTGGAATACCAATTCACTCAAACACATTTAGTTTCATTTTGTTGTTTTCCCTGAGAGTGTCTTTGTTACATTTGCATTTAAACCTGAGTAGAAAAGTATAATTTCACTATTTAACTAACATTTGTTTACACTGACTTAAAGGTACACTGTGTAAGATTTTTACCCATTAATTACCGAAATTGAAGATACCCATTCAAAAATACAGTGTTTTCCAAGCCTTTTCACTTCCATCATGAAAACAAAGTATTCTGTTGGACTTAGATATAGTCGATTTCACCTGCATAAAAGGGGGATCTTTCCCATGTAGCGGCATCCATTTTAACTACGAGAGCCGCAGAAGGACATACTGTATTTTGGGCTCCGCCTTCGCCGTTTTCTTTATAGCCGTCGGCACTGGCCCGTGGATTTCACACAACGAGATAGTATGCGTTTGGATAAACAACGACAATCATGTTGCACTTAAATACCTGATGCAACGGGGGGGGGGGGTGCTGCTTCTGGACAAGTAGGTTTATATGATTTGTATACTGTATCAGTCTGAATTCTAAAATGCTATTGTCATTGCATGATCATACTAATATACTAGGCCTGTTTACATGGGTTAGGCTAGGCTGCAATGACAAATTATTAGCGAGCTTTGGCTAATCAGGCTCCTTGATCAATGTTGCACAACCATGCCATCTATCGGGAGGGTATCCCCGCCACGCGCGGGGGTCCCTACCGCGGCTGGGGCTTTGTCGCACTGCGGGCCCGGGTTCCGCCTTCCTCCCCCCAAGTGCAGACCGACCTCCGAGGTCCGGTTCCCGATTGCCCCCACCCGCGCACAGCGCTGGGTGTGCTTCACGAGTGCGTGCGGTTCGGGCGTGGCTGCCGGTGAACCCACCTCCGGGTACGCTGAGCTGTCCACGTTACGTGACCCTCCCGCGCCTGGGTGACCCTCGAGGTCTGCCGTAGCTAGAACCGGAATTGCAATACCCACCATCCACCAATGCGCCACCATGAGCTTATCTCTTCATAGATCTGAATTGCAACTTAGCCTCGTGGTGTCATGTACTTGTCTACAGTAGAAGGTACACAGCACACCTTTAAAAACACAGAGGAGCACTTCTTGATCACCACCTGATGATATCACAAGACTTAAAGGTTTTTACAATACCCACTTGTTACAATACCCACAATACCCCCCAGTTGTTTTACTCACCCATAGCACTTTGGTGTCATATGGAGCACTTCCAGAGATGTTTTAGATTTGCGATCTCCGTAATGTGAGTTCTCGGGGCACATGTTTGTGGTCTCCAAATAACACAAACTTTAGCACTTTTCAAATCATAGAAGTTCAATGTCTTAGTCTACACTTTCGTTTGAGTCAAAAGTGGCCTGTAATCTGAGATTTATCCATAGTTTCGAGTAGATGAGGATGCCAGTGTGCATTCGCGGAGTCACAGCTTATTTCGCTTTCAGCTCTCGGTACCCAAACATGAAACGCAAAACTGTAAATTATGGATAAATCTCGGATTACAGGACACTTTTGACTCAAACGAAAGTGTAGACTAAGACATTGAACTTGTATGATTTGAAAAGTGCTAAAGTTTGTGTTATTTGGAGACCGCTCGGGGCATATATTACATATGCCCCAAGAACTCACGTTACGGGTATCACTAATCTAAAACATCTCCGGAAATGCTCCATATGACACCAAAGTGCTATGGGTGAGTAAAACAACGTGCTTTATTACCGAAATAAGGCTCAGATTGTAAAAAACCTTAATTCTCCTTTAAGTTTGCTCAGTAAAGACTGGTTAAAAAAGTGGGCTTAGGGAGTTTGATGTCACCCATAGTGTTCGGCTCCAGTCAAATGAAGCTCTTGAGGCCAGCAATTATAGAGGGGTGACAGTTTTTTAATGTAAAGTCAATTAGAGCCGGAGTCGATGGAGCCGGAAGCGCCCCATTGCTCACTAACAGTTAACAGTCACAGTCACGTTATGTATGTCATACCTGCTGCCCATGTCCAACCAGGAAATAAAATGATAAACTTCACTGCAAAACTAAAATTGGTGAAAACAAAATGAGTCTTTAATAAGAGTGGGACTACATTTTGGGACTACAGCTTCTCAAAAAATGTGACTCATCAGTACTTAACTCCATTTTTTAATCCAATCCAAATGTCAAACCATGGAAAAGAAATCCCACGAGATCATTTTCAGCCTGTGTGCACAATCTCGTGGCAATTTTGTTTTGCGAGATCTTGTCCCATCCCTAGTCTTAAAAGTGCACTGTGTAACTTTGCTGGGGGGACGCCCGCCACTTGCTTGCCTCCATATGTTATTACTTGCCTGGAATGTTCCACAGTACAGCATTAAGATTATCTATCTCCATGGAACAAACGTGATGTCAGCAAGCCCAGTTACAGGTCAAATCTGAGGACATTTTTCAAGTTTTTCAACATATTTTAGAGAAATAAAATCACCTGTAATTGAATAAATGCAAAATGGATATGTTTAATGCCAAACTAAGTAACGGTCCAAAGAAAAACTATGTCATTTCTATGAAGGCAAGCAGTGGACCCTCCACCTGAAAGTTACATAGTACACATTTAAAGGAGAATTAACATTTTTTTTACAATCTGAGCCTTATTTCGGTAATAAAACAAGTTGTTTTACTCACCCATAGCACTTTGGTGTCATATGGAGCACTTCCAGAGATGTTTTAGATTAGCGATATCTGTAATGCAAGTTCATATAATGCAAGGGCATATAATTTATTTATTTAACCTTTCTTTAACCAGGAAGTGGTCCCATTAAGTTACAATAACTCTTCTGCCAGGGAGTCCTGGCCAAGAAGGCGACCAAAAGTTACATTTCAATAAAAACAACAAACATGACAGGACAATCCACAGCTACATCACCTCCAGACAAAACACATAAATTCTGTTGTCTATGTACACAGTCAACTAAAAAGCAGACATCACAACAAAACATATAATTAAAAACAATTGCAGTGCTCAGTTACTGTTTCCCTTAACAGGTCTTTAAAAGAATTTATGGATGGAAGAATTGTGAGATTTAAAGTGGCTTGAAGTTCATTCCAAAGCCTTGGTGCATATGAAGAGAATGCATTTTTACCAAGTTCTGTTCTTGTTTGTGGAGCATGTAAAAGTATTTTTTCTGATGACCTTGTGCGGTAACCACTGTTATGAAAAGAAAGCAAATTAAAAATGTAATATATGCCCCAAGCGGTCTCCAAATAACACAAACTTTAGCACTTTTCAAATCATAGAAGTTCAATGTCTTAGTCTACACTTTCGTTTGAGTCAAAAGTGGCCTGTAATCCGAGATTTATCCATAATTTACAGCTTTGCGTTTCATGTTTGGGTCCCGACTCGAAACTATGGCTAAATCTCGGATTACAGGCCACTTTTGACTCAAACAAAAGTGTAGACTAAGACACTGAGCTTCTATGATTTGAAAAGTGCTAAAGTTTGTGTTATTTGGAGACCGCAAACATGTGCCCCGAGAACTCACTCTACGGAGATCGCACATCGAAAACATCTCCAGAAGTGCTCCATATGACACCAAAGTGCTATGGGTGAGTAAAACAACTTGTTTTATTACCGAAATAAGGCCCAGATTGTAAAAAAACGTTAATGCTCCTTTAAATGTAATCACGTTAACTATGTTTTGGTGAAATGTGTTGTCTAATCTGTCATAAGCCCTTTAAGCTCATCAGCCTCCAAACCTCCCCCTCTCCCAGGAGCCTCTCTGTGCACCTGTCTATGTGAGGGTAAACCTGACAGAGGTAGTACAGGTGCAGAGCAGACTGAGAGCTGGAGGTACACCATGTTCTTCTCATCTACAATAATGATGACATTCAGACAAAGAACATGAGCTTCAAGTCCTGTGCTTTCTCAATGACTTTTGTGTGGAGCTTTTGTATGTTTGGTTCATTCGATGCTCATTGTTTTGAAAGTGCACTACATAACAGTCCACCATCTGCTTGTCTCCATGGAGATGTTATTGTGTTGCCTGGTTCCACATTATGGCGTTAAACCTCAATTAGAGGTGTTTTTATTGAAATAACTCACATGCATTTTTACTGTGAGTGAGCTTGCCTCTCTATAGATCTGACTTGTAAGCAGCTGACACCATCAGGTACAACCTTTAAAGGGACAGTGTGTAAGATTTTTACCCGTTAATTACTGAAATTGAAGATACCCATTCAAAAATACATTGTTTTCCAAGCCTTTTCACTTCCATCATGAAATCAAAGTATTCTTTTGGACTTAGATATAGTCACATAAAATGGGGATCTTCCCCATATAGAGGCAGCCATTTTGAATACGAGAGCCGCAGAAGGACATTTGGGCTCCGCCTTCGCCTTCGGCAAGGCTCGTGGTTTTGGGTAAACAACACAAGCATGCTGCCGATCAGACGTAATGGATCTAACACGTGTTTTGGACTAAATTGTTTTACTGGGTTTTATTCGCTGGATCCTTACGGACAAATTGAGAGCAAGTTTATGGTGAAATACAGAGTTTGACCTGTGCAAAGCATTCTAAGGTAAGCTAACCTCGTTTTGTGCTTTTCCGTATAAAAGCCCCATGTGCTCGGGGAGTGATTGTTTTGCAGGGAAATGAATTGCATAGTCAAAAAGAGGATACTGTAAGGTTTCATTTGATGTGTAGAGTGTCATGGTACATGATCGGGAATGTGTGTTTTCATGAGAAAAGAAAAAAAAAAAACGGGACCGCGTTTTATTTATACAGTAGCGGCGCGCGGACCTCGAGATCTGCCGTAGCTAAAACAGAAAGTGCAATAGCACCATCCACCTATGCGCCACGAATCCTACACACTGGGGCTTTAAAACCCAAATGCCACCTGATGATGTTATTTTTGGAGCTTTTATGAGGGATAACTCTAACAGGCTAAAATGACGGTCGCAGATAAAAGTGATTTTTCGACACAGGGTTAACTGCTGAAGCTCCATAAATAAATAAATAAATACATACATAAATAAATAAATAAATAAATAAAATCTTTCACACTAATATAAATGCTAAAAAAAAAATCTTTCACACTAATATAAATGCTAAAAAACAATCTGTAGCCTACTTTTTGAAAAGTTCGATAACGTTTATCACCCTTGACAGCTTGAATGATGTGTGGCCCAAGGACTATATGATTTTAATAAAGAAACAGCATTATAATGTAATCCTGTTTTTTGGTGGAAGGTCCAGCAGCTGCTTGTCTCCATGGAAATGTACAGTGGTACCTCACCTTACGAAATGAATTCGTTCCAGAAGTGGTTTCGTAACGTCAAAATTTCGTAAGTTGAGTAGCTCTTTCAATGGAAAAAGCCTGATTCGTTCCAAGGCCCCGATCCAAGTTTTTTTTTTTTTTTATAGTGTAACTTTTTTTATAGTGTAACATTGTGTTCTGCTCCTGATTGGTTTCTCAGACTGGATTTAAACTTTTCTCACATTTGTCTCTTGTTTAAACACTCAAACTTTCATAGATTTTCAACAAAATGTATTAATAGTGAAGTGTGGGGGGAAGGAGGAGGGGGGAGAAAACTGCGCTCTGACACGTGTGTGATAGCGGCATGTGGGACAGCTGACCCGGCGCGGGGGCTGCCAGCAGGTCTAGACCTGGACTAAACCTGGACTAAACCTGGACTAAACCTGGACTAAACCTGGACTACACCAGGACTAGACCAGGGCTAGACCAGGTGGATTAAAGCGCCGCGCGTGGGTCTATTTCCTGGTTTCGTTTCGAGTCACAGCTGAGGCGAGCCGCTGCTCTAGACCTGCCCGCGTAAGGTGCTCACAGAGCGGCATGGACAGAACCGTGAGGTCGGCCTCTTCAAGACCTCCAGGCCGGTGACCGGGACAATCCCCGGACCCATGCCCGCTTAGGGAGCTCTTAAGGCGGGCTGGCAGTGTCCCCCTGGGTCCCTGGATGTCTGGGGCTCCGCGCCTGGAGGGGCCCTGGAGAGCAGGTCTAGACCGTGGCTCTTGCATGCGAGCAGCTGCTCGCCTCAGCTGTGACTCGAAACGAAACCAGGAAATAGACCCACGCGCGGCGCTTTAATCCACCTGGTCTAGTCCTGGTCTAGTCCAGGTTTAGTCCAGGTTTAGTCCAGGTTTAGTCCAGGTTTAGTCCAGGTCTAGACCTGCTGGCAGTCCCCGCGCCGGGTCAGCTGTCACACATGCCGCTATCCTCCTTCCCCCCACACTTCATTATTAATACATTTTGTTGAAAATCTGTGGAAGTTTGAGTGTTTAAACGAGAGACAAATGTGAGAAAAGTTTAAATCCAGTCTGAGAAAAGCGTATAATGTGTGTGGCTGAGCGCGCATTATTTGAATTTTTGAGATTTCACGTTTCGTAACTTGAATTTTCTTTCGTATCTAGAGACCAAAATTTACCGTGAAGGCGTTTCGTAACTTGAAATTTTCGTTTGTTGGGTCATTCGTAAGGTGAGGTACCACTGTATTTGCCTTGAATGTTCCAGAGTATGGCATTAAAACTAATCTATCTCAATGGCTACAAGCAGGTATGTCACTAGGCCAAGTTACAAGTCAGATCCACGGAGAGGCGAACTCGCTCATAGTCAGAACGCATGTTTTTCAAAGTATTTATGGGCAATAACAACACATACGAGACTGATAAGCAAAGCAATAACATCTCCATGGAAACAAACAGAAGTCTCACCCCACGCCAGAAAAGTTACATAGTGCACCTTTAAAACACCTGTAAACTCAATTAAGAGATCTTGAATCTCCATCCAGATGAGTTTTCCTTAAGTAAATCTCTTGTAAACGACAGGTGGGACGAGAGATGGTGAATTAAACATCCGATAATGAGACAATGAGATGATAACCCTGCAATGCATCATGGGACTTCTAATCACACGCTGCGTCACATCAAGCACAAAAGTACCGCATGGCTCGTCCCACTAAATATTTGAACTACTATCAGCATTCTCCGGATACTTGTAAATGTGATGTACTTTTTGCCCCTTGAAGCAAATTACAGCTGTGTCAAGAATAAGTCCAGGGTTTGACAGTGCTGAGGAGGCACATCCAGCACTGCAGTCTTCATCTATTATTAAACACTAGTGCATTTTGGAACACACTTTCAGATTTAGCAGAGTAAGTTACAATACTTAGCAGCTGATCTTAAAGGAAAAGTAACGTTTTTTTTTTACAATCTGAGCCTTCTTTCGGCAATAAAACAAGTAGTTTTACTCACCCATAGCAGTTTGGTGTCAATTGGAGCAGTCTCGCAGAACTTATGTTGAGCCGTTCTGTTTTACTAATGATCCCGTATCCGTTAGCGTGAGTGCTCGGGGCACTGATTTGCGGTCTCCAAATAACACAAACTTTAGCACTTTTCAAATCACAGAAGATCGCTGTGTCAGGGTAGACTTTTAGTAGATTCCAAAATGGCCTGAAACCCGATATCGCAACAGAAAAGTAAAGTTCAGAGCGGTGTTAGCTTCTTTTGGACTAGCGGTGTTTACAAAACAGCTGAGTTCACGCATGCGCACTGTCCTCTCTGATGACGTCATCAAATGAAACTATAGCTGGATATCGGGTTTCAGGCCGTTTTGGAATCCACTAAAAGTCTACCCTGACACAGCGATCTTCTGTGATTTGAAAAGTGCTAAAGTTTGTGTTATTTGGACACCGCAAAGTAATGCCCCGAGCACTCACGCTAACGGATACGGGATCATTAGTAGAACAGAACGGCTCAACATAAGTTCTGCGATACTGCTCCAATTGACACCAAACTGCTATGGGTGAGTAAAACTACTTGTTTTATTGCCGAAAGAAGGCTCAGATTGTTAAAAAAAAAAACGTTACTTTTCCTTTAAAGGAGAATTAAAGTTTTTTACAATCTTATTTCGGTAATAAAACAAGTTGTTTTACTCACCCATAGCACTCTGGTGTCATATGGAGCACTTCCGGAGATGTTTTAGATTAGCGATATCCGTAATGCGAGTTCCGTAATATATGCCCTGAGCGCTCTCCAAATAACACAAACTTTAGCACTTTTCAAATCATAGAAGCTCAATGTCTTAGTCTACACTTTCGTTTGAGTCAAAAGTGGCCTGTAATCCGAGATTTAGCCATCATTTACAGCTTTGCGTTTCATGTTTGGGTCCCGGGAGCTGAGAGCGAAATAAACTGTGACTCCGCACATGCGCACTGGCCTCCTCATCTACTCGAAACTATGGATAAATCTCAGATTACAGGCCACTTTTGACTCAAACGAAAGTGTAGACTAAGACATTGAGCTTCTATGATTTGAAAAGTGCTAAAGTTTGTGTTATTCGGAGACCGCAAACATGTGCCCCGAGAACTCACATTACGGAGATCGCTAATCTAAAACAGCTCCGAAAGTGCTCCATATGACACCAAAGTGCTATGGGTGAGTAAAACAACTTGTTTTATTACCGAAATAAGGCACAGGTTGTAAAAAAACGTTAATTCTCCTTTAAGGTGAAAATGGGAAGGTAAGTTCAACTACCCAAGGAGAAGAATAGTCCTGTTCTCTGTAATATAATGTTGGCTAGCTCACTGTTTAGCTGCAGGTGATTGAAACAGGTTAATGTTGGAAAATAATGTTAGGAAATAGCTGTGTGGAGATGTTTCCTTAGGCGATGTGAGCTGGAGTGTTATGGAGCACCAAACATGACATAATGATTTTTTTTTTTTTTAATACATTCCAACGAGGTGTGAAGGCCTTTAGGCATTTCATCGCTGGAGTCTTTGTTCGGTGTTGTAAGTGTGAGTGTCGGCCATAGAACACACAGCATTATTGAGCAAGGCATGGTTCTAAAGTCCTAAAGTGTGTCACCCATAGCGTTTGGCTCCAGTCAAATGAAGCTCATTGAGGCTTGCAGTTATATCCTCCTGAGACCCGCCCATTCATTTGTGTCCTTTATAGTGGACATCTTTTAAGTTTTGAGATAGACTCTAGTTTGTGGCTGCACTATGATTTAAAAAAAATATATATATATAAAATAAAATTATTTATATATAAAAATAAAACAAAATAATAATAATAATAATAATAATAATAATAATAATAATAATAATGAATAAAATATATATAAATAAAATACATAAATAAGTAAATAAATAAATAATACATTTAAAAAATTAAATAAAACATAAAAAAAATTATAAATAAAAATAAATAAATAAATAATACATTAAAAAAGAGTCTAAAAACTTTTTCAGGCAACTAAAACTGACCCCAAAAAAAAGTTTTTTGTTAGGTTTAGATTAGGTTAACTTGACATGGATTTCACACTATTACAGTTCATTACAGAGGACATGTTACAAAAATATGAATAAAAATAAAATTAACAAAATGTAAATGCTAAGGTGTTCATTTACCTCCAAATAGAAAATTTTAATAATAATAATAATAATTTAGATACACCTTTTTTCTTCAGGTCCCAGGAGGATATAGCAGATTTTAGAGATGAGTTCCATATTTGGAATTCTGACTGCAAGTATCATAGTAACCGATCCTGAAGCCAATCTGGAGCAAGGCTGTTGAATATTCCCATTATTAGCAGGGAGCAGGCACTTACCAACTGTCAATCAAACTTGTTAAGTGTAGTTAATACAAACATTTCAAGACCAAAATAATGCAACTCAATGCAGCAATTACAGAAAGGGGCAACAGTTTAGATAGATAGATCATACGCTCTTTTAAACCTCCTCATTACTTGTTAGTAGTTTATGTACTGTTTGCATTTTAAAACACCCAAGTGAAATGACTGCTCTGCTACTAAATATTCATTCCAAGTCCTTGGGTTTCATCAGTGCTTTGGGTTCTGCATAAACCACTTCACTCTGGGGTAATTAGACAGTAACTATATGAAATTCCTGGTGGAGGATATGACAACCGCTTGCCTCCATGGAAATGTTGTTGTGTTGCCAAAAAATCTTCAACAGCAGAGCATTATAGGCACACTGTGTAACGTTTTGGTTGAGGGTCCATCACCTGCAGGTCATTGCTCTTTTTGGAATTTTCCACAGTATGGCAATCAGCTCTACATTACATCTATTCAATTACAGGTGGTTTTACAGCTCAAAAACACCTAGAAAAGACATTGTGGCATTCTGACTGTGAGCAGGGTCACCTCTCCACTGATCTGACCTGTAACTTGGTCTGGTGTGGTCTCCATGAAGATAGAAAGGTTTAATACCATACTGTGAGACATACCAGACAAATGAATAACATCTGCATGGAGAAAAGCATTTGACTGACCCTCCACCAGAAAAGTTACACAATGGACGTTCAAACATATCTTTCTACAATGATACAAGGAGGTAATGCTATCAAACCAAGTTACAAGTCAGATCTGTGGAGAAGCGACCCCACTCACAATAAGAATGGGTGTTTTTCAAGGTATTTTCATAGCATTATATAAATACAAGATGGATATGTTTAATTGCATAATGAGGAACATTTGAGGCAAACAATAACATCTCCATGGAGACAAGCAGGTAGCTGACCAACTAGCTAAAAAGTAACAGAGTGAACCTTTAACATCAACACAGACAAAATGATGCTTAGTCAAAATTGTGAATAAAATCTCCTCTAGCATGTATTCACTGTCCTTCCTCTGTACCACATGTTCTCACCCGGTCTTGAGGTTGTCGATGGCGTCCTCTACTCGTTTCTGGTTGTTTCGGATCATGTACTGGTGCATGTTGGGATAGTTGGATCGGATATTCTCTTCCGTGCTTCCATTTGGAACCGTGCCGAAGCGCAGAGGGGGGTACTGTTCCGTGGGGTGCTGGAACTATGGGAGAAAAAAATATATATACAGTATGTTTTAAAAGTGAAACTAAAAACAGCTCTGTCAGTGTTAAAACCTAGACAGATTTGACATTATGTGGAGTTAAAGGAAAAGTGATGTTTTTTTACAATCTGAGCCTTCTTTCGGCAATAAAACAAGTAGTTTTACTCACCCATAGCAGTTTGGTGTCAATTGGAGCAGTATCGCAGAACTTATGTTGAGCCGTTCTGTTCTACTAATGATCCCGTATCCGTTAGCGTGAGTGCTCGGGGCATTACTTTGCGCTCTCCAAATAACACAAACTTTAGCACTTTTCAAATCACAGAAGATCGCTGTGTCAGGGTAGACTTTTAGTGGATTCCAAAACGCCCTGAAACCCGATATCCAGCTATAGTTTCATTTGATGACGTCATCAGAGAGGACAGTGCGCATGCGTGAACTCAGCTGTTTTGTAAACACCGCTAGTCCGAAAGAAGCTAACACCGCTCTGAATTTTACTTTTCTGTTGCGATATCGGGTTTCAGGCCGTTTTGGAATCTACTAAAAGTCTACCCTGACACAGCCATCTTCTGTGATTTGAAAAGTGCTAAAGTTTGTGTTATTTGGACACCGCAAATCAGTGCCCCGAGCACTCACGCTAACGGATACGGGATCATTAGCAGAACAGAACGGCTCAACATAAGTTCTGCGATACCGCTCCAATTGACACCAAACTGCTATGGGTGAGTAAAACTACTTGTTTTATTGCCGAAAGAAGGCTCAGATTGTAAAAAAACGTTAATTTTCCTTTAATATGATTAACTAACCAAGATTCAGGAGCTGGACCATGCCTCAACCTCCTCGCTAAGCAATCTTCAATTACCCAGAAGCCCTATTTATACAGCCTATCTTGACAACATCATCCGTGTCAGCTCTCTCATCCATCCTCCAGCCTGAAGACATCATTTTTAAGGAGGGGGGTTCCGAATCAGCCTGGTGACCATGGAGACAGAGCTCCCACCCTGAGCCTCCCCCCAGCCATCACATCTACCCACCCATAAACATCTTTATCGTATTTCATTGTGGTCACGTGGTCCTTGATAGTAAATAGACATCTGATGTCCTTTTGGTGACATTTTTGAATCACACATTATCTGGTTTAGTTCAATTTTAGAGCATGTTCGAAAAATTCTGCTCAAAAGTAAATAATCAAAATATAAGAGCGTAAAGGTGCGGAACCAGATTTTGAACTGAGCATTTAACCTTTTTTATTCTGTTCTGAACTAACCTCAGCTGTCTGGGATAATAATGTTATATTAATAATAGTAGTAGTATTATAGTAGTATTATATTATTTGATATTATAGTAGTAGATAGTAGTATAATAGTAATAGATGCTACCCATGCTCATGTAATGAGGTGCCTGAAAAAAAAAAAATCCCTGGTTGTTGCTTCCTGATGGTTCTCATGCCTTGTAAAAAAATAAAATGTATATTTAAAATCATAGCAAAAGAAAAACAAAATTCTCTGAACTGGATAGAAATTTGAGAGTAAAAGTTTTAGAATAAAAGTTTTAGAATAAACATTTTAGAGTAAAAGTTTCAGTGTAAATGTTTTAGAGTAAAAGCTTTATTCCAAAACTTTTGTCCGGTTGACAGAATTATTATTTGTCTTTTGCTATAGATCAAACATGGAAGACTGGGGGATTACAGATATATTTAAAATTCTTTGCATTAATAATAAAAAAGTCAAAAATTTATAAAATAAAATGTTATAATAATTCCCCCCCTTAGAAATGAGTTGTTAGATGAATATTGTGAAATGTTGCCACAAAAAGGATTTGACAATTCTACTATAATACAGTGTTAATAAATGGAGCCAAATAACCCAGATGTGTGGTTCAATCCTGGTTCAAATCAGATTTCAACATTGTGTCCTTGAGCATGACACATCATCCACATTGCCTGTAAACATTTCATTGTGTGATAGGGATGGGTGGATCGATACCAAAGTATTGATATTTCGATCCTGATGGGGTATTTAATATGGATCGATCCTGGTATTAAATTATCGATACCAAGTCATGTTTTCTTACTGACTTAACTTTCAGTTTATTTAGTTCAAATTCATATGTGTTTTGTTCATTATTCAACCATTGCCACTTGTCAGGCACTACTTTTCCTTCCGCGTTCTCACCAAACGTGGGGTAGTACGTCATCCCGTGATAGACTCACTGCTGTGAGATTTCAGTCAAAGCGGCGTGGGGCTGCGGGAGCCATGGGAGACCGCAAGCGAAGTGTGGTGTGGAGTTACTTCCACACCGTGGACGACAATGTTGCGAAGTGCAGTGTGTGCCAAAAAATGATCCGATATTGTGGCAATACCACAAATTTAAATAAACACTTGATCATAAATCATAATGGTTAAAAATGGGAGAGCTCATCAGCCAACTCAGAAATATTAAGTCATGTTTGTGAGTGCCGTTGTTATGTGAAAATAAACATTCTGATATTTCATTTGTTGTCTTTTTTCATAGGCTGCAAGTGCCCAACTTACAATAGTTTTGATGTCTGCATTGCCATTTTCATCAAAGATTTGTTTTCAGATATCTGGTGTTAGAATGTGTGGAGCTAAGCCCCCTGGTGGAGCTTTGCGAAGCCAAAGTATTTAGTTAGAGCCAGGTTAGTGTTTTTCTGCAGTATTAAAAAAATGTATGAAAGTTTGGGTATCGATATCGGGATTCTAACCCTGGTATTACTTGGTATCGTATCGAAACAAAAATAACTGGTATCGCCCATCCCTATTGTGTGATTGATGGGTGTTTAAAATGTCAAATAATATATAGTGTTTCAAACTTTTTTCATAAATGCATAGAGCTTTTTGTCAATAAATGCTGCTATAAATCTGAGCCCTCTGCCTAGTCCCAGAGCGTCTGAAACCATTTCAGCAGATGTACCGTGAATGACCTGTGACCTATGACCTTTGCCCTTTGGCCCTGTGACCCTTACCTTCTTATCGGAAAGGCCGGACACTGTGTCGATGTACTCCTCCTGGATCATGAAGGCGGCCAGGTTGGCGGTGTACGAGGCCAGAAAGATCACAGCGAAGAAGGCCCACACCAGCACCTGAACCACGGACGAGAGGAGAGAGGGAGATATTAAGAGGGGAGAGTCCTACAGCAGACAGAGAGAAAGAGAGAGACACAGGTGAAGGGGTGGGAGAGAGAGAGTGTGAGAGAGAAGGGGGGGGTGATAGAGAAATAGAGGAAAAGAGAGTACTTTATGTCGCCTCACGTCAAAGAAATGCAGAGGAGACAGTTTTACGCCTAAGCCTCTGTCACAGGGAGGAAGAAAGAGACAGGAGAGAGAGAAAGAGAAAGAAGAAAGGGGAAGAGAAGGAGAGGAAGAGGAAGAAAGAGAGACAGGAGGGAGAGAGAGAGGGGAAAGTCCTACACCAGATCTGAGAAAACATTGTGTAAATGCAGAGAGAGAGGGAGAAAGTGCAAGGGAAAGGAGGAGACTGAGAGGGAGGAAAAGAGAGAGAGACAGAGGGGAGAGAGGGATAACCGGGGGGTAACTTCACTTGTACCTACTGTCTGCTGTAGTAACATAAATGTTCAAATATAATGGAAAATCAAGAGCTGTCTTAGTAAGTTATTACTGATAGCTGAGTCGTAGTAGTAGTAGTAGTAGTAGTAGTAGTAGTAGCAGTAGTAGTAGTAGCAGTAGTAGTAGTTTTGCTCTATCAACAAAGTTATAATTATAGAGCTTTTTCTAAGTTATATAATTTTCAAGAAAAATATACAGGAGAATACACTGAATACAAAGTCTGAGCAGCACCAGGATACAACAGGTTCTATTTCTAGTCATCTATTATATTTAAATGAAGTGTTCTGTCCACACTAAAAGGGGTTTTCAGTAAAAGGTTGAAAAACATTCAGAATAATTTAGAAATAAATGTCATAATTCATCTGTTATTTTTTCATGCTAAAAACTGTCATTTTGTAAAAATATATATATATATATATATATATATATATATATATATATATATATATATATATACATATAGACTCTAGTTTGTGGCTTCACTATGATAAAAAAATAAATAATAACATAAAAAATAATATAGCTGCAAGCAGCAATGTGGGGCCAAGCACCAAAGGTGCATGTAGGCCTCAGCATGTAGGCCGCATGCAGGGTCTGACAGGGTCTAACAGAGTCTGACAGGGTCTAACTACCCTGTTAGACCTGGAAACAGGGTTTAACAGGGTCTGATAGGGTCTAACAGAGTCTGACAGGGTCTAACAGGGTCTGACAGGGTCTGACAGGGTCTAACAGGGTCTGACAGGGTCTAACAGAATCTGACAGGGTCTAACAGAGTCTGACAGTTTTAAACTATAATAACCTTGTTGCAGGTGCTGGGGTTTAGATAGACAGAGTCTGACAGGGTCTAACAGGGTCTGACAGGGTCTAACAGAGTCTTTAGGCGCTTTGTGTTACAGATTTGTATGAAAAGCGCCTTATAAATATTGTTTGATTGATTGATTGATTGACAGGGTCTAACAGAGTCTGACAGGGTCTAACAGGGTAGTTAGACCCTGTCAGACTCAGAAACAGGGTTTAACAGGATCTAACAGGGTCTGACAGGGTCTAACAGAGTCTGACAGGGTCTAACAGGGTCTGACAGGATCTAACAGAGTCTGACAGGGTTTAACAGAGTCTGACAGGGTCTAACAGAGTCTGACAGGATCTAACAGAGTCTGACAGGGGCTAACAGAGTCTGACAGGGTCTAACAGAGTCTGACAGGATCTAACAGAGTCTGAAAGGGTCTAACAGAGTCTAACAAGGTTTAACAGATCAAAGACACATCAAAGACAGATCGGTTGCTAGGTCCTAAGCCACGGGCCATTCGTTTGAGGACAGTGAAGTTCAGATCTTGGCCAGGGAAAAGAACTGGTTTGAGAGGGGAGTGAAAGAGGCTATTTTTGTCAAAAAGAGAATCCGCCGTTAAACAGAAATGGGGGCTAGATATAACTTGTCTCCCATTTATAATTCGATTCTTAAGCCAAGTCATAACAGACGGGAAAAAAAAAAAAAAACATTAGGGCAGACGAGTCAGGGACAGAAGGGTGGAGACGGTCTGTAGTCTGAATAGAGATGCTAAATATTCGAATAACAAAAGGAACAAATGAGGGGATAGTTTCAGAGCTATTTCAGAGCAGTGAGCTCCTCATAGGGCTAAATAGAGATGCTAAACGAGACGCCAGGGAAACAAAAGATACAAATTAGTTGAGATAGTTTCAGAATGATTCCAGGGTAGTGAGCTCCTCCCTGCAGCTAGATATAAACAGGGACTAACCAGCACTAGAACCAGAACTGAAGAAGTCTCTCGGATGAGTGGCGAAACGTCTTCAACCAAACAAACTTTGTCCAGTTGACAAATTGAACTTCTCCTTTTATCATGGATTCTACGACTGAGGGACTTTTCACGTACTTAAAGAAGTTTTATAAGATCTTGTTTTTCACACGTTATTACCAGGAATTAGAATCTTGCTAGCTCAGGAGCACTGTGTATTAGCACAGTAATACCTCTGTTCACATGTATTAATGACATAATTAACATATGAAAAGATTGTGGAAATGTAAAGACATGTTAAAGTAGCAGTTTGTGGTGCTAGCTATTTTCTGAAGCAACTCTGCTTCCTATTGTAAAGCTAATGTACATCTTATTTATGCTTGTTTTCCAGTTTCAATCGAGCTTTTCACACCACAATTGTAAGGAATTGTAAGATGTCTTGAAGACTGTATTAAAGGAGCAAGACGCTCAGTTTTCCGGCTCGTGAAAACCGAGTTTGGCTTGCGTTCACATACAGGGTGTATCCAACACGTAGTGATAACAGTATATTAACAGATTCTCTAAAACAGTTTTCAGTATAATATAGTAGTAATAGCAGTAGTATCAATCCGAGTTACATTTGTTGAACTCTTGTAGGCAAATGTTGTTTGAAATAACAGTTTATTCATTTAAGAGGGGCAGGTGCAGCTCAGTTTGTAGTTCAAAGTTGTATAGAGGATTTTCCAAGGAAAGAGAAATAGAACGACTGTTTGTTGCGCATGCCTGACATCACCCCTTCACAGCTCCCTAAGTACAAAACAACTCTTCCCGCCTCCTCCTTACGTTAGAACTCATGCTTTTTTACAGCCGCTGTGTGTGTTCAGAATCACTGAACGAATTGTCGAAGTTCCCCGTCCAGAAGTAATTTAGCGTCAGTCTGATTTAGTGCACACTATCGCTGGAAGGAATCTTCAAGAATCGCCTTAGTTTGGCTTCACTTCTTTCCCCTTCTCTTCTTCTTTCAGCGGCCTCAAAAACAGACTTTCTTTTGCAGCTAACTGGTAGTAGACTCTTGTTTGCCATCGCAACAAACTTTGCGCAAACTGCGATGAAGCTACAGTTGGAAAAAGCCGCTAACAAAAGGTAGTGTAGGAGCCATTTCGTACATTCTGTGTTCTGGAGTAGAAGAAGAAGAAGAAGACGAAGTAACTTTATTGATCTCACACTGGAGAAATTCTTCTCTGCATTTTAACCCATTCTATATATACATATACTCTTTGTATAGCAGCTGCTCTTGTCCCGCCTTCAGGTTCAGGGAATGCTTTCTGATTGGATGACTTTGATCTCGCTTTATTCTTTGTTCTTTCATCTTTGGTCTTACCGGTTATAAATACAGACTTCAGAGAACACACGGAACAGATAACACACGGACACCGTAGAAGACACATCCCACCAACACACACGGAGAAGACACGTCTCACCAACACACACACATCCATCCACACGAGAAGAAGGAGAAACAACTAAGCTACGTAGGTAGTGTGGATAAGAAGCCGCGGTCTGGTGGCCAGGAGGATACCCCGAGACCATAGAGTATCGGATGAGCCGAGATGACGGGGTATTAGGACGTCCTGGACCACAGAAGCTACACAGTCTTTTGACCGTCACGTATCGTCAAGTAAACGTCGTGTAAGAACCAAGCAAGAGTGACATCGGCCGTCTCCCGGGTGACAGACGGGAACGCGCACCGTTACAAGGCACGTACGGACGGAGGCCAACGTAGGAACGTCACGTGGGACGTCACGTAACAAGGAGGTTACGTGAAACGTCACGTAGCAGCCGCAGGTAGCGAACAAGACGGATTCCCGTCGGGAGCCGAGAAGCGCAGAAGCACGGTCTCCCAGGGGACAGACGGGAAAACGCAACGCTACAAGGCACGTACGGACAGCAAAGAAGAACCAGTAGCACCGTCTGACAACGCAACGTAGGGTGAGTCCTGTCGGGAGCCACGGAGTACAAGGAAGCCCGGTCTCCCAGTGACAGGCAGGAGCTCACCGCTATTTGACACGCAAAGACGCCAAGAAGAACATCACCACACATACAGAGCCTAACACGACACACATAGGAGAACCACAAACCTCAGAAATTCATCTTTCCATTTCCCTCTTTATTCACCTTATTTGCACCCACTCTGTATGACCTTTCACTTTAGTAAAGATAGAAAAGACAAACTTGGATTCAAGACTCTTTATTTACTTTACGTGACGCGTCGGAAAGAAACTTCTAGAAACATCGAGACCGAGGCTAGTGGGGCGCATTGGCGCACTCACATAAAGTCAAAAGACTTTAGCAACAACTTTAAGTCAAAAGGCTCGCTAAAATCAAAGGACTCATAAGCAACATCTAGAGTCACGAAGTCTACAGCATCACGTCGAAAGTCTAAACATCAAAGTCAAACGAGTCAGTATCAAGTCAGGAGACTTAATTGAAAAAAGAACCAACCTGAGCCAGCAGGAAACTCCATCCACGGCTGAAGCAAGCGTTCCCTGGGTCAGGTCTGACAATTTTCTCAGTTTTACTAGTCTGCTAGCCACCGGAAATAGAAGTATGTGCCCTAAAGACACATCCAATAACTCCTTTCCCGAGTGTCGGTGAAAGTTGGGAAGAGTTAGACGCCGTGAGGAATTCGAGGAATTGTCACAGGCTAAGGATGTATACGGGAAACATGATGTCAGGAGCGAGTGCTGGCGCGCTGTCTGACTACTACTATAAAGCTGATATGGAGCGACTAAAATACGAGAGAAGCGGAATCTTGTCACAGCTAACCAAGCAACGAAACGACAATGAAACGAAGGGATGGATCGCAACTGCTAAAAGGGCCACGGATGGAGAGCAAGATGCCATTGGATCGGAGGATAGCACTTTTAGGGCTAACTCAGTTACGAGTCGCACATCTCAACGTTCCACTACTAGTTCAGTGCGGTCAAAAGCCAGAGTAGAACATGCAGCTCTGTTAGCAAGCCAAGCGGCTATGATACAGAGGCAAGAGCTTGAGCAAGAAGAAAGACGCCTGCGGCAGGAAAGGCAGCAAGAGGAAATGCGCCTGCAGCAAGAATTTGAGGAAAAGGAGGCATATCTGAGAGCTAGAAAGGAGCGGTTGCAGATGGAAGCTGCCATTGCAGCCACAAATTCCAAATTAAGAGCTTACGACCAGAATAAAGATGCTCGGAAGCCAAGAGAGAGGACAGAGAGAGAGAGACAGAGAGAGAGGACAGACAGAGAGAGACAGAGAGAGAGACAGAGAGAGACGGAGAGAGAGAGAGAGAGACAGAGAGAGACAGAGAGAGAGACAGAGAGAGACAGAGAGAGACAGTGAGAGAGAGAGAGGACAGAGAGAGAGGACAGAGAGAGAGAGAGGACAGCGAGAGAGAGAGAGGACAGAGAGAGAGAGAGAGGACAATTAGAGAAGAAGGCACCAGCAGTAAAGTCAGCCAACTCCTTCCAAAGTCCCTGCTTGTACTGTAAGGGGAAGCATGCGTTGAATGTGTGCAACAAGATTAAAGAGCGGCCTTTGAATGAGAGAACTGACTTCCTGAGATCTCAAGAGCTTTGTTTCAGCTGTCTTACGCCAGGCCACATGGCTAAGGACTGTAAGGAAAAGAGCTCTTGCCCTGACTGTTCCTATAGGCATCCTGCTATTTTGCACGTCATAAAGCAAGATCACTCACAGGAAGAGACCAAAGCAGATGACAACTCAACAGGTACGGCTGTTGAGTGTGGTGCTCTCGTACGTGCAGGGTGTAGAAGCGGTGAACAAACCGGGGCCGGGAATGAGGACATTCCAAAGAAGCTACAACAGACAGGGCAGGCTACAATCCCTAAGATGGAATTGTCGGCTGCAGTGATCCCAGTCAAGATTGAACGGGTGTTGAAGGAAGAACTTCAACTCCCCCTGAAGGATTTGGTCTTCTGGACGAATAGCACGACGGTACTAAGGTACACTGAAAATGACGCTTTTCGTCTAAAGACATTTGTGGCGGGCCGTGTCTCCGTTGTCAGAGGGGCTGTTACAGGAGCTCAGTGGATCTCGAGGGTTGACACCTCTTGGGGTCCAACCGATCTCGCCTCGAGAGGCTTGAAGATTGAGAGCTTCATGTCATGTAACATCTGGTTTCGCAAGGCTAAAGAGCCGTGGGAGACAATCAACAGCCAAAACAACGGACCGCATGCCGTGAAGGCGGCCCTAGGTTGGGTAGTCAACGGGCCTGTCAGCGGATGCCAAGAGAAAGAATTCGATGACGCCGAAAAACAGAACTTCGTTAATCGCATCTCTGTGTCGACCATAGAAGTCATGCACTATGAAGCAGATTTTCCGGAACGCCGGCGTGAGGACGAGCAAGGGCCATCTCAACACGACAAGAAGTTTGTGCGCGCTGTGGCCACATCGGCACATCTTTTGGATGGCCATTGCTGCACTGAGCTACCTCTGAGGGATGTCTGCATGGAGATGCCAGGCAACCGAGGTATAGCCGGGCAAATACTCGACTCCTTGAGGAGGGAACCCATCAGGATTTCAGACTTCTTTCGGAAGCACAGAGATTTGATGACCAAAATCCTAGAGAGAGGGTACGTCACAGGAGTCCCGGATGAACAGCTGAGCCGAAGAGGATGGTACATGCCGCACTACCGGGTGTACCATCGAAGAAAGAGAAAGAAAGAGAAAAGTTTGGAGTAGGGGGGCGTCGGAACAGATCAGCGACGCCTGGGGAAGCCAGCTTCCCGCCCTACTCAGTAAACAACACAGAACAACACACCTTATTCTTCACCACATCCACCTGGAAACAAGACACGGCGGCGGAAATCAGATTCTCTACTTTCCGTTGCTTCAAGAACGGCAAAAGTAGCTCGGAACGAAGAGAGACTTTAAGGTCGGAGATGTCGTCCTCGTCGTTGAGCCATCCCTAGCAAGAAATGACTGGATGTTGGGCAGAATCACCAAGGTTATGCCAGACTCCAAGGGGATGGTCCGCAGTGCTGAAGTCCGGAGGACGACGAGTGTCATACAAAGACCCATAACCAAATTGTGTTTCTTACAGGGTGAAGACTGAAGAAGAGAAGGACCTACGACACGTCCGATATGAACTGTAATTTGTGAAAAGTATACTTACTTGTAAAAAAAAGTGAAGAATTACCTTTTAACCTTAACCTTTTTGAAGAAAAATGTTCGAGAAATGTAACAGCTAAATTTAAAACTGTAAATTAGTTAATGGCTCCAATTCTTAAGTTAGTAATTGACTTGCTAAAGCTTAGCCAATTAGGGGCCGGGATATGTAGGAGCCATTTCGTACATTCTGTGTTCTGGAGTAGAAGAAGAAGAAGAAGACGAAGTAACTTTATTGATCTCACACTGGAGAAATTCTTCTCTGCATTTTAACCCATTCTATATATACATATACTCTTTGTATAGCAGCTGCTCTTGTCCCGCCTTCAGGTTCAGGGAATGCTTTCTGATTGGATGACTTTGATCTCGCTTTATTCTTTGTTCTTTCATCTTTGGTCTTACCGGTTATAAATACAGACTTCAGAGAACACACGGAACAGATAACACACGGACACCGTAGAAGACACATCCCACCAACACACACGGAGAAGACACGTCTCACCAACACACACACATCCATCCACACGAGAAGAAGGAGAAACAACTAAGCTACGTAGGTAGTGTGGATAAGAAGCCGCGGTCTGGTGGCCAGGAGGATATCCCGAGACCATGGAGTATCGGATGAGCCGAGATGACGGGGAATTAGGACGTCCTGGACCACAGAAGCTACACAGTCTTTTGACCGTCACGTATCGTCACGTAAACGTCGTGTAAGAACCAAGCAAGAGTGACATCGGCCGTCTCCCGGGTGACAGACGGGAACGCGCACCGTTACAAGGCACGTACGGACGGATGCCAACGTAGGAACGTCACGTGGGACGTCACGTAACAAGGAGGTTACGTGAAACGTCACGTAGCAGCCGCAGGTAGCGAACAAGACGGATTCCCGTCGGGAGCCGAGAAGCGCAGAAGCACGGTCTCCCAGGGGACAGACGGGAAAACGCAACGCTACAAGGCACGTACGGACAGCAAAGAAGAACCAGTAGCACCGTCTGACAACGCAACGTAGGGTGAGTCCTGTCGGGAGCCACGGAGTACAAGGAAGCCCGGTCTCCCAGTGACAGGCAGGAGCTCACCGCTATTTGACACGCAAAGACGCCAAGAAGAACATCACCACACATACAGAGCCTAACACGACACACATAGGAGAACCACAAACCTCAGAAATTCATCTTTCCATTTCCCTCTTTATTCACCTTATTTGCACCCACTCTGTATGACCTTTCACTTTAGTAAAGATAGAAAAGACAAACTTGGATTCAAGACTCTTTATTTACTTTACGTGACGCGTCGGAAAGAAACTTC
The DNA here is from genome assembly GCA_036785185.1 of Paratrypauchen microcephalus. Lineage (NCBI taxonomy): Eukaryota > Metazoa > Chordata > Actinopteri > Gobiiformes > Gobiidae > Paratrypauchen > Paratrypauchen microcephalus. Next base: position 1,649,569 of record JAVJIX010000172.1, read on the forward strand.
TAGAAACATCGAGACCGAGGCTAGTGGGGCGCATTGGCGCACTCACAGGTAGTCTCGTTATCTAGAGCTAACTCTTTTTTATTTTGGTCATTATAATTACAAGGCTACTGCAATTTGAACCAAAAATAAATAAATCCCTGTTACTGGCAATGCATCCGGTTAGTGTGTCCTTGGGCAAAACACTTCATCCTTATATAGCAGTGGTAAGGAATGGTCTTTATCTCACATAAGTTGCCAGTTCAATCCCCTCTATTACTCATTGTTTTTGTGTCCTTGAGCAAAACACTTTAACTGCAGTTTGAAAGGAACACATTATGGCCTTATTCCAGGGGTGCCCAACCAGTCGATTGTGATCTACCAGTCGATCGCAGGCAGAGTGTCAGTCGATCGTGTATGGATACGTTCGGACTGCAGGGCTTAATGCTCAATTCCAATTTTTTTGTGAAATCTGATTTTTTCGCGAGGTCGTTCACATTTCCAGTTAAATATGACTTGGATGTGATCTCCAGTGTGAACTTTAAACGCCCCAAAAGTGTCCCGCACGTGGGGGACACGACGAGATCACGTGCAGCGAGCGTGCTCAGTGTTTACGGAAGTCGCCTAAAGTTGCTGTCGTACCGGAGCCAGAACATGTACAGCTTAATTGTTTTTAAGGAGGAGACGGAGAAAGAGAAGGACAAGGTTTTTGGCCACGACGTTTTGCGCGGCAGTGGCAGCAACGTCCGTATGAACGTGTTGGTGCGGAGTCGCAGACAAAAGTGGTGGGATTAAGATAAGATAAGATAATCCTTTATTTGTCCCACAATGGGGAAATTGCAGTGTCACAGCGCAAGTTTCAGAACAGTAGGAAAATATGAGCATGTATAAAAATTAAGATAAATAATAATAATAATAAGTATGTACAATCAACTTGCTATGTGCTTCGCCGCTTCACTGACACGGAGTTCATATACTATTTTCGGATGACGAGAAGAACGTTTGTGTACATTTGTGAGCGCCTACTTGTACCACTCTCGCTGGAGGAAACACGCCCAGGTCGGATGAACGCGACCTGGCCGTTCAGACTGAAGTCACATGCCAAAAGATCAGATATGTATCGGTTTTAGGACCACATATCTTGGGCTACGTTCACACTGCAGCCTGAAGTGACCCAAATCCAATTTTTTGCCCCTATGCGACATTAAAAATAATCTCACTCCAAAAGCCCATATTTACCATGTCTAATAGCCCCCCCCCCCCCTTGGTAGATCTTGGCAAACCTCAGAAGTAGATCCCGGTTAAAAAATAAAAAAAAAGGTTGAGCACCCCTGCCTTATTCGTTATAGCTATTATTAACAGTAGTAGAAGTTGCTCTATGGTACAAGATAATTTTATATTAATACAGATATGGAGGGTTTAATTGGCAAAGCTGAGAAGGTAAATTAACTCATCTTTTATTCTTCTCATTATGTAAATTATGCAAATGAACTTTTAGTTGGAACCGCAGTGAAATCAAATGGCGTTCTTCATCACTGACTCTAACACAAATAAATACGTCCCATCATGCACTCCACATGGACGCGTGTTCACTTTTGTGAGCGCTTTGTGGAGTTAAACTTCAGAGAGAGAGAGACTACGATCTGAAACGGGGAGAGACAGAGAGGAGAGGGAGGGAGGGAGGGAGGGAGGGAGGGAGGAAGAGAGGGACAGGCACAGAGACAAGAGGTCTGGAGGTAGGACGAGACGGAGGGGGAGGTAGAGAGATAAAGAGAGATGGAGGGGAGGGCAGGAGGGAGAAAGAAGAAGACGGGGAGAGAGGGGACAGAGTGGGAGAGAAAGACAGGAAGAAACAGAGAGAGAAACGGGAAAGGGGAGAGAGGAAGGAGAGGGAGAGAGAGACAAGAGAGGGAGAGGAGTGCTACAGCAGATCAGAGGGCTTCATGCTTTAGTTCCTTTCACAGAAGAGACCGGGAGGGAAAAAGATAAAGGGAGCGAGAGAGAGCGAGGAAGAGAAGGAGAGGAAGGGAGAGACATATGGTTTTTGACAATAAAGCTGACTTTGAACTTTGAAGCTCTTCTAAGTTCAGAAGGGTGAGAAAAAGAGTAGGGGAGAGAGGGGGAGAGAGAGAGACAAAAGAGATGGGATGGGGAGACAAGAGGGAGTGAGAGAAAGGTAGAGAAAGAGAAAGCATATTTCTAGGAAAGCTTTATCCCATGTCAGAGGAACCCAGAGGAGACAAAGAGACGGGAGAGAGGTAGAGAGGAAGAAAGAGGGAGAAAAGAGATAGAGGGACTGGACAGAGACATTCAGTCTGCTCTCCACCTGCACTATAAGATTCAGGTTTGTCTAACAACACAGCCAGTATGCAGGGAATCGAACCAGCAACCCCCATGATAATGTATTTGTTTATTACTTAAAGGGACAGTGTGTAAGATTTTGACCCGTTAATTACTGAAATTGAAGATACCCATTCAAAAATACATTGTTTTCCAAGCCATTTCACTTCCAACATGAAATCAAAGTATTCTTTTGGACTTAGATATAGTCACATAAAAGGGGGATCTTCCCCATGCAGAAGCAGCCATTTTGAATACGAGAGCCGCAGAAGGACATTTGGGCTCCGCCTTCGCCTTCGGCAAGGCTCATGGTTTTGGGTAAACAACGACAAGCATGTCCCGGATCACACGTCGTAATGGATCTAACACGTGTTTTGGACTAAATTGTTTTACTGGATTTTATTCGCTGGATCCTTATGGACAGATTGAGACCAAGTTTATGGTGAAATACAGAGTTTGACCTGTGCAGAGCCTTCAAAGGTAAGCTAAGTAACAAACCTCGTTTTGTGCTTTTCCGTATAAAAGCCCCATGTGCTCGGGGAGTGATTGTTGTGCCGGGAAATTAATTGCATAGTCAAAAAGAGGAGACTGTAAGGTTTCATTTGATGTGTAGATTGTCATGGTACACGATCGAGAATGTGTGTTTTCATGCGAAAAGAAAAAAAAAACAGTGAACGGGACCGCATTTTATTTATACCGTAGTTGTCGGCGAGAGCTCGCACAGCGCCGGGTGCGCGCTGGTACGCGAGCTGTCTGCGTTACGGCGCGCCCGGGTGACCCTCGAGGTCTGCCGTAGCCAAAAGAGGAAGTGCATGGTACCTACACCACCTATGCGCCACGAATCCTACACACTGTACCTTAAAAGGTGACTAAACACCAAAATCACTTTTTCTACTGATTAAATGTCTAAATGGGTCTAAAATAGAAGTGTATGCCTATCCCTGGTCTTATTTTGGCATTTTAGTGCATATTTGTTAGACTTCTGGATTAAAAGCTGTGTTTGTAAGGATCTCTAGAATCAACTATGGACACTACATTTGAGATTTCATGTTGGACTAACGGCGGCCAATGAGTCAGATAGATTATTATTAGGGATGGACGGATCGATACCAAAGTATCGATATTTTGATCCTGATGGGGTATTTAATAGGGGTGTGCAATGCATCGCGATACTAACTTTCAATATACTGCATCAATTCTTGATGCCAAAAATCGATTATTATTAATTAATAATTTATTAATTAATTATTAATAAATAAATAAATGCATAAATTATAGATTTATTTTTTAAATAAATCCTATGCACTTTTTTCTTTGTGAAAGGGTATTGTTTGTTATGATGGTAGCTACCTCCAAAATGGCAAATGTTTGAACATCATTTTTTGTTTTAGAAAAAATCCTATGCACTTTTTTTGTTATTGGTTTGGTTTATTTGTTTTTGTTATTCAATAAATTCAGTTATGAATTGAGTTGCTCAGAGTTCTGTATCAATTGAAGACACTACCCAGATACACAGCCACTGATATTTAAGTTATCCTCTTTTTTTTTGGTACATTTTCACTGAAGTATGTCGAATATATTGCAATGCATCGCAATAATTCAAGTATCATGATGCATCGTGATAGTATCGCATCGTGGCATATGAATCGTGATTCGAATTGAATCGTGACTTCTTTGCCAATACCCACCCCTAGTATTTAAAATGGATCGATCCTGGTATTAAATTATCAATACCAAGTCATGTTTTCTTACTGACTTAACTTTCAGTTTATTTAGTTCAAATTCATATGTGTTTTGTTCATTATTCAACCATTGCCAGTTGTCAGGCACTACTTTTCCTTCCGCGTTCTCACCAAACGTGGGGTGGTACGCAAAGTTGTATAGTAACAAAGTAATAATACTTCACTACTGTACTTAAGTACATTTTGGGAGACTTTGTACTTTACTTGAGTTTTTAAAAAAAATATTACGTTTACTTTTACTTCACTACATTTCCGAATTTAATTGCATACTTTTACTCCAATACATTTTCAATGTGCTGTTTAGTTACTCGTTACAAAAAAAAAAAACCTCTACTGACTGAAGGAAGTCAGGACGTGCCTGGGCTTGTTCGCTACTTGTGCATGACAATCAGCCTACACCTGTTGGTTTCATGCAGCTCGTTTAATCAAACAACATCCCTGATGGAAGAGGAGACAGCATCCATGTCGGCTACAAATGAAGGGGGACCTGACGATGAGCATCCCTGGCCGTACTTAAACACAATGTTCTCTTACGCTGATATGAAGGATTCGTCCTATTGAATGAAGTGCCTCTTGAGCCTTCCAAGAAACGTGGAAATCCTATCTTACAGAAACTCCCCGTCCAACCTCAAGAAACACATCGAGGTAAGTTCTAGATTAATGAAATTGTTAGCGTCTATATTCCAATTTCAGTAACCATAGCATGGACATTCTAGACACCGTTGTGAAACCTTGAGCATAACATGTAGAAATTAACTTTGTGTGACATTGTTTCGGTTACACAAAGCATATTTGACGATGTTGGAGCTAACAGGCTACCTAGCTTTTTCGGCTCAAGGGAAGGCATAGCTGTAGGCTAAGTGTAACGAATGAGAAAGGGCACACGAGTTCAAAAGGACAAAAAATAAGATTAACATGTGCCTACATTTAAAAATGTAAACAAGCGCTGTGTGTTTGTAAGTAACAAAGCGAGGGTTAGCTCCAGACTGCCTTTGCTTGATACTTTTACTTGTACTTTTAATTACATTACTTGAGTACATTTATTTTTACATTACTTGTCATACTTAAGTACAAGAAGTTCCAGATACTTTAAGACTTTTACTCAAGTAACATTTCAGTCAGTGACTTTGACTTTTACCAAAGTCATTTTTGGGAGGGATACCTATACTTTTACTTGAGTTTGATTTTCCAGTACTTTATACAACACTGGTGGTACGTCATCCCGTGATAGACTCACTGCTGTGAGATTTCAGTCAAAGCGGCGCGGGGCTGCGGGAGCCACGGGAGACCGCAAGCGTTTGTGAGTGCCATTGTTATGTGAAAATAAACATTCTGATATTTCATTTGTTGTCTTTTTTCATAGGCTGCAAGTGCCCAACTTACAATAGTTTTGATGTCTGCATTGCCATTTTCATCAAAGATTTTTTTTCAGATATCTGGTGTTAGAATGTGTGGAGCTAAGCCCCTGGTGGAGCTTTGCGAAGCCAAGGTATCTAGTTAGAGCCAGGTTAGTGTTTTTCTGCAGTATTAAAAAATGTATGAAAGTATCGGTATCGGTATCGGTATTGTAACCCTGGTATTACTTGATATCATATCGAAACAAAAATAACTGCTATCGCCCATCTCTAATTATTATGTGACGAGCGCAGCCCGTGGCGCTCTACGGGCGGTACGTGAGGAGCCCCTCTCAGCCCCGCCCCTACCCGGCACCGCTGGGCACTGCGATGTCCCACCGTGTCTGGAGAAAAGGGAAACGGCGTGACTCGAGCACAAATGTACGCTCTGTTTCAAAGTCTGGAGTGCACCGGTCCATGCCATGTTGGATTGTTGTGGCCATCGGTCGGCTGTCATCGCTCTAGAACCCGCCCCACACCCGCTCCTCCCAACCTGCCAGGCACCGCCCATTCTGCAGGGATTTTCTGATTTTGCTTAGGGGCGGAGTAAAGCTTCAGGAGGGTGTTTAATGGCTCTTTAAAGGTCCCATGGCATGAAATTTTCACTTTCAGAGGTTTTTGAACGTTATTGTGAGCTCCGCTACCCTGTTTAGCCCCCCTGGTTAAAAGTTGCAAAATGTCTAAACTGAGCATTTGGGATCCTTTTCTGCGTTAGAAAAAAATCGGAGCTCAAATGGGCGATTTTGAACAAGGCACCTTATTGACGTCAGATCGAAAAAAGAAATGCAAATGCAGTTCCACCCCCCGTCTGTCTGAACTCACGCCCAGAGAGTTTGGACTGCGAATGCGCTAGGCAATGCGAAATGCGTTTTTTTATTTGCCTGGAGGCACGTCCGAGTGTTTCTAGCCTCAGAAGTCCTTTATCTGAGCCTCTGGACCTTTGAACAGCAGTGGTTTAATTTTATTTTCTGTGGAAATGTGTTTATTTTTCAATGGAACGCTTCAAATCTCTTCTCCACGCAAAAACGCGGAAATGGATCAGAGAGCGCACAGCTGAGAGCTGAGAGCAGAGAGCGGAGAGTTTGGCCACGCCCCCACCCTCTACTATAGGCCATCTCTTTTCTCCTCATTTGCATTCAAGCAACAACGCCCATAATAGCCTTCATCTTATCTCTCTTTCTCATTTTATCTCTGTTTCCTCATGCACTGAGTGTTGATTTTGAAGAAGGATTCATTTACAGTATTAGGGAACCATTAAGGAGCCATATAAAAGCATCAAGAAGTACCATGTCATGGGATCTTTAAAAATGTACTACAACATGCATAATCAGGTATTGAGACAAACACACAAATTCACACAAAAAAAGAATTAATTCTATATCCTCCTGAGAGCCGGCCCATTCATTTATGTCCGTTATAGTGGACGTCGAGTTAACCAGTCTGTCTTTTAATTGTTTTGAGACTCTAGTTTGTGGCTGCACTATTATTTAAAAAAAAAAAACCGCTTTAAAAATAAATAAATAAATAAATAAATAAACAAATAAATTATACATTAAAAAAATATGTAAATAAATACTCAAATAAAAAATAAAAAAAATAAATCACACATAATATACTGTATATAAATCAATCAATCAATCAATAAATAAATAAGAAATTAAAAGGGAGCCTAAGAACTTTTTGAGGCAACTGTAGAAGCATGTCAGAGATGTTGGTCATAAAAAAAAAAGAAAAAAAAAAAGGTTTTTGTTAGGTTGTTAACTTGACATGGATTTAACACCAAAATTAAGAAGAAGAAGAAGTGAACTTTATTGATCTCACACTGGAGAAACTCTTCTCTGCATTTTAACCCATCCTATATACAGTACTCGAGTTGAGGGGGGATGGGGGGGGGGCATCCCCCCTGGTGGTAAAAGTAGTCAAAATCATCCCTCTTATAAAACGATCATCCCTTCTTCCATCCCTTGTGGCATTTTATCAGTGCATGTGGAAAATGACTTCTATTTAACACTGGAAATAGAATTACCATTCGACATTTAGGGGGCTTTGTGATAATCAGCCTATGTGATAGTAGGTTACCGTGAGCGAGGCTGTTCAGTCGGGACGGCGCGCGCGGGACCCGCGTGTGCCGCGAGGAGTTTTATTCATAACCTCGCGCTCGCGCCAGATGAATGGAACAGCATCATGGCCAAGCGGAGTGGACAGCTGGACCTAAGGAACTTCTGTTTTAAGATAGCAAGGAACAACGATTCAGAAGGTAAGTCAAGAGTCATCAGTCACTCTTTTTATGAGCATACAACCAATGTAAGCTCATTTAATTTGTGGACCGACATAGCGATAACAACACATAGCTAATAATGAATGCTAGTTTGGAGTCTAGCTTACACTTTCTATCTAGCAAGACTGAAAGGCTGAAATGAAACCGGTTGATGCTCGGTAGTGAAGTATCTAAACGACGCGAACATTCGCGTTACTGAACGGAGGAATCCTTGACTAATGCTACTGCAGTAAGGAGATCTTGCATTGCCGCGGTCGTTAGCCGTGGACGTGGTCCCGAGGTCTCATACTCGAAGCCCCAGGTGAGACGCGCGGCCTCGCGCCGGTACGGTGAGCAGGTGCACCGTGTCCGCGCACACACTTCTCCGGGAGGTTAATGCGCATCGGGAAGTAGCCGCAGTTTTTCGCGTTTTTTTTTTAAATCCCAATCCGTCACTGATCAAGGCTAATCTGTATTTGTCTGTCTGTAAATGTGCTATAGAAATAAAACTGACTTGACTTGACCGCTGCTGTTTTCTACAGCTGACAGTCAGCAGCAACATGCTGCAACTGGAGCTGTCTACATACCTCTGTATATATTTGTCTGTATTGTCTTCATCTGCATAGACTTACTTTTGACTAGTCCATCTTTCTACAGTTATCTTATTTTTTCTCCTGTCTGGCTACCTCAAGTTAAAAAAAAATCTCAGTTTACATTTATGTTTTATATTAATACATTTGGAATATGCTGTTTTTAAATTTGTTCTTGCATTTGAAATAAAAATGGACTTTACTTCACATGAGAAGATTCAGAAATGTTTGCTGAGGTTTTAATAGACAATAATTACAAAAAGATTTATTACAAGTACTATGAGTATGAAGTAATTTGTTCTCAATTGTATTATTGCATTGTTGTTTACATAATAATCTCTAGATGTCCATAGTTAAGTGGTTATTATACAAGCTATGAATCACATGGGATTTAGGATTTGCCATGTCTAGCAAGTCACCCTAAAATGGACTAGAATGCAGGAAATTGCATCTAATCCAATTTTCTGTGGGAGGACCCCCACACCCCCCGCTGGAAAATATATATATAGTCACATAAATGAAAAAAGAAGGGAAAAAAAGCATATATATATATATATATATATATATATATATATATATATATATATATATATATATATATATATATATATATATATATATATATATATGTGTGTGTGTGTGTGTCACATTAAAAAAAAGAAAAATTTCACCATCCCCCCTGGTTTAATTTTACAACTCGACTACTGCCTATATATATATATATATATATATATATATATATATATATATATATATATATATATATATTAGGAGCAGTGGGCGACACATTCCTGCGCCCGGGGACCAAGCCAGCTTAGGCCCTGACCAAACCGAAGCAAGAAGACCATGATCTTCTTGCTTCGGTCAGGACCTAGGCTGGAGGATTTTACCTATGGTGCATGTTTTGGGTTGGTGGGGGAAACCCAGAGGAAACCCACCCAGACACGGGGAGAACATGCAAACTTCACACAGAAAGGCCCAGGCGACCCAGGGATCGAACCCGGAACCTTCTTGCTGTGAAGCAAGAGCGCTACACACTCAGCCACCGTGCCGCCACAAAACGTTCCCGACGTCCACTACAGAGGACATGTTAAAAATATAATGAAGAAAATGTAAATGCTAAGGTGTTCATTTACCTCCAAATAGAAAATTAAAATAATAATAATAATAATAATAATTTAGATACACTTTTTTTTCTGCAGGTCCCAGGAGGATATTTTGAACAATTACTCTGCGTGTTTTAAATTATTTTAGTATTCAAAATCAAATTCATTCTTGAGTTGTCAGAATGCAGTTTCGAAACAATAAGACCCCTGTTTTTATTTTATTTTTATAAGAGGTGTAAATGTGCCGCTGACTTGCTTTGAGTTCATTATAAACACATGATTGCGTCTCTTATTTCTATTGTCAATCATCGGCTTTTTTAACGGCGTGTTTTTGAAATCATTAAATCGCCAAATTACCTGGAGCGGAGCACAGCCGCCTCACACACATTTATGGTCACCTGCACGCTCCTCTCCTCTTTTTCTTCCTCTGCCTTCTTCCCCCTCACTATTTTTCTCTAAACTTGTTTCTTTCTCGCTCTCCTCTTCCACTCTCTAATGCTGCCTCCCATCCAATTTCTTCTGCCTTTTTCCTCCTCCGTTCTTCTCTCTTTGTCCTCTTTTACACTCTCTCTTTCTTTCTCATGCCTCCCATTCAAACTCTTCTGTCTCCTCCTTTGTTCTCTCTCTTTCTTTCTTTCTCCTTTCCTGCACTCCCCCTCCCTCTTTTCAGTCTCTTCGGACTTTCTCTCCGCTTTTCCTCTCTCTAACTCTGCCTCCTGTTTAATCTCTTCTGTCGTTCTCTCTTCTTTATTTCTCTGTCTTTCTCTCCTTCTCCCACACTCTCGCTCCCCTTTTCCTCTCCTTTTTATATCAATACATCCTCTCTCTCTGCCCTATCTTTCTCATGGTACTCCCTTCTCTAAGCCTACCACCTTTCTCTCCCCCTTTCCTCTCTTCCTCTCTAAATCTCCCCCTCTCCCCCCTTCCCCCTTTCTTGTTTTTTATTCTCTCCCCTCCCTTCTCTTCTGTGTTTCTCTCTCCCTTCCTCCCTCTGTCTCCCCTTCTCAGTTTCTGTCTCTTTCTATCTTTCTTTTTACTTCTACACACCTTCTCTTTCATTTCCTCACTGCAACCCCCTTTCCTCTCTCCCCTTAACTCTGCTTCCATCTGTCTCTCTCTCTCATTCTGCACCTTTTTCTCTCTCTCCTTTTCCCCTCCTTCTCTCTCACTTTCTCTCGCATGTCTTTCTCTATCTCCCTCCCTCCCTCTCACTACCCTTCCACACTTCTTTTCTCTATACCTGCTTCTCCTCTCCAATCTCTTATTTTTACTCTCTCTCTTGCCATCTCCTCCTGATTCCTCCTTCCCCTTCTTTTCCATCATTTGCTCTCCTCTCTTGAATTCTACACTCTTCTCTTTAATTCCCTCAACCCCCCTTTCTCTCTCTCCAATTCTCCCTCCTTCAATCTCTTATTTTACTCTCTCTACCTTCCCTCCCGCCTCCTTCCCCTTCTTTTCTGTCACTCTCTCGTCTTTCTTCTCTTTTCATCCCCTTTCTCTAACTTTCCTTCCTTTACAATCTTTTTCATCTCTCTCTCTCTCTCCTTCTACAGCTTTTTCTCTCTCCTTTTCCCCTTCATCTCTCTCTCTACTCCCTCCTTCTTCTCTCACGTCCTGCTCTAATTTTTACTCCCTCTTTCCTCCCGACTCCTCCTTCCCCTTCTTTTCTGTCACTCTCTCTCTTCTTTCTCTACTTCTACACCCCTTCTCTCATTCTCCGTCTGCATCGTCTTCTGTCTTTCTCTCCACCTCTTCTCTCTCTCTCTCTCTCTCTCTCTCTCTCTCTGCCTCTTTCTACATCCCCTCATCCCCTTTCTCTAACTTTCCTTCCTTTACAATCTTTTTCATCTCTCTCTCTCTCGCTCTCTCTCCTACTACATCTTTTTCTCTCTCCTTTCCCCCTTCATCTCTCTCTCTCTTCTCCCTCCTTCTTCTCTCACGTCCTGCTCTAATTTTTACTCCCTCTCCCGACTCCTCCTTCCCCTTCTTTTCTGTCATTCTCTCTCTTCCCCTTCTACTACAGCCCTTCTCCCCTTGCATTTTCTTCTGTCTTTCTCTCCAGCTCTTCTTTCTACAACTCTCTCTCTATCTTCCGTCTGTCTCTCGAATTCTACACCCCTTCTCTTCCATCTTCCTCCTTTGGATTGTCTTCTGTCTTTCTCTGAAGCTCTTCTCTTCCTCTCTCCATCGCTCTCTTCTTTCTCTCTGACCCAGATTGGTGAAGCCCATTGAGTGCTTAATGACCTCTTAAAATGATTGCCTTTGTCATAGACGAAGCGCTCACTCGAGAAAACGCAGTCGCTCCTGCACCTTCTCACCTCCTGGAGTCCGAGGGCAAAGGTGGAATAGAACTTTAAACAAGACATATTGTGCGTTCCGCTGTAGAGTTATAGTTTATAGTCTATCTCTTGGACATTTGAAACCACAATATTCGGCTAAAACAACTGAATCAAAGAAACAGGTTCATTGATTTCCAGATTAGAAAAATTCTGAAGTCCAGTAGGAGCTGGCACCAACATAAACGTCAAGTTCACTATGGATATCATATATGCAAATCACACAAATCATTACTATGCTATGCTGTTGAAGCCTACATGTACCACAGATTAAAAAAATATATACAAAATTGGAGAATGAATTAAGTAGACTGTCTGACAAAAGTATTAGGACAATTGTGTATTTCTTAACTTTCATAATGATAACAAGACGTATTGGTAATGACAAGACATCAATTTATTGATATATTAAAGGTCCCATGGCATGAAATTTTCACTTTCTGAGGTTTTTGAACGTTAATATGAGCTCCCCTACCCTGTTTAGCCCCCCCCCCATGGTTAAAAGTTGCGAAATGTCTAAACTGAGCATTTGCGATCCTTTTCTGCGTTACAAAAAATTGGAGCTCAAACGGGCGATTTTGAACAAGGCACCTTATTGACGTCAGATCGAAAAAAGAAATGCAAATGCAGCTCCACCCCCGTCTGTCTGTACTCAGCGTCTCTGTAAATCACGCCCAGAGAGTTTGGACTGCGAATGCGCTAGGCAATGCGAAATGCGTTTTTTTATTTGCCTGGAGGCACGTCCGAGTGTTTCTAGGCTCGGAAGTCCTTTATCTGAGCCTCTGGACCTTTGAACAGCAGTGGTTTAATTTTATTTTCTGTGGAAATGTGTTTATTTTTCAATGGAACGCTTCAAATCTCTCCCCCGTGCAAAAACAAGGAAATGGATCAGCTGTGGGCTCTGAGCTCTGAGCGGAGAGTTTGGCCACGCCCCCACCCTCTACTATTGGCCATCTCTTTTCTCCTCATTTGCATTCAAGCAACAACGCCCAGAATAAAGAGTTTGAGAGAGATATTTATGACTCTTTCTCATCTTATCTCTGTTTCTCATGAATTTTGAAGAAGGATTAATTTACAGTATTAGGGAACCATTAAGGAGCCATATAAAAGCATCAAGAAGTACCATGTCATGGGACCTTTAAAGCAAATTTCATCATGTGTAAAGGTGTATTATTGCAAAAAATGTAACAATATCAAGTTAAATAGCTTTTTCATCAAAATAACCACCTTTGGCCTTAATCACAGCTTTACAAATTCGAGGCATTCTGTCATTATTTTTCAAGATCTCCATCCTCTATAGTTTTCCACTCATCCTGAAGACATTTCCACAGGTGTTTAATGTTAGTCGGATTCCTGGAGCGCACTTTAATATCCAAATAATCCCACACTTTTTGGATGGGTGACATGTCAGGAGACTGGGGCGGTCATAACCTTCAGTTGATGACGCTGTTCACACGTCTCCAAATGACCCTTACACAGTTTGGACGACTGCTTTGGGTCATTATCTTGTTGGAACCAGACGTTTCGTCCAGAGTTCAGAAATACACAATCGTCCTAATACTTTTGTCAGGCAGTGTAAGTACGTCACAGTGGGCATGTGCTGGTGACCCATTCTTCAATGCTTCTAGGGCAGGGGTGTCAAACATGCGGCCTGGGGGCCAGATCCGCCCCCCAAGACCTTTAATCTGGCCCTCGTCTGATTTTCTATTAAAATATTTTCATTATATTTTAATTTTCTATTACAATATTGGTAATTTTCTGTGCCTCTTCTCTCCGCAGTTTAGCATAGCAGCATCTCCAGCGCCTCTGTGGGTGGCCCCTCCCACCAGAGCAGCACAAATAAAGAGTCGCTCTGGAGGCACGTCCGAGTGTTTCTAGGCTCGCAAGTCCCTTACCCAACCCTCTCGACCTCTGAAATACCAGTGGTTTAATTTTATTTTCTGTGTAAATATGCTTTTTTTCATTGCAAAGTCTAACATCTGTCTTCCTGTGTTAAACACGGAAGCGAGCAGACAGCGGTGCAGAGCTGCGCTTCCAGCGGGGGAAACCCCCCCCCCCCCGCTCCTTAGCCAATCTCTCTGTCCTTCTCATTTGCACTGAAGCAGAAACACCCAGAATAAATCATTTTAGACACATATCTAGCCTCATGAAGACTGTCAGAGTCATATCTCATGCAGTGAGTGTTGATTTTGAAGAAGGATTCATTTACAGTATTAGGGAACCATTAAGGAGCCATATAAAAGCATCAAGAAGTACCATGTCATGGGACCTTTAAAGTTTCAGGTTGTTCATAATATTATAATATTTTGTAAAATAAAAAGTTAATCAAATAAAAAATACTTCTGTAACAGATTTGCATTTGTCTGGACAAATATTTGGACTTATTGCTGTTTTTGGGGTATATTTGCCATGAGTTCTAGGGCATCTCAGGAGCAATGGGTGCAAAGTCCTGCACCCAGGGACCCATCTCCGTGAACTTGTTGCTAAAGCTTGGACAGGACTACCTTAGCTGCAGGATTTGACCAGGGTCATGTCTCATTTCTCTTTCCTTGCATCCTTCTCCTTGATTCTTTTCCTCGATCCTCCATTTTGTTCAGGACTACCTTAGCTGCAGAATTTGACCTGGTCTGTGTCTCAATTCTCTTTCCTCGCTTCCTTCTCTTTGATTCCTCTCCTCAATCCTCCATTTTTCAGCTGTCAATCAAATGTGTCAAATTAAGTGGTGACCCAAAGAAAACCACAGAAGGAAGGAATAAACATGAGGGACGCTTCAGGAGGCAAATATCAGACAAATGAATCAAACTTTATTTGTCTCAGTTTATATCCTCTCTCCTCCCTGTGTCTTCTCTGTGGGTGGGACTTCCTCATCCATTTCGTGCAGAATCGAGTAGAGGAATCAAGGAGAAGGAAGGGAGGAAAGAGAAATGAGATGCGGCCCCGTTGTGCACATTTTGGTTTGAAGGGAGAACAGGGAGAACAAATGAAATAGAATATGCCTACCAAAGTTCTTGTAGAGATGAAAAATTGCACATCCAGATGGCCAATGTCCAAAAGCTTTTTTATTATTATTTCTAAATAATGTTTCAGCAAAAAGCCTTCGTCAGATCATTTTTTCTTGCTTTGGACCACAGTAACCAGGAACAGGGAGAACAAGCAAAAACGTACAAAAATTAGGGATCAAACCCGGAATTGAAAGCGGAATGTTCTTGCTGCGAAGCGTGAGTGCTAATCGTCATTACTCAGACATCCACGGATCACTCTAAATTAGGGATGTCAACAATTAATCGACTTACAATTAATTGTCGATCAAGATGTTGGCCGAACAAAATACATTAATTGTAAATAATCGCTAGAGGGCGCTACTCTGGAATGTGAACATGAGAGGCGAACCCACTCGCGAGAAAGACCATAGCGTTACATCATGTAACCCTTTCCTCTCTGGATGTTGCCGTACAACTCACAGTAGAGCTGGACCTAGAACCATATATTTTTGAAATGATAAAAGCATGTAACTTACATGCTCTTATAATTTCTTGATTGTTCTGGTTTGAGGCCCTGTAATGTTTTATGCTGTGTCCAGGGGCCCTGTGAAATGTATATTTTGTACTGTAACCCTTCACAGATTAAGGGAGAGAAATATTGTTGATGCCTTAGTTCAAAATAAATGTTGAGAATGTCCTAAAAATAGCCTGGATTCACTGGTTTCATCATAATATGTAGACTAAATAACATTCTGTTATTTCATTTCTTCTGTTCCTTTTAATTTCAAGATTTCCATGCTGCAAGTGCAACAACTGAGCCAGTCCTCAATTTATTTTCAATAAAGAATTTATTTTGTTTTTCAGCATCAATACATTTGTCTGCTTTTTACCAAGGAATAATGAATTGAGGAATATACAATATAATAATACTATGATATATTCTTGACTCAGTGTTATGTTACTATAGCTTATATTCTTAAAGACCCTATTGAAACACTAAAATTCAGGTGAAAAACGCCGCTTATCAGTTAATCGTAAGTCGATCGATAAGGTCAATCAACTATAGATTAATGAATTAATCGATAATTTGCATCCCTACGCTAAATACAACTTCAGATGGTAAATGAGTAAATGAGAAGAGGAAACTATAACATGGTTTTTACACCCTCTCCTTTAAATGTTTTCACACAGAGAGCACTCAAGGACCTCCACAGATCTGCAAAGGCGTTCAGAACTAACCCACTAAACTACAGACGACTGGCCTTTCTCTGCAGGCCATGTGAGGAAAACTGGTAGATGCACAAATAACACGGAATGGATGGTGCTAACAACAAGAGTGAGATGCAGGGGGTGGAAAACGTGGATGGAGGTCCTGTGGATATAATGCAAACCGGATAATAGCTCTACTAAAAGTTCTGCTCAGAACCAATTTACCTGTTCTACTTTTGTGCTTATTGACAAGCACTTCAAGCAGTTTGCAATAAAAAAAAGAATTTCCTTTGCTAGTGGAATTGTTATCGCAAAATGGTGGCAATTTACTTTGAAAACATGTACTAATAATGGATTTCAAATGATAACTTTTACAGAATGCAGCTACCATTACTTCTGCGTGTATGAAATATCTTAGTACTACCATTCATTCATTTTCATTCATTCATTCATTTTCATTCATTAATTCATTCATCTTCTTCCGCTTTTCCAAATACTAGGTGAGTATAAATATTAGTGCTACCACTACTACTAAAAATGTACTAGTATAAAGTAAATCCTGCTACTAAAGCTTCAATATGCAATGTTTCTATAAAGGTCTGTTACCTGGTTTTCACGTCATTATTTTGCCTAGAATGTTCCATTGTATGTTATTACAAATAATTTGCATATATTTAAATATAGCTGGAAAATACCTTGAGACACTGGTTGTGTGGTTTCCATGGAGATCGATAGTAAATAGATAAGTGCAATTCCATAATGGAGAACATAATGATAAGGAATCATTATTGTGTGCTACATTCCAGGCAAAGAAATAATATCGTCATGGAGACGGGCCGGTACACGTATTTGGTAGATGCAAATTAAAGTTGAGAAAAGAGTATCAAACCATGGCATGGCTACATCTGCATCACTACTACTACTACTACTACTACTACTACTACTACTACTACTACTGCTGCTGCTGCTGCTGCTACTACTAATACTACTACTGCTGCTACTACTACTACTACTACTACTACTACAGCTACTACTACTGCTACTACTACTACTACTGCTACTACTACTACTACTACTATTACTACTACTACTACTACTACTACTACTGCTGCTGCTGCTGCTACTACTACTACTACTACTACTACTACTACTACTGCTGCTGCTACTACTACTACTACTACTACTACTACTACTACTACTGCTGCTACTACTACTACTACTACTACTACTACTACTGCTGCTGCTACTACTACTACTACTACTACTACTACTACTACTACTGCTGCTACTACTACTACTACTACTACTACTACTACTGCTGCTACTACTACTACTACTATTACTACTACTACTACTACTACTGCTGCTACTACTACTACTGCTACTACTACTACTACTGCATTTGCAGAACTGCTGCTACTACATTTGCATTACTAGTATTACTACTACTACTACTATTATTACTACATTCACCCAGACCGACACAAGATGATCTACCGCCACGAGCATTTGTAGTAAAATGCCACTATTTCACTGAAAAAGAAATACTTCTGAAGAAGGCTGCTGCAGGTGGGATAATAACGACTGCTGATGGAGACCGCATTCGTGTCTTGCCCGACTTCACTCAGGCCGTGATTAAACAGCGCGCGGCGTTCACGGAGGTGAGGAATCTACTCCGCGGCTGCGAGGGGGTCCGCTACGGACTGAGGTATCCGGCTACGCTGAGGATCACCACCGTGGATGGACGAGAGAGCACGTTCAAAGATCCCAAGACTGCTAAGGAGTTTGTTGTGAATGAAATTAAGAGAGCATGACTGATGAACTATTGTTACAGCAGCTAAGATTTTCCAGTACCAGGTATCACAAACTGATGAGGTAATATTTTACTACGCTACCTCTACTCCCCATAGAAGTATGTTATGTTAAAGGGATATGCCACCCCCAGGTCAAACTTGGGCATCTCCCCACAGTCCAGAGACTAAAATAAGTGAGCCAGCCATTGTCCGAGTCTGTCAGCACTGACCGCCACGCGCAGCTGCAGCTACTCCGCGTTAGACTGGAGGCTAATGTCGCCAGAGAAAGATTTCGGCCAAAAGGAATTAATTTGCTCGATGCTTTTCCCAATTACTTTCTGTGTAGTGCGCATTCATATCGAGTGCAAATAAATGTGCAAATCAACACGGAGAGCTTGACTTGGTCATTTTGGGTGGGAACTATTTTACATTGCGGAAAAACACAGCCGAAGCACAAACCACGCTGACAGGGGAATCCCTGTTACGCACCACGTTGGGAGTTCCCCTGTTACGCATCGTGGTGTGTGCTTCGGCTCTGTTTTTCCCTTTACTATATCCCTTTAAAATATATATTATTACTATTACGTTATTATTATCATGATTATTTTTCATACCTGGTATTAAGCTGTATAAGTCAAAGGACAAAGCAAAGCTTATTGTTGCAAAAAATATTAATAATAATAAGTTTAAAAAAAATAAAAAAGTCCCTGTGTGGGATGACATGGTAAGCATCCTAAATGGAGTGTGATGATGTGGACTTTGGAAACCAGAAGTTGGATGGTCTCTTAGTGGGACTAGTTTTTAGTTATCACTGTTTATTACACTCAACAAAAATATAAACGCAACACTTTTGTTTTTGCTCCCATTTTTCCTGAGATGGACCCAAAGATCCAAAATTCACTCCAGATACACAACACTACCATTTCTCTTAAACATTGTTCACAAATCTGTCCAAATGTGTGACAGCGAGCACCTCTGCCCCGCCGAGACAATCCACCCCACCTCACAGGTGCGCCACATCAAGATGCCGATCCGACATCATGACCAGTGCACAGGTGCGCCCCAGACTGCCCACAATAAAAGGCCACCCCGAAATGTGCTTTTTTTTTTTTTGTGCTTTATTGGGGGTCTGGGTTGAGTATTTTGTTTTCTTGGGATGCATTTTTTTCTTCTTCTTCTTCTTCCTTCCCTCATGGTGTGTCATTGGAGAGAGCAGGCTTTTTTTTTCCCTACCTCATTTTTTTTAAAATACAATATCCAACAATAAACCATTGAAATGCTATCTACCTATAAGGCCCTAACCCCTACCACATTGGTCAGCTGGAATGTTCGTGGGCTCAATCACCCTATTAAATGTAACAAAATATTTTCACATTTAAGCAAATTGCACTGTTGCATCGCCTATCTACAAGAGATAAATCTACTTAATAAAGACTATTCAAGACTCCTCAGAGGGGGGTTCACACAATGTTTCCATTCAAATTTCAACAGTAAAAGTAGAGGTGTGGCTATTCTAATACATAGGGATGTGCAGTATGTCGAGACTAAAACTCTAAGGGACAAAAATGGCCGCTATGTCACCACCCAAGGCAAAATATATAATAGGCCTGTTATCTTAGCTAATGTTTATGCCCCTAATTTGGACAATGCTAATTTCTTCACCAACCTTTTCTCCCTTCTACCAGACCTTGACTCGCATGATCTAATATTGGCCGGGGACCTGAACTGCACCTTGAATCCAGCCTTGGACCGATCTAGTCCTAAAGTTATGGCACAAAACAAATCAGCCCGATGTATTAGTGAGTTTCTTGAAGCCTATGGTGTGATGGACCCATGGAGATTTAAGCATCCGATATCCAAACAGTTTTCTTTTTTCTCCCCAGTACACCAGAATTACTCAAGAATTGATTATTTTCTAATAGACCAAAAACTACTGCCCCTGGTTACCCACACAGAATATGACAGCATCGTAATATCTGATCATGCACCCGTGATTTTAAAACTGACCTTTCCAGAGAATGTGGCCTCACGCTCATCCTGGAGGTTAAACTCCAGACTACTATCTGATCAAAACTTTCTCGAATGTATTAATTCACAAATAGATTTCTTCATAGAGTGTAATGAATCTCCAGAGATAAGTTATTCCACACTCTGGGAAACTTTGAAAGCATATTTGCGAGGGCAGGTGATTTCCTATGTCGCAGGAGAAAACCGAAAACGAACAAAACGAATTTCAGAGATAATTGACCGAATCAAAGAAATAGACCGGCTACACTCTACATCACCTTCAGATGATCTGTACAAGGAGAGAATCTTGCTTCAAACTGAATTTGATGAAGTCACCAACACTAAGGCCATAGACCTTCACCTTAGGTCCCGTCAAACACACTTTGAACATGGTGACTGCAAACTGCTGTCACATCAGCTAAAACAATCAACAACTGCTGGCTTTATAGCAGCAATTAAGGATGACAATGGACATGTTCTTATAGATCAGAAAGGCATTAATACAGAATTTAAATCATTTTATGAGAGACTATACACCTCTGAAGCCAGTGATTTGGCCCAAGTGGAGAACTTCTTTAGCAACCTGATATTGCCCACTTTAGAGAACTCTGATAAAACCAAGTTGGAATCGGATGTGGCTTTGTCTGAAATAGATAATGCCATCAGGAAGATGAAATCCGGCAAAGCACCAGGCCCAGATGGCTATCCAATAGAATTCTTTAAAGATCCCATGACATGGTACTTCTTGATGCTTTTATATGGCTCCTTAATGGTTCCCTAATACTGTAAATGAATCCTTCTTCAAAATCAACACTCAGTGCATGAGAAACAGAGATAAGAAAGAGTAATTTTTCTCTCTCTGAACACTCCATAATGGGCGTTGTTGCTTGAATGCAAATGAGGAGAAAAGAGATGGCCTATAGTAGAGGGTGGAGGCATGGCCAAACTCTCCGCTCTCGGCTCTGAGCTCTCAGCTGATCCATTTCCATGTTTTTGCAGCGGGGAGAGATTTGAAGCGTTCCATTGAAAAATAAACACATTTCCACATAAAATAAAATTAAACCACTGCTGTTCAAAGGTCCAGAGGCTCAGATAAAGGACTTCCGAGCCTAGAAACACTCGGACGTGCCTCCAGGCAAATAAAAAAACGCATTTCGCATTGCCTAGCGCATTCGCAGTCCAAACTCTCTGGGCGTGATTTACAGAGACGCTGAGTACAGACAGACGGGGGTGGAACTGCATTTGCATTTCTTTTTTCGATCTGACGTCAATAAGGTGCCTTGTTCAAAATCGCCCGTTTGAGCTCCGATTTTTTGTAATGCAGAAAAGGATCGCAAATGCTCAGTTTAGACATTTCGCAACTTTTAACCATGGGGGGGGGGGGGGGTAAACAGGGTAGGGGAGCTCACATTAACCTCAGAACCTCAGAAAGTGAAAATTTCATGCCATGGGACCTTTAAAAAAATGGGATTTGGCCCTATTTTTTGCTCTTGGATCAGTATACTGTATGCGGCACCTCAGGCATCAATTAGAACAAATAAGGTTGTGTCTAGCTTTTTTCCCCTTTCTCACGGAGCAAGACAGGGCTGTCCATTAAGCCCAATGTTATTCAATATTGCTATTGAACCCCTGGCAATTATGATGAGGGAATCTGTCCAATTGGTTGGAATACAAAGAGGGGGACAAACTCATAAACTATCCCTATATGCAGATGACCTTCTCCTTTTTCTTTCGGATCCGCATACCACTATCCCTATTGCCCTTAACATTATAAATAAATTTGGGCAGGTATCCGGTTATAAATTAAATTTGCATAAAAGTATAATTCTTCCAATCAACAAAAAGGCCCAACAATTAAATCTTCAATTTTTCCCTTTCACAATAAGTAAGGACCATTTTAACTACTTAAAATGTGTATGTGTCACCTATGATTATAATCTTCTGTTTAAAAAAAAATCATAAAGTCTCTAGAAAAAGCCAAACAAGTTATGGATAAGTGGTCAAAACTCCCTTTGTCATTGGTCGGTAGAGTTAACTCCGTAAAAATGGTAATCTTGCCCAGGCTTTTATATCTGTTTCAGACAGTGCCAGTTTTCATCCCGAAAGCTTTTTTTTTAATGAACTGAATAGACACATGTCCATGTTCATTTGGAATAAAAACATTCCCCGAATCAGAAGAGAGTTCTTAGAAAGACGGAAGGAGGATGGTGGTTTGTCATTCCCCAACTTTCTTTACTACTATTGGGCAACAAACATCCACAAACTACTGTTTTGGGCCGCAGTCTCGTCGGGGGTTGAGTCTCCATCCTGGGTCCATTTTGAAGAATTGCCAATCCAGCTTCACTTTCCTCTCTTTTGTGTAGAGCACTACCTCTGAGTAAAAGCCTGTGGACAAATAATGTGGTTGTCCAGGGCACGTTAAAAATATGGTTTCAATTTAGAACCCATTTTAAATTCAAAGGTTCCTTCATTTCAGCTCCCATCCAGTGTAATGTTCATTTCACTCCATCCTTAATAGACACATCTTTCTGGCACGGGCAAAAGAGAGGACTAAGATGCATTAAGGATCTTTTTAAAAACGACAAATTAATTTCCTTAAATCAGCTAAAAAATGACTTTGATGTCCCACAATCAGATTTCTTTAGATATCTCCAAATACATAGTTTTGTCAAAACAGCTTTCTCGTTAATCTTAGCTCCAAAAACATGGCTTGATGAGTGTCTAGACTTGAACGTTAATGTGAGCTCCCCTACCCTGTTTAGCCCCCCCCATGGTTAAAAGTTGCGAAATGTCTAAACTGAGCATTTGCGATCCTTTTCTGCGTTACCAAAAATCGGAGCTCAAACGGGCGATTTTGAACAAGGCACCTTACTGACGTCAGATCGAAAAAAGAAATGCAAATGCAGTTCCACCCCCGTCTGTCTGTACTCAGCGTCTCTGTAAATCACGCCCAGAGAGTTTGGACTGCGAATGCGCTAGGCAATGCGAAATGCGTTTTTTTTACTTGCCTGGAGGCACGTCCGAGTGTTTCTAGGCTCGGAAGTCCTTTATCTGAGCCTCTGGACCTTTGAACAGCAGTGGTTTAATTTTATTTTCTGTGGAAATGTGTTTATTTTTCAATGGAACGCTTCAAATCTCTCCCCCCGTGCAAAAACACAGAAATGGATCAGCTGAGAGTTCAGAGCCGAAAGCGGAGAGTTTGGCCACGCCCCCACCCTCTGCTATAGGCCAGCTCTTTTCCTCCTCATTTGCATTCAAGCAACAACGCCCATTATGGCCTGTTCAGACAGAGAAAAATTACTCTTTCTCATCTTATCTCTGTTTCTCATGCACTGAGTGTTGATTTTGAAGAAGGATTCATTTACAGTATTAGGGAACCATTAAGGAGCCATATAAAAGGATCAAGAAGTACCATATCATGGGATCTTTAAGGTTCTGCACAGGCTACATCTGTCGCCAAATAAGATTGCCAGAATGTACCCTGGTGCGGATGCCTCCTGTCTGAGGTGTGGTCCCGCCAACCTGAGCCACATGTTCTGGCTATGTCCCCGTCTAAACTACTTCTGGGAGAAAATATTCAAAACAATTTCATTCATATGTAAAACAAACATTGCAGCAAATAGTGTAACAGCTTTGTTTGGGGTTGTCCCTCCGAACATTTCAGCGAACCTTCATCAGGCAGATGCAGTAGCGTTTATTACGCTGCTCGCAAGACGTTTAATACTGCTTAACTGGAAGAAGGCAGCCCCACCATCTTACAGGCGCTGGGTGGAATAATTCTTCTCCCATTTAAAGCTTGAACACTTAAGACATACTGTAAACGGATCAATTCAAAACTATTACAATACATGGCACCCATTCATACTCTATTTCGAATCTGAACCAGTCAGTAGCTATCTCACTTACTCCACATGCTAAAGCCCCCTTAAATGTCCCCTTTCTAAATTTAATTTAATGTTTTAAATTTCTTAAAGAATTTGTATGTATTTATTTATTTATTTATTTATTTATTTATTTATTTATTTATTTATTTATTTATTTATTTATTTATTAAGCCCCAGTGTGTAGGATTCGTGGCGCATAGGTGGATGGTGCACTTTCTGTTTTAGCTACGGCAGATCTCGAGGGTCACCCGGGCGCGGTCCCTTTTTTTTTTTTTTTTTCTCATGAAAACACACATTCCCGATCATGTACCATGACACTCTACACATCAAATGAAACCTTACAGTCTCCTCTTTTTGACTATGCAATTCATTTCCCTGCACAGCAATCACTCCCCGAGCACATGGGGCTTTTATACGGAAAAGCACAAAACGAGGTTAGCTTACCTTAGAATGCTTTGCACAGGTCAAACTCTGTATTTCACCATAAACTTGCTCTCAATTTGTCCATAAGGATCCAGCAAATAAAATCCAGTAAAACAATTTAGTCCAAAACACGTGTTAGATCCATTACGACGTCTGATCCGGCAGCATGCTTGTGTTGTTTACCCAAAACCACGAGCCTTGCCGAAGGCGAAGGCGGAGCCCAAATGTCCTTCTGCGGCTCTCGTATTCAAAATGGCTGCCTCTGCATGGGGAAGATCCCCCTTTTATGTGACTATATCTAAGTCCAAAAGAATACTTTGATTTCATGATGGAAGTGAAAAGGCTTGGAAAACAATGTATTTTTGAATGGGTATCTTCAATTTCAGTAATTAACGGGTAAAAATCTTACACACTGTCCCTTTAATTTACTTGTTTACTTTACTATTTATTTGGCCTGCTGTCCTGTCCTGTTGTCTTATGTGTAATTGTCTATGTATGTTTAAATATTGTTTAAAAATCAATAAAAAATAATTTAATAATTACTGCATTCACACTACTACTACTACTAGGCCTACTACTACTACTACTACTACTACTACTACTACTACTGCTACTACTAAATTTGCTACTACTACTACTACTACTACTACTGCTACTACTACTACTACTAGGCCTACTACTACTACTAGATTTGCATAACTACTATTACTACTTACTACTAGTACTATCTACTTCTAATGCCACTATTACTGCTGCTGCTACTACTACTACTACTACTACTACTACTACTACTACTGCATTTGCAGAACTGCTGCTACTACATTTGCATTACTAGTATTACTAATACTACTACTATTATTATTACATTCACACTACTACTACTACTACTACTACTACTAAATTTGCATAAGTACTATTACTACTTACATTTAGTACTAACTACTTCTAATGCCACTATTACTGTTGCTGCTACTACTACTACTACTACTACTACTGCTACTACTGCTACTACTACTACTACTACTACTGCTACTACTGCTACTACTACTACTACTACTACTACTGCTGCTACTACTACTACTACTACTACTACTACTACTACTACTACTATTACCAGGGCTCTCAAGTCTCACGCTTTGAGAGTGTGACACACGCAATTCGACGTGTTCACACGCCACACATGGTATTTCTCACGCTGAAATTTAGTTACACAATTCAAGCGCAGCGCACAGCGCTTCTGTGCCCCGCTCCTCGGGAAAAATTGTTCACTCGTACTACTACTACATTTGCATAACTGCTAATACTACATTTGCATAACTATTAGTACTAATATTACTACATTGACACTACTACTACCATTACTATTACTACTACTACTACATTTGCATAACTACTACTACTACTACTACTGCATTCACACAAATACTACTACTACTACATTCCCACAAATACTACTACTACTGCTAATACTAATACTACAGCTTCTTCACTGTAAAAACTATAATCCTGTTTTCTTCTCCTTTAAGCGGCTCCTCTTCTCATGCACTCACCATGATTTTGCTGGTGGTTCCTCTGGGGTTCTCCACAGGCACAGAGTTGTTGAAGACCAAAGCCCAGAGCAGCCACACCGACTTCCCAATGGTGAACTTTGACCCCCCGGACTCTGCACACAAAACACGACAACACAAAACACTTTAGCAACACCGCTTGAATTACACACATTATTCACAATCAAATGGGCAAAATCAAGATCAATTTTTACAGACTTAAAATGCGAAAAAGAGAACTAACAACTAGCATGCTATTGTGTACTGATTATCGCACGATAAAACACTTTTTAATTAGAAGCAGGCAGTACACAGTAGACTTATTTTGACCTCAACAGCTCAAATACAGCTCAAATATATTCATAGTAATAATTTTGGAAATGTACTCGTGTCCCACTGTCTTCGACTTTGGAAGAGAAGAAAAATGGCAGACAATATTGGAGCTCAATAGTTCTGTAATGAGATTTAAATGGATTTCAGTAATTATGCATTCGTTTCCTGGACTATATTAGATTGTGGGTACATTTGTAAATATTGAATAATTGTCTTCTTGCTGTTGTGTGGTGAGTTGTTGATTCCCCTGAGAATCAAACTTTTAAATACAGGGCCCACTCAATTTTAATAACTTCACTTTGGTATAATGAGAAACCAGTGTTGACAGTCAGACAGACTACTTAATTTGAGTCCCTTTTAAGTATATGAGACAGATTTTCTTGTTTTTCTAATTATGACTTGGGTTGGTGGGCTAGTATTTTTGGTCAAAATTTATCATAGTTTTACCTCAGTGATGTGGCAGTTTGTGGAAAATAAAAGTTAAAGTACAAAAATCCAGGAAGTGGTAGTATAACACAATACCTTTACCTATGAGCACGGAAAATTCCATCTTAAATACAAGGACAATTTACCCACAAGGAAGGTATTTTCTGACAGTTTAAACACTTTAATAATAATTAATAATAATAATAATTCATAGCATTTATATAGCGCCTTTCATGACACCCAAAGCGCTTTACAGTTCATTGTTCATTCACTCCACACTTGGTGGTGGTAAGCTACTTTTGTAGCCACAGCTGCCCTGGCGCAGACTGACGGAAGCGAGGCTGCCAATCTGCGCCATTGGCCCCTCCGACCACCTCCAACACTCACGCACACTCTCATACTAGGCACTATTCAACAAAAATATCTGTTTCTATTAGTCTCTATATAATATAAAACAGAGAGGGAAATTCAAGTTTTGCTGCAGCAGCATTTACACTGCAAGTCTCAGTAGCCTTTGTGCCTTTGTATCTTTGTCTGAGTGCATTTTAAAGATCCCATGACATGGTACTTCTTGATGCTTTTATATGGCTCCTTAATGGTTCCCTAATACTGTAAATGAATCCTTCTTCAAAATCAACACTCAGTGCATGAGAAACAGAGATAAGATGAGAAAGAGTAATTTTTCTCTCTCTGAACACTCCATAATAGGCGTTGTTGCTTAAATGCAAATGAGGAGAAAAGAGCTGGGCTATAGTAGAGGGTGGGGGCGTGGCCAAACTCTCCGCTCTGGGCTCTGAGCTCTCAGCTGATCCATTTCCTTGTTTTTGCACGGGGGGAGAGATTTGAAGAGTTCCATTGAAAAATAAACACATTTCCACAGAAAATAAAATTAAACCACTGCTGTTCAAAGGTCCAGAGGCTCAGATAAAGGACTTCCGAGCCTAGAAACACTCGGACGTGCCTCCAGGCAAATAAAAAAACGCATTTTGCATTGCCTAGCGCATTCGCAGTCCAAACTCTCTGGGCGTGATTTACAGAGACGCTGAGTACAGACAGACGGGGGTGGAACTGCATTTGCATTTCTTTTTTCGATCTGACGTCAATAAGGTGCCTTGTTCAAAATCGCCCGTTTGAGCTCCGTTTTTTTGCAATGCAGAAAAGGATCGCAAATGCTCAGTTTAGACATTTCGCAACTTTTAACCATGGTGGGGGGGGCTAAACAGGGTAGGGGAGCTCACATTAACGTTCAAAAACCTCAGAAAGTGAAAATTTCATGCCATGGGACCTTTACCAGGAGGATTGGTCATGGAGGGTCAGATCTGTGTCAGGGCAGTGTGAGGAGAGGAACACTCCTCTGGACCAAAGTGTCCCTCGTCTGTGTCCTACAGCCTCACAGCAGTGCCGAGGGGGGAGCTAGCTGAACACAACAGGAAAGGCCTCACTCTTACTCTGCTCTGGTGTTTCAGTTGTTGATGAAACGGGCCATTCACTCCAAGTATTTCCTCTGGAAGGTCTTCCGCCACATTTGTTGCCACAAAGGGTGTAAAAGCCTATGGCATCTCAAATGTCCATAGCTAACTACTTAAAGGAGAATTAACGTTTTTTTTTACAATCTGAGCCTTATTTCGGTAATAAAACAAGTTGTTTTACCTGTGTTTTAGTGAAAGTTCTTACATGTCATATACACTGCGTTAAACCGTTAAACTGTATGACATGTTATGTTATACATGCTGTAATAGTATATAGTCCTATAATTCCAGTATGTACGTATATGGAGATTATACTGACATGTTTACACTGAAGTCAATAAACAGTTTTTTTTTCTTCTCAGTAACATATTGGAAAAAAAACTCTTTATGGAGACGTTATTGCTTTGTCTGTAATGTTCCACAGTATAGAATTACAACTGACTAAACTATTATTTTGTTCTTTTGAATGTGTCATCTCCTTGTCTCCATAGAGACAGCGAAGTTTATAATGCTTGTATTGCTGGACTATATTAGATTGTGGGTACAACATTCTGAACCTTCACCAGAAAAGTTACATAGTGTATCTTTAACCACTGATAGATGTGTTTTTCACTGTCTGAATATGGTTCAAATTGGTGACTTTTGAATGAATACAATCATTAATTAGCTGAGATATTTCAAAATTCTCTCTCTTTCTTGTTGATCCCATCGCATCTCATTCTGCACTTCAGTATTATCGCCTCATTCATTTCATAACAAATAAAAATCCCCCGTTATTATCGCAATTGATTTGACTCTCGGCGGGCTGATGGTTTCTGTGGAGACGTGACTGCCTTCACGCTGTCACTGTTTCGTCAATTAAGCACAAATACACTCAGAATGGAAGGAGAGGATTGTTGTTGTGACTGGGAAATGTATAATAAAGAATAAAAACAGTTGAGGTGATTTGCGTTTGAAATCAGCCTCCCTCCGTCTGCTCGGGATGGAGAGACAGAGCAGCTAAAACAGAGGAGGGGGTGGGGGTCTGATTGGCTTCTATGGAGAGACAAACCTACTGAGATCAACAATGTTCCTCACACATGAACTTTGAGAGAAATTCTTCAGTTATTGGATATTATGTTAAACTGACTAACAGCTGCTATAAATTAATTTATTTTCTCAATTTTCATAATGCTATATCTTATGTTTCCTATTACCTACTGTCATGAGCTTTGGATAATGACCAAAAGTAGAAGATGGCAGATACAAGTGGTCTATATGCAGGGTGGCTGGGCACATCCTTAGAGATAGGGTGAGGAGCTCAGTCACACAGAAGAAGCTCAGCGTAGACCTGCTGCTCCTCCACATGGAGAGGAGCAGATGAGGCTAGGGTATCTGTTCCAGATGCCTCCTGTCCCACCAGGAAGATGTCCCACCAGGAAGAGGCCTCGGCAGTGACCTCGGGGGCCGGACGCCGCCATGGTCAACTGGGACGCCGCCCGCCTCATCCTGTCCATGGCCACGTATTCTATCTTCGTGGCACGGAAACACCACCTCCACGAGTTTCGCAACACCTTCACCCCAGACAATCCACTTTTCTCCATCTCCCGAAACAGTCCCCCTCAGTTGGAGTTCTGACTCCTATCCTCCTCCGCTGCATGCATTGCCCTTGCTCTCCCCCACACCCCCTTTCTTCATCTGGAACAATCCCTTTGGACCTCTCCACTCCCCCGTCTCTCTTTCTCGACCCCCCTTGTATTTCCCCCAAGTGCCTTCAAGTCCCTTAGCCCTTATACCCAGTGGTGTTTGCTCCCGTGCCCACATCCCCCAATGTGTCTTCTGAGTACTTTGCGAATGTTATTGTGGTTTTAAAATATGTAACTTAAATAATAAAAGATTTAAAAAAGAGGCCGCAGGGAAGAATTCCAAAAAGCCATCCAAGTGAATTGTTTTTTAAAATTATTTTTCTAGATTTGTTGTCTTATTTTGTTGTTTATTGTATCATTATTTTGTTCTCTAAACCACATCAGACATATGCAGGAGTATTTTGGTGTTTCTAAATGTTGTTACAGAACTTTTACAAAACACTGTTTACACACAAGACCACACAACTACTACATCTGCTAGGCTGAAGCTTAGTAGCTTTAGTAGTATTAATAGTAGTATTAGTAGTAGTCTCTTACTTTTGGCGCTCTGTAGGCTGCGGTTGTACCCCACAGGGCTGAAGAACTCAAAGATGAAGACGGTTACCGCGACGACAGACAGACACATGACAAACATCATGACCCACACTGCCGGGCTGTATGGTTCTGCAAGAAGAAGAAACAAGAGAAGCAAGTCAGGAACACAGGAGAGAAATAGAACCTACACATTATAACAACAAGAAGATCAGGGATTTAAAAAAAAGAAAAAAAAAAAGGTTAAACTGGGTATTTGATATCATTTATATTTGGGTTTTCACTCTCTTAGTTTTCATACCCTGACCTCTCTTAAAGGGATATGCCACCCCCAGGTCAAATTTGGGCATCTCCCCACAGTCCAGAGACTAAAATAAGTGGTGGAAAGCGTTTTCCTGGTCACCCAGCCATTGTCCGAGTCTGTCAGCACTGACCGCCGCGGTATCTGCAGCTACTTCGCGTTAGACTGGAGTCTAACGGCGCCAGAGAAAGATTTCGGCCAAAAGGAACTAATTTGCTCGATGCGTTTCCCAATTACTTTCTGCACCACGCTGACAGGGGAATTCCTGTTACGCACCAGGAAGGGAGTTCCCCTGTTGCGCAGCGTGCTGCGTGATTCGGCTTTCTTTTTCCGCACTGAAAAATAGTTCCCACCCAAAATGACCAAGTCAAGCTCTCCGTGTTGATTTGTACATTTATTTGCACTCGATATGAATGCGCACTACACAGAAAGTAATTGGGAAACGCATCGAGCAAATTAGTTCCTTTTGGCCGAAATCTTTCTCTGGCGACGTTAGACTCCAGTCTAACGCGGAGTAGCTGCAGATACCGCGGCGGTCAGTGCTGACAGACTCGGACAATGGCTGGGTGACCAGGAAAACGCTTTCCACCACTTATTTTAGTCTCTGGACTGTGGGGAGATGCCCAAGTTTGACCTGGGGGTGGCATATCCCTTTAAAGGAAAAGTAACGTTTTTTTTTTTTACAATTTGAGCCTTATTTCGGTAATAAAACAAGTTGTTTTACTCACCCATAGCACTTTGGTGTCATATGGAGCACTTCTAGAGATGTTTTAAGATTTGCGGTTAGCCTAGCGCGACTTCTAGCCATAGCTCGGGGCATATAATATATTCCCCAAGCATGTAATATGCCCCGTGCGGGCTCCAAATAACACAAACTTTAGCACTTTTCAAATCATAGAAGCTCAATGTCTTAGCCTACGATTTCGTTTGAAGCAAAAGTGGCCTGTAATCTGAGATTCATCCATAGTTTACAGCTTTCCGTTTCATGTTTGGGTCCCGGGAGCTGAGAGCACACTCCGCACATGTGCACTGGCCTCCTCATCTACTCGAAACTATGGCTAAATCTCGGATTACAGGCCACTTTTGACCACACATCGGGCTTCTATGATTTGAAAAGTGCTAAAGTTTGTGTTATTTGGAGACCGCAAACAAGTGCCCCGAGAACTCACATTATGGAGATCGCAAATCTAAAACATCTCTGGAAGTGCTCCATATGACACCAAAGTGCTATGGGTGAGTAAAACAACTTGTTTTATTACCGAAATAAGGCTCAGATTGTAAAAAACGTTACTTTTCCTTTAACCTGGGATGGAGATTCTGTGCATGTAACACCTCGACACACATGGCGACAATGGGGAATAATACACTGAAGATACATTTTACAAATATTTACAGTAACTAAAACACAGAAAATACTGGACTCTGAAAAGGTAAGTATAACTATTTGACACTTGATGAGACAAGTTTGCAATTAAATCAAAGTAGAACATGCATCTTTGTAGTATTTTCGAGTTCATCATATTATGAAAAATAAACATAAAAATCACCATCACTGTCACCATCAGTTCCTTGATCTAAAAAGAAAAAAACTAACTAAATAAAAAAGTGTCTCTTCATAACAGACAGTGGATGAGATCGTCTGTGTCCTCAGGCTAAAATTACCTAATCAAATTACTTCATACTTAATCAAACTTTGCACAGATTTGATCAAAAATGAGAGTCTAAAGGAAAAGTTCTCAGACAGATGGGAAGACAGGGAGGGCGTGATGATGACTACGGTGAAGAAGGCATTCTCAAATCTTCCTCACATTCTGGAGTCTCCGCAGGGAGCCTGATCAAGAGCTGCTCTGATTAAAAGCAATCACAACAAGGGTCACGGAGCTACTGCCACTCAAACTGAAACTTTTCTCAAAAATATGGATCAAGTGATGTTAAGCAGGTAGTACGTACTATGTAAGATCCTTCATATAAGCTGTATATAGTACAGTGGTACCTCGCCTTATGAAATTAATTCGTTCCAGAAGTGGTTTCGTAACGTGAATTTTTCGTAAGTTGAGTAGCTATTTCAATAGAAAAAGCCTGATTCGTTCCAAGGCCCCGTTCCAAGTTTTTCTTAATAGTGTAAATTTTTTTTATAATGTAACACTGTGTTCTGCATCCTGATTGGCTAAGAGACTGTAGACCCAGGACTAAACGTGGACTAAACCAGGTCTAGACCAAGGTCTAAACCAGGACTGGACCAGGACTAAACCTGGATTAAACCAGGACTGGACACCAGGATTAAAGCGCCACGTGCAGGTCTATTTCCTGGTTTTGTGCTAGCTCTGCTATTAGCAGCAGCACCAGTGTACCTCACGAGTCACGGCTGAGGCGAGCAGCGACTGCGTGCGTGGGGGGAAGGGGGAGGGCGGAGAAGTGTGCGCACGGACACGTGTGATGCATGACCCGGTGCAGGCCTGCGAGCACGAGACCCGTGCTCAAACCGTGCCTCCTCTAGACTAGGTCTAAACCAGGATTAAACCACCGCGTGCGGGTCTATTTCCTGGTTTCGTGCTAGCTCTGCCGGTGTACCTCACGAGTCACGGCTGAGGTGAGCAGCGAGGAGGGGAGGGGATGTGCCTCCCCTCGGGACCGCACGCAGTCCGAGCGCATGAACGAACGCAGGCAAGAGGCGCGGTGGTTTAATCCTGGTTCAGACCTGGTTTAGACCTGGTCTAGAGGAGGCACGGTTTGAGCACGGGTCTCGTGCTCGCAGCCCCGCGCCGGGTCATGTGCGCTATCACACACGTGTCCACGCACACACTTCTCCGCCCTCCCCCTTCCCCCCACACTTCACTATTAATACATTTTGTTGAAAATCTATGAAAGTTTGAATGTTTAAACGAGAGACAAATGTGAGAAAAGTTTAAATCCAGTCTGAGAAAAGCGTATAATGTGTGTGGCTGAGCGCGCATTATTTGAATTTTTGAGATTTCGCGTTTCGTAACTTGAATTTTCTTTCGTATCTAGAGACCAAAATTCAACGTGAAGGCGTTTCGTAACTTGAAATTTTCGTTTGTTGGGTCTTTCGTAAGGTGAGGTACCACTGTATATTAAAAATGGTGTCACGGTATCATAGTGGTTAGCACCTTTGCCTCACAGCCAGAAGGTCCCAGGCTCAATTCCCAGATTATATGGGGTCTTGTTTATGACTTCTAGACCAGTATTTAAGAGAGATGCCAACTGCTGCCAATCAGAAACTTCCAAACCAGGACTAAACCAGGATTAAATCAGGACTAAACCAGGACTGAACCAGGTCGAAACAAGGACTAAACCAGGACTGAACGAGGTCTAAACCAGGACTGAACCAGGACTGAACCAGGACTTAACCAAGACTAAACCAGAACTAAAGCAGGACTGAACCAGGTTGAAACCAGGATAAAACCAGGCCTAAACTAGGACTAATCCTACTCTTTATCACGACTAAAACTGGTCTAACCCAGGACTAACCTAGTACTTAATCAGATCTAAGACAGGTCTTAAACTATAAACTAGGTTTAAAACCAGGTCTACTAGTATATGAGGACTAAACCAGGTCTAATCCAGTACCAGTCTCCTAAAGCACCTAATCATCACAGCTGAACACACAAATCTCCGTTAAGATACTCATGGCTGCCCTGGCGCTGACTGACAGAGATGTGTCTGCCAACCTGCACCAGTCACTCAACTACACAACCTCTGACAGAACCCACTGGTCCCACCTGGAGTTATCAAATGAAAGAGAAAATGCACACCAAAGTCCTTATAGAGGTGCAAATGGAAGGAGCAGCAACTTAACTGTGAAGAAAAAAAAAAAAAAAGATAGCACACTCAGTTGGCCCAGGTCCATTTCAGCAAAAAACTGTCATCAGATCTTTTCTTGTTTTTCCCTTGGTCCAAAGCAAAGGCAAAACAGCTTTATTCTGTATTTACTCTTTCAAGTGTTCTGTTTCCTTTTCTAATTGAGCTGCCCTTCTCAACATTTCCTTATTCTATGTATTCATGTTTTCCTGTAATATTCCTCATTATAATTGGTATCTCCAGCTCGCAGCCCCCCACAAGGACTTCAGCAGTGCAGCTATAGTATATGTATGTATGCCTATAGGACCCTGTTGCTGTGAGCTGAGTGTGCATGAGTATGAGTGTGTGTGAGTGTGTGTATATTGATCAGATATACAGTGGTTTGTATGCAGCAGGAGCACAGGAGCAGGGAGGAGCGTGAGGCACCACTATGGACTGAATACATTACATTTGTTACCCATACATGATATTATTCCTGTGGATTTTGCTCATTAAAAAATCATCTCTATCTCTAGGTTCATGCTTAAAGCCCTAGTATGTAACTTTTAGCTAAAAATAGACTGCAATAGAATTTTTATTTATTTATTTATTTTTTGTTTGTTTTCCCAGTTGTGCTATTTTTGTACACTGCGTGCACATGGACGAGTGTAATTGGGATCCTATCGAACTCATGTGCACAGGCTAAGGATCGTATAGGGATTGGGTTCCCGAATCCGATTGGAACCCCTGGCTTAGGGCGATAGTAATCCGCTTGGTGCCGCCTTGTGCACGATATCGGATCGGCGTACTGCGCATGCGCGGGAATTTTCGCCAGGGATTCCACCCGGCAGGAGGCGCCAACGCCATCATAAGTAGCGATTGTTGCCAGAAAAGTCAGACAAAATCATGGAATGCACAACACGTACACCAATACTGCTCCATCAAACTCCTCGAGCGCCATCTTTGTATACCGCCACATAGTTTGTTGTGTTTTTATTGAGTAGCGTTCACCTGGAAGTAGCTGGACGACAGCGCCACATAGCGTAGTGGAGCCGGCCAGGTCGCTGACCATTATTCGATTACGTGAGTTTCATGTGCACTTGGATTATAGGACAGACCACCCGCTGAGAAACGGGATCAGATTTGGAGAAATCCAATCCGATCCTACCATGTGCACGCAGTGACTGACAAAAAAGTGAGTGGGCTTGCTCCTACACAAACCTGACTCTGCTTCTTTTCCATGTACATGCTTGTTTGACAGTACAACATACAACTGTTCTATCTCCATGTTCTGAAGTATGGTTTTAACTTTATATTTCCATGGAATCATGCAGGTGACATGCCTCCACCAGAAAGTTACAATCTGTACCATTAATTCAGTTTACGCTAACTACATTAACGCAATGACTTTCTTTCTTCTTTTTTTTTCTTTTTTTTTTTTTGACACAAAGCAAATTTAGAAAAACAATCATTTTGGTGCTTTCCATAAATGTAATACAGTTCTAAAGAATGTTATTATTGCTTATTTAGTCCAAATTAAAGTTAAAAGTTAACTGGAGAACTGTCCCCAAACAGGTGCTGCAATTTTCAAACGCAAAATCAGCACAAAAATAAAAGGACCAAGTTTAAAGGTCCCATGGCATGAAATTTTCACTTTCTGAGGTTTTTGAACGTTAATGTGAGCTCCCCTACCCTGTTTAGGCCCCCCCCCAT
The DNA here is from genome assembly GCA_036785185.1 of Paratrypauchen microcephalus. Taxonomy (NCBI): domain Eukaryota; kingdom Metazoa; phylum Chordata; class Actinopteri; order Gobiiformes; family Gobiidae; genus Paratrypauchen; species Paratrypauchen microcephalus. Next base: position 1,685,350 of record JAVJIX010000172.1, read on the forward strand.
GGTTAAAAGTTGCGAAATGTCTAAACTGAGCATTTGCGATCCTTTTCTGCGTTACAAAAAATCGGAGCTCAAACGGGCGATTTTGAACAAGGCACCTTATTGACGTCAGATCGAAAAAAGAAATGCAAATGCAGTTCCACCCCCGTCTGTCTGAACTCAGCGTCTCTGTAAATCACGCCCAGAGAGTTTGGACTGTGAATGCGCTAGGCAATGCGAAATGTGTTTTTTTATTTGCCTGGAAGCACGTCAGAGTGTTTCTAGGCTCGGAAGTCCTTTATCTGAGCCTCTGGACCTTTGAACAGCAGTGGTTTAATTTTATTTTCTGTGGAAATGTGTTTATTTTTCAATGGAACGCTTCAAATCTCTCCCCCCGTGCAAAAACACGGAAATGGATCAGCTGAGGGCTGACAGCGGAGAGCGGAGAGTTTGGCCACGCCCCCACCCTCTACTATTGGCCAGCTCTATTCTCCTCATTTGCATTCAAGCAACAACGCCCAGAATAAAGAGTTTGAGAGAGATATTTATGACTCTTTCTCATCTTATCTCTGTTTCTCATGCACTGAGTGTTGATTTTGAAGAAGGATTCATTTACAGTATTAGGGAACCATTAAGGAGCCATATAAAAGCATCAAAAAGTACCATGTCATGGGATCTTTAAGGTCGTAATCATAAGAAATAATTGTAATAATAATTACAATAATTAATCATTGTAATTGTTCATTATCACTGGTTTAAATATTCTGCAAAGTTTTATTGAGTGTATACAGGCCTTGTACCACAAGCCAATGGCTAGAATTAAAATAAACGGTGATTTGACAGATAGTTTTGAACTTTGCATAGGAAGTACGCAGGGTTGTTGCTTAAGTCCCACCCTATTCATATTGTTTACTGACACTTTGGCTCAGTGTATACAACAAAGTAAAAAAAATACTGTATCCAAGGAAGAACATAGAATAGGATTATTCATGGACGATATAATAATATATCTTCAGAACCCTGACTATGTTTCCTGAACTACTAAAAATGTTAAAACATTTTGGTGGAAAATTTGGGTACAAATTAAATATTTCAAAGACTCAAGTCCTCTGTATTAACTATAGCCCAACAGACTTAATCAGACAAAAATATAAACTCAAATGGGACTCAGACAAAATATTAAACTAAAAGATCAATAATGAAATCCAAACAGACGTGGCAAAATGGGCAAGCCTGGTTCTAGATCTCAGTTCTTGGATAGAGGTCATAAAAAATGAATGTGTTGCCTCAATTATTGTATTTGTTCATTTCTCTACCATTCCATATACCAGACAAACAATCTGTTAAGTGGGAGAAACTTGTAGATTTATTTGGAAGGGAACAAAACCAAGGGTAAATTTCAAAACACTTCAGCTAGAGAACAAACGAGGAGGTCTTGCTCTCCCTGATTTAAAAGATTACTTTCTAGCTGTTCAGCTGAGAAATGTTGTTTACTGGTGTTCACTAGAATGTGACCCAAAATGGAAACATATTGAATTATATTATTCTACATGTCAAATAGGGTCAAAACAGGTGAACCCTATTATTGATACATTTCTCAAGGTCTGGTGGGATGTGGTGAATAAATACAACATTGATGGAAACTGTAAATTATTGGTTTGGCCAGCTTACTTTTCAAAATTCAGAGGTGGTCATTTGGATAGTACATTTATAAAATGGGTTAACAAGGGACTTACAGCCATGTACACATTAACAGATGGAAAAGTCTTTAAAGGAGAATTTTTTACAATCTGAGCCTTATTTCGGTAATAAAACAAGTTGTTTTACTCACCCATAGCATTATATGCCCCGAGCATATAATATATGCCCCGAGCGGTCTCCAAATAACACAAACTTTAGCACTTTTCAAATCATAGAAGCTCAATGTCTTAGTCTACAGTTTCGTTTGAGTCAAAAGTGGTCTGTAATCTGAGATTTATCCATAATTTACAGCTTTGCGTTTCATGTTTGGGTCCCGAGAGCTGAGAGTGAAATAAACTGTGACTCCGCACATCTACTCCTCATCTACTCGAAACTATGGCTAAATCTCGGATTACAGGCCACTTTTGACTCAAACGAAAGCGTAGACTAAGACATCGAGCTTCTATGATTTGAAAAGTGCTAAAGTTTGTGTTATTTGGAGACCGCAAACATGTGCCCCGAGAACTCACATTACGGAGATCACAAATCTAAAACATCTCCGGAAGTGCTCCATATGACACCAAAGTGCTATGGGTGAGTAAAACAACTTGTTTTATTACCGAAATAAGGCTCAGATTGTAAAAAACGTTAATTCTCCTTTAAATATTTTAAAAAATTACACCAGGAATTTCACCTAGATAACTCTGTATTTTTACAATACAGAAATTAAGAAGCATTTTACACAGGAGGGCAGTGAATTAATAGAAATTATGACAGGAGCTTATAGACAGCTACCTTCCAAAATTGTATCTAAATTGTATAAATGTTTACAAAATGTTAATGGGAATAACAGTGTATATTAAACAAGAGTGGGAAACAGAGTTAGAACTCTGACTGTCTATATGTCTACAGCACACTTCCACCTGCTCAAGACAATGGAGAGAATTTGGTTGGTTGAAGTATTTTATTACTCCACACATCAAAAGTAATGCAAACGAAAACCGATCAGTAGCACTGAAGACAATGATGATTGGAATTCCGGTCATTCTCATGTGTTTTGGAAATGTAATAAAATTAAATCTTTTTGGGAGAATATTGAAACCATAATGGAAGAGGTAGTTGGGCAACTTGGGCTTGATGCATGAAAACAATATTTGAACTGAGGGTTATTTAAAGTGATGTTCTTGGCTAGTAAGGAAGTAAAAAAAATGAATTGGCTAAAGAATGACCCTGTGAAACTGCAACAATGGAGAGCTATAACTGAGGAACTTTATGTGATAGAAAAAATTACTTATTATTTGAGGCTACGTTTATATGGCGACGATCAAAACAGAAGACGCAAAAGTGGCGTCTCGTCTTAAATTTTTTATCCGCGTTTAGACGAGCATTCTCAGCGGGAAATGTTTGTTTATACGAAGACGCAAAAGTGGACGCAAAAGCCAGCGAAGGGAGGCGCTGTAAATAACTGGACTAAAAAAAACAACAAAAATCAAAACATCACAACATCGTCAAGTTACATTTCTAACCACGACTGTACCGGAAAAGAGAAAGGTAAAACTTCAAAATAAAATGTTCTAGTTGCGTTTTAAATGAGTTGTTAAGTTCCGCTCCAAACATTTCAGTGACTTGTATTTTTGTTTACATGTTTTTGAATATTGTACTGAAAATAGTGACATTACAGGAGGATTACAGTGAATTAGAAAATATAAAATCACATGGGGTTTTACATTTGAAGGGCCTCATGCGGAAGTCGCTTGTCTTGGCGTCTGTGTGGCTGTGAGAGTGTGAGAAAGACTTGTACGGGAAGAAGAGAAAAGACCGTAGACGTGTGTGGATGCGATTTATACAATTTATTTATTCAATTGTTGAAATGACTCTTGTATTGCTGCATCTATGTGACGTAAACGCGTACGTGACGTGAGCAGATCTGACCAGTTTTGCGTCTTGGCCAGTTTACACGAAAACGCTACAGCAGAGCGTATTTAACTGGTTTCAGATTTTTGGATTTTTAGGCCCCAAAAACGCTGTCACCGTGCAAACGAAAGGCACTTCCAATAAAATATTTTGTCGTTTTTACCCGTAAGCGTTCTCGTGTAAACAGGCCCTGAGACTGAAAGCTGGTAAATTTGAGAAGCGATGGTAAAAATGGTCTATTTACAAAGTGCACTCCAGTGTATAATGTATCTTATTTTTGTTATTTATTTTTGTAGAACCCCACAGATTGTTTCTTTGTGTTCTTTTATGTACATTTGTTAAAACTTTGAAAAAACACAAATAAAACAAAACAAAAACACAATGGAGCACTTCCTGTTTTACCACATGGCTTAAAGGAAAATTTACGTTTTTTTTTACAATCTGAGCCTTCTTTCGGCAATAAAACAAGTAGTTTTACTCACCCATAGCAGTTTGCTGTCAATTGGAGCAGTATCGCAGAACTTATGTTGAGCCGTTCTGTTCTACTAGTGATCCCGTATCCGTTAGCGTGAGTGCTCGGGGCACTGATTTGCGCTCTCCAAATAACACAAACTTTAGCACTTTTCAAATCACAGAAGATCGCTGTGTCAGCGTAGACTTTTAGTAGATTCCAAAACGGCCTGAAACCCGATATCGCAACAGAAAAGTAAAGTTCAGAGCGGTGTTAGCTTCTTTCAGACTAGCGGTGTTTACAAAACAGCTGAGTTCACGCATGCGCACTGTCCTCTCTGATGACGTCATCAAATGAAACTATAGCTGGATATCGGGTTTCAGGCCGTTTTGGAATCCACTAAAAGTCTAGCCTGACACAGTGATCTTCTGTGATTTGAAAAGTGCTAAAGTTTGTATTTTAAGTATTTTTATGTTTTATCTTTGTTTTGTACAGTGTCCTTGGGTGTCTTGAAAGGCGCTTTTAAATAAAATGTATTATTATTATTATTATTATTATTATTATTATTATTTGGAGAGCGCAAAGTAATGCCCCGAGCATATGATACGAGCACCATGTTAACGGATATGGGATCATTAGTAGAACAGAACGGCTCCAACATAACTTCTGCGATACCACTCCAATTGACACCAAACTGCTATGGGTGAGTAAAACTACTTGTTTTATTGCCGAAAGAAGGCTCAGATTGTAAAAAAAACGTTACTTTTCCTTTAACATAACATAAAATAGTGTAATATGGGCCCTTTAAAAAGAACACAAGTCAATATGCTGACATATAGAGTGCTAATATATCGAGCTGTGATGGCGACAGGGTTAATTTAGGGGTTAATAGGCTTTCTCTGGTATTCCTCCACTACATCCACACTGCAGTTTATCACTCCCTGACAACATTATTTATCCTTCTCTCTCCTTTCTGTTCAAACAAAACCAATGACCCCAAACCTGACCCCACGGCGTCGGCCCTGTTGTTAAGGTCCAGTGGCTGTAGTCCATTTTTCGAAGTTCACAGCACAAAGACTCTGCTAAAATGTCACTAACCACATTTGCATGAAATTCGGTGATGTTAAATTAATAAATTAACATGAGCTCTTCATTAACTTTTCCATATAGGACACTCTACTTCTGCCTGATGTGCATCGCTAGCGTATAGAGTGGACATTATGTAAATATTAGCTTCATGCATTATGGATGTGAAATGCGGTCTGGAGTCCACAGTAGATAATGGTTATGTGGAAGCCAATGGGGGATACTGCAGTGGTGTAACCTGGTAATATACAATAAGTGGTGAAATGGAATGTTATTTTAAATGTCAGAATAAAGCAGTTCTTAAGTATGGCATTTTAGTCGACATAAAAATTAAGTGGTAATTCCCACCGGAGACATCGCGCATGCAGGTACATTAAAAAATGTTAAGTGTAAATGAGCAAGAAATACAAGCACACTATAAAAAAGAAGAAGAAGAAGTGACTTTATTGATCTCACACAGATGTGAGAACTATGTATTATGCTACTGCTACTGCTACTGCTACTGCTACTGCTACTAGTACTATACCAATACTGCTTTAACGTCATTATTGTTTCTACATGAATTAGAAGCACAAGCAATACTACTATTACTACTGTTATTACTACTACTGCTACCGCTGCTGATACTACTACTACTACTGTACTACGATAGCTACTACTACTTCAACATCGCCATTCCTACTAAGATGAATTAGAAAAATAGGCAATACTACTGCTACTATTACTGCTACTAATACTGGTACTGCTGCTACTACAACTACTACGACTATTATAATACTACACCAGTACCACTTCAACCTTACTAATAGATGCATTAGAAGCACAGGCAATACTACCACTAAAACTACGACTACAAGTACTACCATTACTACTACTACTACTACTACTACTACTACTACTACTACTACTACTATTATTACTATTACTACTACTGCTGCTGTTACTATTTTTGCTAACCCAATTTTGTGTCAGCATCAAACGCATTTTATTTTTCTATTTTAGAGTTTAAAGATGCCCTATGTAACCAATAGAATCCATCACATGCTTGTCACCATAGAGACGTTATTACTTTTCCATGCGCCACAGCATGGCATTAAACCCATCTGAATGGAGACATGCATCTGACACCACCGATCACATCACGAGACAGATCGGTGGAGAGGCAAGTCTGTTGTTCAAGCTACAAAAAGTCAATTTCGCATAATACACTCTCTGTAAATGAATGCAAGATAGATCAATTTCATACAAAGCAATAGCATCTACAAGCCGGAGGAAGATCAGTACATATAAAATACAGTAAACATGAATCTACAATGGTTGTAGATAGTTTGAAAACAAACAAACAAAAGGATTTTTGAGATATTTAAAGGAAAAGTAATGTTTTTTTTTTTTTTACAATCTGAGCCTTCTTTCGGCAATAAAACAAGTAGTTTTACTCACCCATAGCAGTTTGGTGTCAATTGGAGCAGTAACGCAGAACTTATGTTGAGCCGTTCTGTTCTACTAGTGATCCTGTATCCGTTAGCGTGAGTGCTCGGGGCACTGCTTTGCGCTCTCCAAATAACACAAACTTTAGCACTTTTCAAATCACAGAAGATCGCTGTGTCAGGGTAGACTTTTAGTAGATTCCAAAACGGCCTGAAACCCGATATCACAACAGAAAAGTAAAGTTCAGAGCGGTGTTAGCTTCTTTCGGACTAGCGGTGTTTACAAAACAGCTGAGTTCACGCATGCGCACTGTCCTCTCTGATGACGTCATCAAATGAAACTATAGCTGGATGTCGGGTTTCAGGCCGTTTTGGAATCCACTAAAAGTCTACCCTGACACAGCGATCTTCTGTGATTTGAAAAGTGCTAAAGTTTGTGTTATTTGGAGAGCGCAAAGTAATGCCCCGAGCATATGATATGAGCACCATGTTAACGGATACAGGATCATTAGTAGAACAGAACGGCTCCAACTTAACTTCTGCGATACTGCTCCAATTGACACCAAACTGCTATGGGTGAGTAAAACTACTTGTTTTATTGCCAAAAGAAGGCTCAGATTGTAAAAAAAAAACGTTACTTTTCCTTTAAGACATGTTATAATGTTGTTACCTCCTCAAAAACAAACCTGGAGTTGTGTTTTGTTTCATTCACACATGTTGAAGTAATCCTGCATTATTAGTCTGTCTACATCTCCAAAGCCCAAAATACTCTTTTCCACCTTGTGACATCATGAAGTGGTAGTTTTCAAGTTAACAGCTAGCTTTTATTTTTCGCTCAGTAGAGACTGGAAATTCAAGGGCTGCACTCATCAAAATGATTCTAGTGAAGGTGTATGGAGTCTAAAACACAGTGGAGCACTTCCTGTTTTGCCACATGGCATCACAAGGTAGAACAGTGTTCAGAATTCAGCCTAAATTTGCAGGGTTTGTGTGTTAAACATGTGTTGAAACAAAACACAACTCCAGGTCAGAAAATAGCATAATATTGACCCTAAAAAGTATATATTTTAGAATATTTTTAATTATTCAGTGACATGTCTGCCATCTTTTTCAGTCTAATTTACATAATAATGGGATTGTCCTTCAGTTATAGAGCATATTTGAGGTTTTATGACACTTTAAGTCGTTTTAGTCGTGTTTAATTGCTAAGTTTTAATTACAGCTTTTGGCTCAGTTCCCCAGTCACTTTTTCGGTTATACTTCCCCAGCGTCTCCCATATCCTGCCTCAGTCCCAGTGGGACTCTGCTAAACCAGGTCAAGTGGGAATACTGGTACTGTAGTGTGTGAGGGGAGATGGAAATTGGATGCAGTGAGCTATAGGGAGGAGTGATAACATAAAATTTCAAATATTGTAAACCACAAGTCTAAAAATCTGAGAAGGTTTTACAGATCTGTTTTACAGATGACAGAGTGACTACTTCTGTCATCACAAAATACCATATATAGGCTGACAGCTTTCACATTGTCTATAATTAAAGTCCAGCTATAGTTTCATTTGATGACGTCATCATAGAGGACAGCGCGCATGCGTGAATTCCCCAGCTGATTCGCAGATAAACACCGCTCTGAACTTTTCTGTTGCGAGAGAGACATGGCTGAAGATTTGGACTTTGAGATTGAAGAGGAGTTATTTGAGCATGATGGCCGCCCCTACAGTTTGACGAGCAACGCACCAGAGAAGAGCAAGAGACAGGCCGTCTACGAAAAGACAGTACCTGGTGGTGTTTATGTGGACACTGTATGTCGATGGCAACAGAGGAAGAATGCCTTTACTGTCTCGAGTGGGATGTGCGGCCAGGAGATGAACGTGTGGGTGATGATAACAGAAATCTGTGCCTGTCAGCTCTGGAGGATATACGTGTCATGATGAACCGTGGTGTAACAGAAACATTTTTTCATGTTCCAAAGTTGAATTGGAGGAGCCAGCCAAAGCCTGCCGGACCACACGGGCAACTTTCAGTTGAGTAAGTAGCCAATACACAATTATTGTTTGTTTGCATTGAATTGGTTTGTTATATAGTCATGATGACGTAATCTAATGAAACTATAGCTGGGTATCGGGTTTCAGGCGCTTTTGACCAAGCAAAACTGTACAGTGACACATTGAGCTTCTGTGATTTGAAAAGTGCTAAAATTTGTGTTATTTGTTGACCGCAACATCATGCCCCAAGCACTCACGTTACCCGGATATATCCCAATCTACAAAATCTACGGACCTGCTCCAAATGTCACTAAAGTGATATGGGTGAGTAAATCAACGTGTTTTATTACCGAAATAAGGTTCAGATTGTAAAAAAAGTTAATATTCCTTTAAGTGCTCAGAATTTCAAATGTGTCTACCTCTTTTGAACGCTGACAACACTTTTTATCCAGGAACTCACATTTAAAGTAAGTGAGTGTGATCAGACAATATTAAAACTAACAGTAAACTAACAATATTAAAAAATAATGCCATTTGTATCATATTTGATACACAACATCCTGAGACCTCTGCCCCACCCACATAATCAATATTTTTCCTGAAAAACCTGTTGCATACAATTAAGTACTTGGCAGCTACCCCAAGTACTTGTCAGCTGCCCCCTAGTGGGCTTTCCATGGTATTCAGTCAAAAACAGGCTCAGAGGAACCATTTTTAAAAATGGCTGCATTGGTGGGGTGACTCTGGCCGTTTCCCAATTCACCGACGGCACGCTTGTGAGTGTGCACTCGGTCTGTCGTCGAGACGGCGCACACTTGCTCTGTCCTTAGTGCACTACGTTTCTCACATGGGCGTCTGCAAAATGGAACAGGTCCCGCCTCAGCTCAATGAGCCGGGTGGTCTGCTCCTTGTTCCCTAAAGACAAAAATATTATACTATTGCGCCTCGGGTGTCCCCGGGCGCGCTTCGGGTGCAGCCCACTGCTCCTGATGACAGGATGGGTCAAATGCAGAGGACAAATTTCTCTAAGGAGACAATAAAAGGCTTATCTTATCTAATACTTGGAATTGGGACATGGCCAATGTTCCCCCTAATTTTTAATGTGTCTGAGCAAACACACACTAACTCCACATCCAAAATGCACACCCCACCCCCCCCACCCCCCCCCCGCGCGGCTCGCACTTTGCAGATATACTGTAAAAAAAAATGACCCCGCGGCTGAATAAAAAGCGGAGATCCGCTGAAAGCTCTTTCATCCCTGGTTTACAGGGCGCTGCATAAGTTTTCTTGTGCGCTGAGAATGTGCGAGCAGTGCGCAGCTTAGAGTAAACGCTGGACATGGCGACACTATAGAATATCCAGCATATACAACAGCAAAGGAAATATAGAAGTGTAAGGCAAAAGCATGTGAACGGTAAAACAGGTGCCGTGATCTATGCCGTTACGGCTACTTTCACACATGTTTAGCGTAGTTTATGAAGAGTTTCATGTAGCATAGTTATAGGTGAGGTGAACCAGTACGTATATTTTATAGTGACGTCGCAACTCTCACTTGTGGATGTCGCTGCCGAGTCGGTCTTTGTAGTCATATATCCTCCCGCGCTGTGCATGCTGGGGCTTTTAAGTGTGCGAAGCGTGCATGTTTGCACACTTGGTCCACGCCCCCATTTCCATGGAAACGACGGCGCCGTTCAGAGCTCATCTTAACGGTGCAGGAGACAAAAAACAAATGGAATGGCGCTTGTCGCGCCGGATATGACGCACATCCCCTTCCAAGGACGCTCACAAGTGTGCCGTCGCTGAATTGGGAATTTCTCTGTTTTTAGAGGAACAACTTTGTCCATTTTAAAAAGGTTAGGGTAAAAATTGCCTAAATATTGTTATTTATTCTTCAATATGAAGATTTACTTTCTTAGATTAATCTATGAAGTCTTCATATTTTTACATCATGTTGCAGAAAAATTGTGTTAAAATTGTATGTATCAAATTTGATACAGCAGGTATTTTTGATCATGTACCTCATCCAACACTATATTGCATTTTATGATGCAATCTGCATAATTCATGTAATTCAATGCAAATTTAACACCATACCCTTTTTAGTATTTCATAACTAAGATGCCACCTTAAAAATATGTTTTAAATTTATTGCGATTGCGATCCTTTTCCATGTTTGAAAAAAAGACAGCGCAAACGGGCGATTCTGAACAAAGGAACTTTCTGAAAGGTTTTCACGCCCCGTCTGGATGTCTACCTCGTCTCTGGAAATCACGCCCAGAGAATTTGGACCTCGAACGAGCTACAAAATGCAAGATGCGTTTTTTTATTTGCCTGGAGACACGTGAGAGTGTTTCCAGGCTCGGATATCCTTTATCCGAGCCTCTGAACCTCTGAAACAGCAGTGGTTTAATTTTATTTTCTGTGGAAATGTGTTTTTTTTTAATGGAACGCGTCTTGTATCTTCCTCCGCACGTAAAACACAGAAGTGGGGCCAGCGCGCACCGCTAATCCAAGAAACAGCGATGTATTTGGCCACACCCCCACCCGCTGCACTGGCCTGTCTCTGTCCTCCTCATTTGCATTCAAGCAACAACGCCCATAATAAAGTGTTTGAGAGAGATATTTATGACTCTGACTGTCTTCATGAGGCTTTCTCATGCACTGAGGCTTGATTTTGGAGAAGGATTCATTTACAGTATTAGGGAACCATTAAGGTGCCATATAAAAGCATCAAGAAGTACCATGTCATGGGATCTTTTAAGTAATAATAATACATCAGTTTTATATAGGTCTTTTCAAGGTAACCTTAAGACAGAAACAAGGACAGGACAAACAGTTATGAGGTGCAGCCATGTGTGGGGGATGTAGGCTGTGAGGAAAATGTGTGCATTGAGAACGTCTTCAGACAGGGCAGTCTCTACAGTTAGTATCAATTGCAACATATAGCACAGTACAGTAGTAACAGCTGTAGTCTGACTGACAGGTAGGATTTCCACATTAACCTCTCTATATGTCATTTCTCAAATGTACTCTTTTCTTTTAAGCTTTCATTAAAGGTCCCATGGCATGAAATGTTCACTTTCTGAGGTTTTAGAACGTTAATGTGAGCTCCCCTACCCCGTTTAGCCCCCCCCCCCATGTGTAAACTGAGCATTTGCGGTCCTTTTCTGCGTTTGAAAAAAAGGCAGCCCAAACGGGCGATTCTGAACAAGGAAAATTTCTGACGTCACACTCGGGGAAAAATGCAAATGCAGTTCCACCGCCCGTCTGGATGTCTATCCACCGTCTCTGGAATTCATGCCCAGAGAGTTTGGACCGCGAACGAGCTACGCAATGCGAGATGTGGTTTTTTATTTGCCTGGAGGCACGTGAGAGTGTTTCCAGGCTCGGATGTCCTTTATCCGAGCCTCCGAACCTCTGAAACAGCAGTGATTTAATTTTATTTTCTGTGGAAATGTGTTTATTTTTCAATGGAAATCGTCTCATATCTTCCTCCGCTCTTAAACATGGAAGTGGAGCCAGCGCACCGCTAAAGAGGAAAGAGCAGAGAGTTTGGCCACACCCCCACCCGCTGCACTGGCCTGTCTCTGTCCTCCTCATTTGCATTCAAGCAACGATGCCCAGAATAAAGTGTTCCAGAGAGATATTTATGACTCTGACTGTGTTCACGAGGCTCTCTCATGCACTGAGTCTTGATTTTGAAGAAGGATTCATTTACAGTATTAGGGAACCATTAAGGCGCCATATAAAAGCATCAAGAAGTACCATGTCATGGGATCTTTAAACTTTGCGCACATGCTGTCCCTGTCCTGCACTTTTTACCACAGCTTTATCCTCTTGTGTCCCTGTGCTTGTTTCTCCTCTTTCACTGAAAAAGCATCCATCCAAACTGACACTACAGGCTGCTCTTTTCTCCAGTGTTTTCTCTCTCTCTATTTCTGTGTCTAGTCCAGTTTGCTCTCTGTGTCTGATTGTTTCTCTGAACTTTGACCTCTCTAACATTAACTCTTCCTGTCTGTTTTAGCTCTGATAGTTCCCAATAGTCTGTTCAGTCTTTACCCACAAAGCACACACACAGACACTGTGAAAAGAAGATCCACAATAAAACAATGGTCTAAATGGCTTGAATAATGAGTACTTTGAGCTACAGCCGATTTATTTGTTAGTCACTCTAGATTACTGTAATCAGACTTCTTTTAAGGTGTTTCTGTTTGGTTTCAATGTTGAATTAAATTTAATTAAATTCATTTCCAGAAAAAAATCATCAAACTAAGAAAATGTCATTGCATAAGTCACCTCAATAAGCCTTGAAACACAGTCTGAAATACTAAAAACAATGAAGAATTAAAATAATGGAACTACAAACTAAAGTCGCACGCAGCGTTAAAGGCCCTCACCAGACCCTGCTTCTTGTCGGGCGGCACGGTGGCTGAGTGGCTAGCGCTCATGCCTCACAGCAAGAAGGTCCCCAGGTCGCCCAGGCCTTTCTGTGTGTGTTCTGTGTGGAGTTTGCATGCATGGTCTGGGTTCTATCCCCGGGTCGCCCGAGCCTTTCTGTGTGGAGTTTGCATGTTCTCCCCGTGTCTGGATGGGCTTCCTCCGGGCACTCTGGTTTCCCCCATCAACCCAAAACATGCTCCAGGTAAAATCCTCCAGCTTAGGTCCTGACCAAGCCGAGCAATAAGATCATGGAGATGGGTCCCCGGGCGCCTGAAAGACGAGCTGCCCACTGCTCCTGATGCATGGGTCAAATGCAGAGAAATTTCCCTACGGGGATGAATAAAGCGGGTCTTCTTCTTCTTCTTGTCCCCGCCTACATCACCCCTTCCCCCAAATCAGTGTATATCTGTGTTACTCCATTCATTCCAATGAGACCATTTCTGTCATTGTCACCACTGGAGATAAAGGGAAGTCCTTGTTGGGTTTTTTGTTCAATAAGAAGTGTGTAACAAATAATATGTGTAACAAATTCTATAACAAATGGCTTCTGTCTAGAGAGCCATTTGTTTTGTTTTAGGGTCGGACCTAAAAATATTCTGAAGTTAAAGAAAGCACTATGTAACAGATGTGGCTGCACTGTGGCTGAGTGGCTAACAGTCAAGCTACAGAAAGAAGGGAATTTCTTTGTGGAGTTTGCATGTTCTTCTGTACTCCTTTTCCACCTAGAAGAACCAGGTGCTGGTTCTGAGCTGGTGCTGCCGTACCGATTATCGAAGAACCGGCTCGTTTTTCCACCAGCTGAGAGCCAGCTGAGTGCTACGTTGACCGCTACCACTCCTGTCCAACTGTTTTTTGTAGTCCCTGTAATCCTTTTTAAGTTTTTTGAGCTTGTTCACGATTTGATCGGCGCTGCGGTCGTACCCCGCAACTGCCATCTCCCGCTGTAAATGATCAAAAATGGGCTTAGTTCGTACAGCCCCTTCCAGTTTTGTCTGGATTTCAGCAGAGGACCACAGCGCCAGAAGACACGATGTTTCCTCTGCCGACCACTGCTGCTTTGCCTTTACATCCATGTCATAGGCTAAGTTGACAGCAACCAAAATTAGACGTAGCCCGCTTTGGTTATTTAAAGATGGCGGCCAAAATTTCTAAATTTCAAAGCTCGGAACGTCAGTATAACCCCGCCCCTAGTGCTATACGTCACCGGTTCTTGTTTCTGGACCAGCTTTACATCGGTTCTGAGATGGAACCAGTTTTCCAGGGCCAGAGCCAGGCTTATGTGTGTGGTAAAACAAAGAACCGGTTCGAGATTTGGCATTGGCTCCGAACCAGCATTGGAACCGCCTTGGTGGAAAAGGGATACTGGTCAGTTTCCTCTGGGCAGTCCGGTTTCCTCTATGCATTAAACATGCATCATAGGTCAAACCCTCCACTCCTGACCAAGACTAGCTCAAGATCTGGAGATGGGTTCGAGGTGTGGGACTGTGCGGTCACTGCTCCTGAGGAGATGCCCCAGCGGCATTGAAGGACGGGTCAAATGCAGAGGACATGCTTCCCAATGGGGACAATAAAACATACATAACCCTTTACCTTTCTGGTTACTGGTTATTCCATATGCTTGTGTCCATAGATATCATTTTATGTAGCAATTGCTCTACAATTCTTAATGTGAGTGGCATCGTCTGTCCACCTGTAACTTGACCTGGTGGTGTCACCTGCTTCTGATTCATGGAAATACAGTAGCAAACCAACACTATCTCCATGGAGGCAAGTACAAAAAGCACAAATGTTACATATTTTAATTCAGATTTAATTTCCTCATTTTCATTAAGTTTAGTTTTATTCAGTTTGTAGGTCCGAAAAATTCATGCAGCATTTTTGCAGTGCAGTTGTAGTTAAAGTGATTGGTGGTACAGCGGTGTAGTGTTTTTTCACAGATTTAAGTTAGTCTCCTAAAGCCGGTCTGACAGATGGAGAGATGAGAGGGACTTTAGCAGGAGCCAGACCACTGAAGAGGGCTCAGACACAAGACACTACTGCAGGATTCACTAAAGAGCGACGAATCATAGCGCGCTTTGAAGATGGTATGCTTCACAAGACGTCCACAAACTGAGAAGATTTTTATTTTTTTGAATGATATGTGACTACTCGCTATGGACTTCTGAGCAATTAACACAAAAAAGCTTACTAGATTAAAGTGCGTATGAGTAATTATTCTCTTACTTCTAATTAATTTGGTGGTGGAAGGGGCTTGGACCCGATGGGAACAGACTTCAGGCAGAAAAATCTCATGGGCCCATCTGTGGAAGCCTGAACTATATCGGATTAAAGGAGAATTAACATTTTTTTTACAATCTGAGCCTTATTTCGGTAATAAAACAAGTTGTTTTACTCACCCATAGCACTTTGGTGTCATATGGAGCACTTCCGGAGATGTTTTAGATTTGCGATAGCCGTAGCGCCAGTTCTAGCCGTAGCCCGGGGCATTTAATATATGCCCCGAGCATGTAATATATGCCCCGTGCGGTCTCCAAATAACACAAACTTTAGCACTTTTCAAATCATAGAAGCTCAATGTCTTAGTCTACGCTTTCGTTTGAGTCAAAAGTGGCCTGTAATCCGAGATTTATCCATAATTTACAGCTTTGCGTTTCATGTTTGGGTCCCGGGAGCTGAGAGCGAAATAGGCTGTGACTCCGCACATGCACACTGGCGTCCTCATCTACTCGAAACTATGGATAAATCTCGGATTACAGGCCACTTTTGACCAAACGAAAGCGTAGACTAAGACATCGAGCTTCTATGATTTGAAAAGTTTGTGTTATTATATGCCCTGAGCTACGGCTAGAACTCGCGCTACGGCTATCGCTAATCCAAAACATCTCCGGAAGTGCTCCATATGACACCAAAGTGCTATGGGTGAGTAAAACAACTTGTTTTATTACCGAAATAAGGCTCAGATTGTAATAATTCATTGCATTTATATCGCGCCTTTCATGACACCCAAAGCACTTTACAGTTCATTGTCCACACTTGGTGGTGGTGAGCTACTTTCTGTAGCCGCAGCTGCCCTGGGGCAGACTGACGGAAGCGAGGCTGCCAATCTGCGCCATCGGCCCCTCCAACCACCTCCAACACTCATGCACACTTTCATACTAGGCAAATGTGGGTAAGGTGTCTTGCCTAAGGACACAGCGACAGTTTTTTTTTTGCAACTGGCGCCCCCCTGTGGCACCTGGAATTCCCAGCGGTCTCCCATCCAAGTACTAACCAGGCCCTGCCTCGCTTAGCTTCTGAGATCTGACGGGATCAGGCTTTGACAGGCAGGTATGGCCAAAAAAACGTTAATTCTCCTTTAATTTTCTATGATTTACTGCCTCCACCTTCAAACCTTTTACGCTGAGGTCTGACAGGTTGCTATGGAATTCCACAATATCCAACCAAGAAGTCAAATTTGAAACATAAATATTGCCAAAAAAACAAAAAAACAAACTTATAATATAATGATCTTGTCTGTCATAGGCACTTAATTTTAAAGCCGTAGTGTGGAACATTTAAGGCACAGCAATAACATTTCCTAGCGGGGCCATCACTTGAAAGTAACATAATGCAACTTTAAGTGCCTTCTCTGTCAGCACACATAAATACATTGAAATGACTGTATATGTGATACTTTGCATACTCTATCTCTAAAAGTTCTAGAGTTCTAAAGTTCTAAAAGCTCTTTCAGGTCAGATTGTGTTAAAACAAAACTCAGATTAAAGTCTAATTTAAGTCACAAAGCTTCAGATGGAGCAGTGCCTACAGTTAGCGTCACACCCACAGTGAATCTCCCATAGAATTATGCAGACACAGGTTCTTCATCTGAACCATGACAGCCCAAAGTCTCACACTGTGAATATCTGAAATAACTCAAAGTGCATTTCTAAATCAGAAGCTTATTATCAGCAGAGCGGGCATCTTGAAGGCCAGCTCTGTGCTTTTGGACACGAGGAACAAAGCATCACAGCTCCAGTCAGTGCATGTCTGAATGGGAACATATTAAAACTGAATCTGGGTCACTACAAATCCCAGACTCTTTTTAAGTGAAAAACAAAGAGAGTGAAAAATACATGACACCCTCACACTCCGCACTGTGAGGGCAGAGGGTGGAGCTGGTACATCACAGGCAAACCACATATTAGGATTTCAGGATTAAGCAGGGTCGTTACACGTAGTGAACTCTATTAAGTAAAGTCTCTTATCTGTCTAGTATTTTTGGCATGAGAGAGGATGTGCAAAAATAACATCTTTCTGACCTAAAATGGAGACTCTGCCACCTGCTTGTCTCCATGGCGATGCCACGGCTTTGCCAAGAATGTACCACATTAAAGGAGAATTAACGTTTTTTACAATCTGAGCCTTATTTCGGTAATAAAACAAGTTGTTTTACTCACCCATAGCACTTTGGTGTCATATGGAGCACTTCCGGAGATGTTTATATCCGTAACGCGAGTTCTTGGGGCAAATAATATATGCTTGGGGCATATAATATATGCCCCGAGCGGTCTCCAAATAACACAAACTTTAGCACTTTTCAAATCATAGAAGCTCAGTGTCTTAGTCTATACTTTCGTTTGAGTCAAAAGTGGCCTGTAATCTGAGATTTATCCATAATTTACAGCTTTGCGTTTCATGTTTGGGTCCCGGGAGCTGAGAGCGAAATAAGCTGTGACTCCGCACATGCGCACTGGCCTCCTCATCTACTCGAAACTATGGATAAATCTTGGATTACAGGCCACTTTTGACTCAAACAAAAGCGTAGACTAAGACATCGAGCTTCTGTGATTTGAAAAGTGCTAAAGTTTGTGTTATTTGGAGACCGCAAACATGTGCCCCGAGAACTCACATTACGGAGATCGCAAATCTAAAACATCTCAGGAAGTGTTCCATGTGACACCAAAGTGCTATGGGTGAGTAAAACAACTTGTTTCATTACCGAAATAAGGCTCAGATTGTAAAAAAAAAAAGTTAATTCTCCTTTAACTTCAGTAACTACAGTTTGTCCAAAGTCCAGAGTGAGGCTGCAGCTATAGCACAAATCTGACCTAAGGCTTGTAATTTTTTTTTTTCATAAAGGCCTCATTTAAGATGAAAAAGCTCTGAAAGTTAAATACACTCTTACCTTTCCCCCATTCATAGTCCAATAGCAAAGACTGGCTGTCAAAAAACACTCAGGATCAACGCACCCGAAGCTCCGGGAACGGACAACATCCCTGGTCGTGTACTGGGAGACTGCGCTGCGGAACTCACAGAGGTCTTTACGGACATCTTCAACACATCTCTAAGCCAGGCTGTCGTCCCCACATGACTAAAGACCTCCACCATCATCCCTGTGCCGAAGAAGTCGACTCCACCCTGCCTTTAACGACTAAAGTCCGGTTGTGCTCACGTCATGCTTATGTTTTACGTTCACTGTGGGACTAGGGAGTGCTGCAATTTCAAATCCTGTGTGTGCAACGTCTACATATGTTTTTTGACAATAAACTTTGAACATGTAAGTTAACTTGGAAAATTACAGAAGCTGATATCATGTTGTAGTACAGGACGTTCTCCGCTATGTTTGAAATGCCATACACCTTCACTAGAACCATTTAGATCATTTCAGCCCTGGAATTGCCCATTTCTACTGAACGAAAGGTCAAAGGTAGCTGTGAACTTGAAAACCACCACTTCATGACATCACAAGGTGGAACAGAGCACTTTGAGCTTTGGAGATGTAAACAGACTAATAATAAAGTGTTACTCAAACATGTGTGAATGAAACAAAACACAACTCCAGGTACGTTTGAAGGAGGTAACAACATTATAACATGGTCTAAAACTCACAAGAGTCAACGGTGCGTCATATCCTCCTGAGACCCGCCCATTCATTTGTGTCCTTTATAGTAGACATTGAGTTAACCAGTCTGTCAAAAATAAATAATACATAAAAATAACAATACAGGGGGTCCTCGGTTTACGACGTTGATCCGTTCTTAAAGGGATATGCCACCCCCAGGTCAAACTTGGGCATCTCCCCACAGTCCAGAGACTAAAATAAGTGGTGGAAAGCGCACACCACGCTGACAGGGGAATCCCTGTTACCACCAGGAAGGGAGTTCCCCTGTTACGCAGCGTGGTGTGTGCTTCGTCTGTCTTTTTCCGCACTGAAAAATAGTTCCCACCCAAAATGACCAAGTCAAGCTCTCCATGTTGATTTGCACATTTATTTGCACTCGATATGAATGCGCACTACACAGAAAGTAATTGGGAAACGCATCAAGCAAATTAATTCCTTTTGGCCGAAATCTTTCTCTGGCGACGTTAGCAGCTGCGTGCGGCGGTCAGTGCTGACAGACTCGGACAATGGCTGGGTCACCAGGAAAACGCTTTCCACCACTTATTTTAGTCTCTGGACTGTGGGGAGATGCCCAAGTTTGACCTGGGGGTGGCATATCCCTTTAAGATGCGTCGTAACCCGAATTTCGTCGTAAGTCGGATTTTGACTTTGATCTTCCAACCAAAGCACCAATAACCTCATAAAATCTATTATTATTATTATTATTAACCTTTCCATCTCAATAATTAGACCACTACGCTGCTTGGTTATCACTGCCGCTTTCATATGAGCAGATCAGAGCCCACATCAGGTACTTCCACCCACATTGGGCATGCACACGAGCCCGTCTTCTTCGCCCTACAACCACAACAAAGCGTATTCTTCCACCGTGCACCGCGCACCGTTCGCGTTTGTTTACGTCGCTTAACACGCTAAACCGCGTAAGACGGAATGATGCGTAATATTATTAATTTGTTTTAATGGGGGCGCGTTCGTAACCACGAAACGTCGTAAGTCGAAACTGTCGTAACCCGAGGAGCCCCTGTACATTAAAAAAAATACTAAAATAAATAAATAAAAATAAATAGAAAATAAATAATATATAAAAATAAAATAAATAAATAAATAGAAAATAAATAATACAGTACATAAAAATAAATACAAAAATAAATTAATAAATAAAAATAAATAAATTAATTAATACAAAATAAGTAATACATAAAAATAAATGTAAAAAATACTAAAATAAATAAATACATAAATAAGAAATTAAAAGGGAAACTAAAAACTATTTGACGTGACTGTAGAAGCTTGTCAGAAAAAGTTTTTGTGAGGTTGTTAACTTCACATGGATTTAACACCAAAATGTCCCTGACGTCCATTACGCAGGACACGTTACGAATATTATTATTATGAATACAAATAAAATTAACAAAATGTAAATGCTGAGGTGTTCATTTACCTCCAAATAGAAAATTAAAATAATAATAATAATAATAATAATTCAGATACACTTTTTTTCTTCAGGTCCCGGGAGGATATATTACAGTGGTACCTCACCTTACGAAAGACCCAACAAATGAAAATTTCAAGTTACGAAACGCCTTCACGTTAAATTTTGGTCTCTAGATACGAAAGTTACGAAACTTGAAATCTCAAAAATTCAAATAATGCGCGCTCAGCCACACACATTATACGCTTTTCTCAGACTGGATTTAAACTTTTCTCACATTTCTCTCTCGTTTAAACACTCAAACTTTCATAGATTTTCAACAAAATGTATTAATAGTGAAGTGTGGGGGGAAGGAGGAGGGCGGTGTGTGCGCGCGGACACGTGTGTGATAGCGCAGCATGACCCGGTGCGGGGCTACGAGCACGAGACCCGTGCTCAAACCGTGCCTCCTCTAGACCAAGTCTAAATCAGGTCTGAACCAGGTATAAACCAGGTCTGAACCAGGTCTAAACCAGGATTAGACCACTGCGGCTCTTGCATGCGTTCGTTCATGCGCTCAGACTGCGTGCAGTCCTGAGGGGAGTCCTCGCTGCTTGCCTCAGCCGTGACTCGAAACGAAACCAGGAAATAGACCCGCACGTGGCGCTTTAATTCACCTGGTTTAGTCCAGGTTTAGTCCTGGTCCAGTCCTGGTTTAGTCCAGGTCTAGTCCTGGTCCAGTCCAGGTTTAGACCTTGGTCTAGACCTGGTATAGTCCACGTTTAGTCCTGGGTCTACAGTCTCTACGCAGGACACAGTGTTACACTATAAAAAAAAAAAACTTGGAACGAATCAGGCCTTTTCCATTGAAATAGCTACTTAACTTACGAAAAATTTACGTTACGAAACTACTTCTGGAACAAATTAATTTCGTAAGGTGAGGTACCACTGTACCTTTAATGCTATTTCTCTATAGCTACAGCTGCCTTGGGGATGAGTGTTGAACCAGATTCTTATTATTTGTTAGAAATCAAAGTCCTTTCAACTGACAAGAGTAAACATAAATCTCATAAAACATTAACCTCGTCTGACAAATTTGCAATCAGACTCCAGAACAGGACCCTGACCTGTCCTCCAACTCATTTTTAGTTGTTCAGAATGTCCCGTGAACCCAGCCAGTATTGATGCTTTTCAGTTTCTTGTTAATGACATCATGATGGGGGTGTTCTACGTGTATCTCCAATTCATGGAGGAGTTACTATGGTGACACAATTAGCAAAGACTGTCAAAAAAGTTTTAAAACTCACAAAATGGATTAAAAAAACAAAAAACAAAAAAAAAAAAACATTTTCAGGAGCCTGTGATGAATACAAACATTCATGGTCCTGTATAGGTGAAAAGTGAAAGTCAGAACTTTATAGCCAGAATGTGTTAAAACAAAAACTCAGATTAAAGTCTAATAAAGCCCCAGACAGAGCAGTGCAGTTGACATTTTGAGGATTTTTCACCATTCAAAAGATATAATGTTGTGTTAATTGCTATGGCGATACTCCTTTTCATCATTCTGAAACCTATGCCATGTGGTAAATGGGTAAGTCTGTTGCCCAAGCACAAAATGACAATATGAACTAATGATCTACAGCTGTATTACAGATTGTACCCTGGTGATGCTATCCCGTGCATCTATGGCCTCCCGAAGATTCACAAACAAGGAGTACCACTCAGACCCATTGTGTGTAGTGTTGACTCTATCACATATAATTTGGCCAAACACCTTAAAACCATCTTGGCGCCATTGGTGGGTAACACGGAGCACCACATTGAGAACACAGCCGAATTTGTAAACAAAGTTAAGTTTCTCCAGTTTGGTCAGGATGAGACAATGGTTTCCTTTGATGTAACCTCTCTTTTCACTTGTATCCCCACAGCTGTAGCGGTCGAAGCAGCGAGAAGGAGTTTACTACAGGATTCCAAGCTAGAAGAGAGAACCAAACTTTCTCCTGACCAAATCTGCCAACTGCTGGAAATTTGGCTAAATACCACCTATTTCCAGTTCAGAGGGAACTTTTACAGGCAAATTCATGGCTGTGCGATGGGCTCACCGGTCTCCCCTATCATGGCTAATTTATACATGGAACAATTTGAACAGAGTGCCTTCATATCCAGGCACTCCTCCCACACACTGGTTTCGTTATGTTGATGATAATTTTACAAAAATCAAAATTCAAGACTTGGAACCTTTCACTGCACATATCAATTCTGTAGATCCGAACATCAAATTCACCCGTGAAGATGCCAAGGATAACACATTGGCATTCTTAGATTGTGCAGTAACGATAGGAGGAGACCGGGGACACCAAGTAGAAGTCTTCAGGAAGCCCACACACACAGACCAATACCTGCTTTTTGATTCACACCACCCACTGCAGCACAAACTGGGTGTTATTCGGACATTACAACACAGGGCCCAAGTGGTTCCCACAAGCACAGAGGGCAAGGAGAAAGAAGAGCAACATGTGCAGGAAGCCCTCTCTGTTTGTGGATATCCTAAATGGGCTGTCAACAAAACCAAGAGAGACAAGGACAATAAACAAGACAACAGAGAATCCGAACCCAGGAGGAAAGGGGTAGCGATTCCGTACCTGGCCGGCGTTTCGGAAAAACTACAGAGGATTTTCAGACAATATGAAATTCCAGTTTATTTCAAACCCACAAACACTTTAAGACAAAAACTGGTCCACCCAAAGGACAGAACACCGAGCCACAAATAAAGCAATGTGGTCTACTCCATTCAGTGTAGTGAAGACTGCAGTGAGCGCTATATTGGGGAAACAAAACAGCCACTTCACAAGAGGATGTACCAACACAGACGGGCGTGCCAGAGTGGACCGGCTTCTGCGGTACATCTTCACCTAGAAGCCACGGGCCATTCTTTTGAGGACAGTGAGGTTCAGATCTTAGCCAGGGAAAAGAACTGGTTTGAGAGGGGAGTTAAAGAGGCTATTTTTGTCAAAAAAGAGAATCCGTCATTAAACAGAAATGGGGGAGTGAGATATAACTTG
This sequence comes from Paratrypauchen microcephalus, assembly GCA_036785185.1. Lineage (NCBI taxonomy): Eukaryota > Metazoa > Chordata > Actinopteri > Gobiiformes > Gobiidae > Paratrypauchen > Paratrypauchen microcephalus. Next base: position 1,708,660 of record JAVJIX010000172.1, read on the forward strand.
TCTCCCATTTATAATGGGATTCTTAGACCAGTCAAACAGAGCCAGGGCAGAGGGGTGGAGAGGGTCGTTAGACGTTGAATAGGGGGTCGAAACAGCCGTCAGAGTAATTTGAAAAACAAAGAGACAGATTAGGGGGATCGTTTTCAGAGCTTTTGTCATTGTCAGACGCGCCTCCCGGCAGCTAGATATAAGCAGGGTCTAACCAGTACAATAACCAGAGCTGACGAAGCCTCTCGGATGAGCGGCGAAACGTTTTCAACCAAACAAACTTTGTCCAGTTGACAAATTGAACTTCTCCTTTGATCATGGATTCTACCTGGACGACTGAGGGACTTTTCACGCAATATGAACTAATCAGAACTCACACCAAATTGCAAACGTTCCAATTAAAATGGCCAAAGTAAAAAAAAAAAAAGCCATCACTGATAGAGTTTTGACATGACATACTGTATGACTGGTACATGCCACCAGTACATTCAGTAAACAAATTTGACAGACCCAGAGTGAAGTGAGCGGCACGTTAAAAATGATGAAATGTGGATGCAAAGTTTACTCACAGAATGGTGTTTGTGGTGCAAAGTTCCACATGAGGATGCAATCTCACAAGTTTAAATGAAGCATGGAGGAGGATTTAGAGGCAACTGGTGCATTTCGCATCTCAAAACATTACCTACGTATAATGCAGCACACTCTAAACCAGGCATGGGCAAACTACGGCCCGGGGGCCATATGCGGCCCGTTAAGCTTCTTAATCCGGCCCGCCGAACTTGAAGAAATTATATTAATAAACCTTGTTAATGTTTTAGGGCTGTCAAACGATTAATTTTCTTGATCGCAACTAATCTCAGAAATTTCATAGTTAATCGCGATTAATCGTGATTTATTTTGCATGTTTAAAATTGATATCTTGCAGTAAGACCGTTCGAATCTAAAGTTAAACTCACAATGCAAAGTATTTCTCACCATTTTTTTTTATTTCAAAAAAGTGCAGAGAAAGGAAAAACTAACAATGAACCAGTAATAGTGCTTACTTTGAGAAATTGTAAATAAATGATTGAAGCCCGGTCGAGCTGCCTACGGATGCGTAGAAGGAACAAAATACCAGCAAACTCAAAATAGCGCGTTTAACCGACAATGAGTTTAATTAATACAACCAAACGAGCTGCATATGGATGGTAGAATTGTGGAAAATGCTGGCAAACTCTGATCGCGATTAAAAAAATTGTTCGCGATCATAACTTACATTAATCTAATTGCGATTAACGCGTTAATATTCCCAGCCCTAGTTTTAATGTTTTAATTTCCCTGCAATTCTGGTGCTTTCCAACAGCTGGCGCACTACATACATTGACCTTTGTTGAGGTGCGGCGTTTTGCTCCACGTTTACTCAGAACTTTCAGTACTTTAAAATAATTAGTAATTAAAAAAAAGCTGTATTTTATTAATAAAAGTTTCTGTGTTTTAAGAGTCATTTCAATAAAAAGCTAAATACTGTGGAACTTGAACGATGGACATTTTGTTATAATGTTTTTGTTCATTTTTAATTGAAATAAAGCACATGTTTTCTACATATCCCATGTTATTTATAGTTTTTTTTTTTTACTTTTTATTTATGCTTTTTCAAAAACAGAGGTATAGAACAGCAAAATCTGTGGGGTTCTACAGAAAAACAAACAAGCAAACAAAAAGGAAAAAAAAACTATACATTTCTCTTGTTCTTATAGTCTATCCATTTAGACCAACTTTTCTCAAATTTGCCGCCTTCAACCTTAGATAATGAGTCATTCTTTCCAGCAAATAAATTTCCTCAATTATTTCAATCCACTGTTTCCGTTCCAATGAGTCACTTTTTGCCAGTTCCTAGTTACAACTTTCTGGCCATCAGCATGATTTTAAACAAATAAAGGTCTTTGTATTTTTAGTGTTTTTACCAAAACACTAAATCCAGCTGCTCCTGGTCCGGCCCTTCTGTCAAATTTTAGAACCTTTTGTGGCCCACGAGTCAAAAACTTTGCCCACCCCTGCTCTAAACAGTAAAAAGTAATAGAAAGGAAATTTGACTTTGAAGGTACACTGTGTAGGATGGTGGCACATTGGTGGATGGTGGGTATTGTAATTCCGGTTCTAGCTACAGCAGACTACGAGGGTCATACACAACAGTAATAAGCAGCAGAATCTCCCAGGAACCAGTAGGTGGCGGTATGCGCAAGCAACGCGTAACCGAGAACCGTGTGTTCGAGAACAAAACTGCGCCTCACTGAGCCTTGTAATGCTTGGTGCGTCTGCTAACAAAAACTTTGAAGCAGCAAAAATGAGGCTCACACAAGGCTATAATGGCGAAAGTGTATATTGTACCTGAAAAGTACTACAAGAAGTTTGTGATATGAAACTGGAGCCACAGACGTTTAGGACCTGACTAGCTAGAGTAAGTGTGATCTGGCAACATGCTTGTCGTTGTTTATCCAAACGCGTACTATCTCGTTGTGTGTAATCCACGGGCCAGTACCGACAGCTATAAAGAAAACGGCGAAGGCGGAGCCCAAAATACAGTATGTCCTTCTACTCTCGTAGTTAAAATGGATGCCGCTACATGGGGAAGATCCCCCTTTTATGCAGGTGAAATCGACTATATCCAAGTCCAACAGAATACTTTGATTTCATGATGGAAGTGAAAAGGCTTGGAAAACACACTATTTTTGAATGGGTATCTTCAATTTCAGTAATTAACGGGTAAAAATCTTTCACAGTGTACCTTTAAGAAAATATATGTCATTTTTTCCCCATTTTAATCCAAAGCAAATAACTTAATTTTATGGTATTTGTAAGTTATAGTAAGTGATCATGGTTTTATACAGTAATAAATATAGCAATAATAAAGATAAATATTAGATTAGACATTTTAAAACACTTTCATGACCTTACCCAGAAAAGCAGATGGGGACACAGTGCCGTTGCTACGGGAAACCATGACACTGATCCCGGTCTCCACAAATGGGACAGAGAACTCCACGACCTCTGACCTCTCCTCGTTTATGGTCAAAGAGCCGATCGCCATATCCGCCCGGTTCGACACCACCTGGAGAGTGAAAGAGACACTTTTTTTTTAGCTTTTTATCATGTTACCATGTTACCATGTTATAATGTTATTCCCTCATCAAAAACATGCCTGAAGGTTTTTTGAATCACTGTTGCATGTCTAAGTGGTCTTGCAGTGTCTCCCAGGCCCTGTTCTAATCCTCCTTTTGGTTCGGTATACACAGCAATGAATGAAGTACTCAATTTTGTTACTTAAGTAAAGTACAGATACAGGGGGGAATAGAAGAAGAAGTGACTTTATTGATCTCACACAGGAGAAATTGTTCTCCGCATTTAACCCATCCTGTTATTAGGAGCAGTGGGCAGCACATTACTGCGCCCGGGGAGCATCTCCATCTCCATCTTCTTGCTTCGGTTTGGTCAGGACCTCAGCTGGAGGATTTTACCTGGAGCATGTTTTGGGTTGGTGGGGGAAACCGGAGTGCCCAGAGGGGAGAACATGCAAACTCCACACAGAAAGGCTCGGGCAACCCGGGGATCAAACCCGGAACCTTCTTGCTGTGAAGCATGAGTGCTAGCCACTCAGCCACCATGCCGCCATTATACTGCCAAATATTACTTAACTACTTAAAAATAAAAGTATCACATTAAAAAATCTGCTTAAGTAAAGCTATTTTTTGATTTTTAGATCAATTAGAGCATCAGAAATGTGATTTTAAGTGATTCACTTGGTTAAATGTCTTGCCCAAGGACACAACAGCATTCTTCTGCGGGAGCTGAAATCGCACCGCCAACCAGTGAATCACTGAATCTGACCGCTCTATCAATAATGTTTCTGAGTGGGATTTGAACCACCAACCTTCTGGTCAAAGGACAAACACTCAATTCAATTGATTTCTTAAATTTTCTAGCTGTTTTTTGTTTTTATGTACTTGTTTTGCTCAAAGTTTGGATGTTAACTCAAATTAAATGTGCTAAAAATAGTCACCAGTTCAGCAGGTCTCAAACCATGTACTGTACCAAGTACTTTTTACTTTAATTTTCACTCCAGATCTAAAATGAAGTGGAGTAAAAAGTAAAAATACCACTGTAAGTATCCACTGTAAAACTGTCCATCCATCTTCTTCCACTTCTCCATTTCTGGGTTGCGGGGGCAGCAGTCCAAGCAGATCTGCCATCTTAGGTAAAGTACAGGTTTAACACACAAACTTTGAAAAACTGGGCTGAATTCTTCACTCAAACAGAAACCACTCTGTTCCACCTTGTGATGTCATGTATTAATACAAGAAGTGCTCCACTGTGTTTTTAAACTCCATACACTTTCATTAGAATCATTTGGATAGAACCAGTTTCAGCTCTGGAATGACCTTTTCTATTACCTGGCCAGCCAAATGATATCTCTCTGTATTTCCTATACACCGCGATACCATTTGGACACCCTCCATCCACCCTCGCTCCTCCGGTTAACAACGGACTCCGCGATTCTGATTCGTTCAAAGATGGTGACGTCAGTGCACCCGCCTTTGACCGCAAAGTCACTCTTAGGCAGCGGAAGTTCCGCCTCAGTTTTGAATCAAGATGGCGCAATCTCTGATTGGTTCACTTAGCTGTCTGTCTACGCGCAACTGCAGCGCATTCTGTGGATCAAGCGTTACCAGACTCACTCGCTGGTACAGCGATGAGTCATGGATTCTTCCAGGCAACCTTTTCTACTGAACACAGTAGAAAAGCTTTAGAGATCAATCAATCAATCAATCAATCAATCAATCAAACAATATTTATAAAGCACTTTTCATATCAAAATGTAACACAAAGCGCCTTACAGTGGTTAAGGATTAGAAGATTGACTTTTATTGATCTCACACAGGAGAAGTCGTTTCTACATTTGACCTGGGGACCATCCCCATGATTTTGTTATTTGTGGTTTTGTTATGTTAGAGATGTACAAAGACTACTAATAACGGGTTACTCAGACATGTGTAAATGAAACAAAACACAACTCTGGGTCTGTTTTTAAGGAGGTTACAATATTGTAATATTGCTAAAAGCTCACAAGAGTCACTTTTGCGTTAGATAAGATAAGATAAGACTTTTTTGATCTCACGCAGGAGAAATTTACTTGTCACAGTAGCTCCAGGTAGGGACAGTTTGAACAAGAAAGAAAAGTGCATGCAGGCAAAAATGGCATAAAGATAAGTAATAATAATAATAAAATAAGTAATAATCGAATAAGTAATAATAATAATAAAACAGTGACAGGGAGAGTATTGAAAAAAACGATATTGCACGTTGGAAAAACAATATTGCACGTTAAGACCATACAGTGGAGTTATACAAGTAATAATAAGTTATATGGGACATAATAGTTATATGGGACATTACATGGGACATAGTAATAATAAGTTATATGGGACATATTGCATAATAAAGGATCTAAGTCTAATTGAGTCCTTGGTTCAGCTTGTTCTTTGGCCTGTCCTCAGCTGTCAGTAAATGTGTGCTAATGCAGAGACCCATGCGACCACAGGGGGCAGCAGAGGACACAGAACAGAAGTTGGTTTGGGACAAGAGGGGTCAGAGAGAGGCTGGATCTGGGCCAAAGGCTGTCCGTCTGAAGTAGTTGGACTGCACCCAAATCAGCCCAGAACAAACTGATCTCAATGTCCCGCTGCGAACACCCCCTGTGGACACTAACGGGACTGCAGCGACTGAGGTCATGGCATCTTTAAGATTCATTCTACTGAGAAGTTTGTCCAATGTCTACACTCACACTTGTACAAATAAAATACATTTGGCAACAACACCAATTTAACCTTCAACATAATCATTTGGATCAGTTCAGCCCTGGAATTGCCACCTGTTAACCCAAGATAACCCAAGATCGTACCCATGATGGCGCTGGCGAGGCCATCCCTACTTTTCCTTTTTTCCTCTTTTTACGTGTAAATATTTGTTTTTCTTGCTTTTTCTTTAGAGTAGGTGAAACAGGGCGCAGCCACGCACCTGGGAAGCCTACTCTCACTACAGCTATATTGTTAGCTGTAGTGTTTTTGGACATTTAATGAATCTGTGCCAGAAGTTACACCGGTGTACTTCATCCACACATCTCTGGATTACATACGCGCGCGACAAGCTTCTGGAGCTATGGGGCCCTTCTCTACTCCACGCGGGGAAACCGGAGGTCCTGGCGGAGATACGGAGAAAGAGAAGAGGCTGCAGGGTGGACGCAAGAACTGGAGGCCGTATTCACCGAACGGACTACCCACGGTGATAACGGGGAATCTGCGTTCTTTAAACAACAAGGCGGAGGAGCTTGTTGCGCTGACCCGACATCAGAGACAATTCCGGAACTGCAGCCTGATGTGCTTCTCTGAGATGTGGCTGAATGGGAATATACTGGACAATGAAATCTCACTGGACGGATTTACTATGAGGTGCGCGGACCGGACCGTGACGGGGAGCAGGAAAACACGAGGAGGAGGACTTATCTTTTTCATTAACGAACGCTGGTGCCATCCCGGGAATGTACACGTGAAACATCAGCTGTGCTCCCGGGACATTGAATTACTCGCTGTCGGTATGCGGCCGTACTATCTGCCCAGAGAAATTACACACATTATTGTGTTCTGTGTGTACATTCCTCCACCGGCGGAATGTGCAGCAGCATGTGAACAGCTCCACAGCGTCGTTAATGACATGATAATACGTCATCCGTGCGCCTTATTTCTGATCACTGGGGACTTTAATCATTCATCACTCTCCACTACTCTTCCCACTTTCACTCAATACGTCACTTTCCCCACGAGAGACAATAAGACTCTGGACTTGTTTTACGCCAACATCAAAGACGCTTACACGTCCGCCCCCCTCCCCCCACTCGGACGCTCAGATCACTGTCTGGTTTACCTGCTCCCGCAATACACACCCAGGGTGCGAAGAGGACCTGCGCAGAAGCGGTCTGTGAAGCTTTGGACTCAGGAGGCCTGTGAGAGTCTGAGGGACTGTTTCTAGAACACTGACTGGGACCTTTTCACTGACTCTTATGGAAACGACATCAACGGCCTGACCCATTGCATCACAGACTACATCAACTTCTGCGTGGAGAACACTGTGCCAACCACGAGGGTACGGTGCTTCTCCAACAACCACCCCTGGGTCACCCCTGAGCTTAAAGCCCTCCTGAACCAGAAGAAAAGGGCTTTCAACTCAGGGGACAGAGAGGAGCAGAAACGGGTCCAGAGGGAGCTCCAATGGAGGATCAGACGGGCCAAAAAGGACTATGGGAGGAGGATGGAGGAGCAGCTGGCCCAAAATAACGCACAGGGCGTGTGGAGAGGACTGAGGAACATGTCTGGTTTTGGACAGAGCGGCAGAAGGACAGCTGATGGTAATCAGTGCTGGGCGGACGAATTAAACTGTTATTTCAACAGGTTTGACTCGCCCCCCACCCCCTCTGCCCCTCTGCCGACTCCCTCCTCCTCTTCACACCTCCCCGGGCCAGTGGCCACATCCCCCTCCCCCTTCGCACGGACCCAACCCAGCACCTCCCTCTTCACACGGACCCAACCCAGCACCAGCCCCCCTCCACCCCCCACCACCACCCCCTGCAGTCCACCCCAGTCCCCCCCTCACTCCCCCCTCTCCATCACACCGGACGAGGTGAGGAGGGAGTTAAGGCGACTCAGACAGGGGAAGTCCACAGGACCTGACGGTATCTGCTCCAGGCTGCTGAGAACCTGTGCAGACCAGCTCTGTGAGGTTCTCTGCTACATGTTCAATCTGAGCCTCAGCCTGGAGAAGGTCCCCGTCCTGTGGAAGACCTCCTGTGTGGTCCCGGTTCCCAAAACAACAAACGCCAGGGAACCGGCCCACTACAGATCAGTCGCCTTGACCTCCCACCTCATGAAGACCATGGAGAGGGTGATCCTCAGCCACCTCCGCTCTGTGGTGAGCCCCACCATGGACCCGCTGCAGTTTGCCTAGAAGCCAAATGTAGGAGTAGAGGACGCCGTCAGCTTGCTGCAGCGGGCGCTCACCCACCTAGAGACCGCCGGGAGTGCTGTGAGAGTCATGTTCTTTGACTTCTCCAGTGCCTTCAACACCATCAGGCCGGCGCTGCTGCGGGGGAGGCTGGAGGACACGGGAGTGAATGGACATCTCGCTGCCTGGACCATCGACTACCTCACTGACCGTCCACAGTACGTGCGGCTGCGCGGCTGTGAGTCAGAGGTGGTAGTCTGCAGCACTGGGGCCCCCCAGGGAACTGTCCTTTCACCCTTCCTCTTCACCATCTACACCTCGGACTTCACATACAACACGGACAGCTGCCATCTCCAGAAGTTCTCTGACGACTCGGCCATTGTGGGCTGTGTGTCAGAGGGGAACGAGCTGGAGTACCGCTCGGTCATCAGGGACTTTGTGGACTGGTGTGGGCAAAACTACCTGTGCCTTAACACCAGTAAGACAAAGGAGCTGGTGATCGACTTCAGGAGGAGACTACTACCTCACTCACCGGTGAACATCCAGGGGCAGGACATAGAGACTGTGGACATCTTCAAGTACCTGGGTGTTCACCTCAACAATAAACTGGACTGGTTCCACAACACTGATGCCCTGTACAAGAAGGGCCAAAGTCGCCTCCACCTCCTGAGGAGACTGAGGTCCTTTGGAGTGTGCAGGCCTCTGCTCAAGACTTTTTATGACTCTGTGGTGGCCTCTGCTCTCCTCTACGCTGTCGTCTACTGGGCCCCGAGCAGCACAGAGCGGGACAGGAAGAGACTTAATAAGCTGGTCAGGAGGGCCAGCTCTGTCCTGGGCTGTCCTCTGGACTCTGTAGAGGAGGTGGCTGAGAGGAGGGTGCTGGCCAAATTCATGTCCATCATGGACGACACCTCTCACCCTCTGCACCGGACTGTAGAGGAGCTGAGCTGCTTCTTCAGCAGCCGACTGAGGCACCCCCAGTGCAAGAAGGAGCGCTACCCCAGATCCTTCATCATTCATCAGAGTGTACAACTCTAATATATAGGCCAGACGTGCAATATCCTCTTTTCCATGTTGATGCTTGTATTGTTTTTATTATTATTATTACTATTTCCATTATTACTATTATTACTTATTATTATTATTATTATTTTTTTTTATTATTATTACTTACTTTATCCCATTCCTGCCTGCATGCACTTTCTTTCTTGTTCAAATGTCCTGGAGCTACTGTGGCAAGTAAATTTCTCCTGTGTGAGATCAATAAAGTCTTATCTTATCTTATCTTAACTTGAAAATCACCATTACATGACATCACAAAGTGGAAAGGAGCATTTTGAGTTTTGGCAATGTTGGCAGACTAATAATAAAGGATTACTCAAACATGTGTGAATGAAACAAAACACAACTCCAGGTATATTTTGATGAGGAAACAACATTATAACATGGCTTAAAGCTCACAAGAGTCAAGTTTGTGTAATGTAGGAACATTATTAGAAATGGGACTACTGACTTCCAGATCAAAACAAATATGCCATTTCACTAAATCTATGGAAACACTTGTAGGCCTGTGTTTTTACTGATGAGAAATCTCTATGCAACATTCTTTACCTTATATCAGTGACCAAGAGTTTCGGCTATTGATTATTCTCGAGAAAGTACAGAGCAGTGGGTGAAGATAAGGGGTAGGTGGAATGACATTTTTGGAGCACCCACACCTAGAATGCAGGACAACAGGAGTCTATCGCGGTTCACTGTTCGCGCCCTCGCTGTTTCGCGGATTTTTTTTTTTTTTTTTTAGATTTTTTTTTTATAGTGTAACATTGTTTTCTGCGTCCTGATTGACTTGACTAGACCAGGACTAAATGTGGACTAAACCAGGTCTAGACCAGAACTAAACCAGGTCTAGACCAGGTCTAAACCAGGACTGGCCCTGGACTAAACCGGGACTAGACCAGGCCTAAACCAGGATTAAACCACTCTTTGCTGGTTTAATGCAGTTGGTTTGTGGTTCGGGCTGAGAGGACGCGGTCCGGGTGCCGTAGTTCGATCTCGTGCTCGCAGCCCCGGTGTACGAGCAGCCTAGCGCCGGTCGTGCTGCTCTGTCACGGATTTGTCCACGATGACGGATGCACGTGTCGCGCACTTCTCCAAGGGGTTGGTGCGCGTCGCGTCCTGGGACGTGGCAGTGCTCCTCGTGCGTCCGGCGGGGCTTCCGGGGCCGTGTCTCGCCCCACGCGTCACTATTAATACATTTTGTTAAAAATCTATGAAAGTTTGAGTGTTTAAACAAGAGACAAATGTGAGAAAAGGTTAATTCCAGTCTGAGAAAAGCGTATAATGTGTGTGGTGAGGCATTTACAGCCTTAAAACATGTAGAATAATTGTAAAATTGTAGTTGTCCTACTTCGTGGATTTCTATTATTGCGTGTTATTTCTGGAACCTAACCCCCGCGATAAATGAGGGATTACTGTACTCAAACATGTATAATTCAATCAAAATACAGCTCTGTGTAACCTAATTATGAGGGAACACTGTCAGGGTTAAAAGCTTACAGAAGCCAGTTTTACATAATATGTCCCCTTTAAGCCTCATTCAAGTGAGTCATGCACCTGCTAAATGAACTCACAGACCACAAAAAGGCTAGAAAGCCAAGCATAATTTTAAATAATCACATTTTCACCCTATAATTTCTAAAAAATGAGAATCTGTACTGTTATTACGCAGCTTGCTAACGAAATATATCAATTTCACTGGCTGATATTGGTTCCAGCTTCTGTTAGGCAATAACTTCAAAAGATAGGATATTTTGTTTTGAATTGCTAATTACTATGGCAACAATCCTAATTTTTCATCATTCTTAAACTCCTGGTTAGTCATCAGATGAAATGATTAGGTTCAACTCATTTCCGATGAAAATACCATGGAATCAGTGAGGATAACATGCACACACAAACTCTACAAGTACTTAAGCTGTCAGAAGTATTGAAAATGAAATGCTAATCAATACTGAAAGTAGGATCGAAACTAGATATTCCTTTCAGTGGGTATTGATACTAAAAAAGTCCCATTCACAGGACAGAAATCAAGCTTTCCTGAATAGCTTTAGAATGATCTTGTTTTTGAGGATGTAACGACATTATAACATGGCATAAAGCTCACAATTGTCAATATCAGGTAATACAGGACATTTAAGAAAGAGTGTTTTTAATATCATTGTGGTATCAGAATTGGTATTGAGTATCAGGTCGATTCCTTAGTATCGAAATTGTGTTTGAAATTTTAGTATGATGACAATACTACAAGTAATACATACAAAAAAAAGGCTCCCAAATACCACAGAAGTACATGACTAAAGCTTGCATACTTTTATTGTTTTGCACAGCTCAGTTTGAAAATCTCTAGGCAACAGAGTCCCGAAAATGAGAGGTTAAGTTCACCACACACAAAAGTCTGAAAGCGTGTTTTTGTCACATTTTCATTCTTGTATGTCACTGTCCTTGGTCCCCGTTGATTTCCGGAGGCGAATTTTACAATGCCATTCTTCAAAGTACACTTCCTCAATGGTTTTAGCCTTCCTTTTCTTGATAAATCTCTATTTTCTTTATTTTTTACAAAGAGAAACATTTTAAACTCTAACAAAGGTCCCATCGCTAATGCATCTCCACCCCAGACGTCCTTTTTCTGTTCGGTGAAATCAATCCTTTGAGACCTTGCACTCTCCTTCTTCTGCTCCGCATTTCCTCTGTGTTCGCTTATCATTCACTCGGGTTTAATGTTTCTGTGTGTTTTTGTGAGTGAACAGAAGCTGCACAGGTGCGGCTTTCAGACTTGGTGAATTTGAATGGATGAAGAGGCCCGTTTGAATGCAGTGATTAGTAAAGACTGCACAATGATCAGGTGTGGTGAACAAGGCTAATAACTATTCTAATTGGTATTATATTTGCAATTTTCTCTTTAAATTAAGATCATGCAAATTTAAAAAATCGGGAGCATTCATATTTGAAGCTTGAAGTTCCTTCGTCTAACTTTGCGGTTGGAGGGGCTACCACCTGCACGTCTTCAGAGATGTTCCACAGTATGACTTTAAGTTTGAAGATATACTGTATATACACTGCCTGACAAAAGTATTAGGACGATTGTGTATTTTTGAACTCTGGACGAAACTTCTGGTTCCAACAAGATAATGACCCAAAGCACTCGTCCAAACTGTGTAAGGGTCATTTGGAGCGTCATCAACTGCAGGTTATGACCGCCCCAGTCTCCTGACCTGTCGCCTATCGAAAAAGTGTGGGATTATTTGGATATTAAAGTGTGCTCCAGGAATCCGACTAACGTTAAACACCTGTGGAAATGTCTTCAGGATGAGTGGAAAACTATAGAGGATGGATATCTTGAAAAATTGTTGGACAGAATGCCTCGAATTTGTAAAGCTGTGATTAAGGCCAAAGATGGTTATTTTGATGAAAAAACTATTTAACTTGATATTGTTACATTTTTGCAATAATATGCCTTTACACTTGATGAAATTTGCTTTAATATATCAATAAATTGATTTGTTGTCATTACCAATACCTCTTGTTATCATTATGAAAGTTCAGAAATACACAATCGTCCTAACACTTTTGTCAGGCAGTGTATGTAGCATTAAAGGTTACTTTTCTGATGGAGGGTCTGTTACCTGGTCTGTTATTGCTGTGCCTGGAATGTCCCACAATATGAAATTAAACATTTTTATTTACATGGGGACAAGAGAGCTATCCATTCCAAAGCAAAGTAAGAATTTCATTGTACAGGGAAACGTGTTTCTTTACTGTGCATATGACAATATAAGCTTTGAATTCCTCAATTTTCTTCCGTTTTATGTGGAGGCAGCAGTCTGAGCAGGGAGGCCCAGACTTCCCCCACCCCAGACACTTTCTCAACATCTTCCATGGAAATGCCAAGGCGTTCAGAGACATAGTCCCTCCAGCGTGTCCTCGGTGTTCCCCGAAGGCTCCTCCTGGTGGGACATACCTCTCATCGCCAGGGAGGCGTCCAGGAAATATCCGGAACAGATCCTGTTCACATGTTTCATTTCGCTCACTTGTATCCGTGATCTTGTCCTGTCGGTCATTACCCGAAGCTCACAACCACAGGTGAGGGCAGGGATGTAGAGTGTGTGGTAAATTGAGAGCTTTGCCTTTGGACTCAGCTCCTTCACAATGTTCCAACACAGTGACTGCATCACTTCAGACACTACAGCGATCCACCTGTATATCTCACGCTCCATCCTTCTTTCACTGTGAAAGTGGACTGCGTACAGTGGTCCCTCGCTCTATCGCGGTTCACTGTTCGCGGCCTCGCTGTTTCGCAGATTTTTTATTTTTTTTAATAGTGTAACATTGTGTTCTGCATCCTGATTGGCTAAGAGACTGTAGACCTTTGCCAATTGATAGATGGGGGATGCGGGGGGACCGGGACTAGACCAGGACTAAACGTGGACTAAACCAGGTCTAGACCAGAACTAAACCAGGTCTAGACCAGGTCTAAACCAGGTCTAAACCTGGACTGATCCTGGACTAAACCAGGATTGGACCAGGTCTAAACCAGGATTAAATCACTCTGTGCGGCTCTTTGCTGGTTTCGTGCGGCTCTTGCGTTCGTTTGTGCGTGTTCGGTTTGTGGCTCGGGCTGCGAGGACGCGGTCCTGAGGGGGAGGCATGGTCCGGGCGCCGCGGTTCGATCTCGTGTTCGCAGCCCTGGCCTTCGTGCTGCTCTGTCACGGATTTGACCACGCGCACTTCTCCAAGCACCGCGCTCGTGGCGATCCAGTGACTCATGTCTCCGCTCCCCTCGCGCGTCCGGCAGGGCTTCCGGCGGAGCCCCCACGCTTCACTATTAATACATTTTGTTGAAAATCTACGAAAGTTTGAGTGTTTAAACAAGAGAGAAATGTGAGAAAACGTTAATTCCAGTGTTTTAAGGCAGTTTACAGCCTTAAAACATGTATAATGATTGTAAAATATAAAGTTGTCCTACTTCGCGGATTTCACTCATTACGGGTTATTTCTGGAACCTAACCCCCGCGATAAACGAGGGACCACTGTATATAACCTTATTCCACCTATTGTGAACTGGAACCTTGACAAACTTACTCACATTTTTACACTTGCCTAATTTATTGCACCTAATAACTTTGAGCAGAAGGAAGTTACTTATCATCTTATCTCTTCCACTAATGGCCACACTAATGATAATACTTAATAATTTTTCCTCACTGCAGATTTATCAGAGGCAAATGTTCCAGACTTTAAGCTCGGGAGGTTGTGAGTATATAATTATGTGTTTAACAGAAGGTTCTGTGTGCTTGAGAGAGTGGAGCCTGTATGACGTTGCTGTGGGAGTCCGTGGGAATGATATTAAGCTCAGAAGGTTTTAATTGTTCTGCTCTTCAAAGTGTTGCTGATTAGTTTAACTCCAGTTGTAGCAGCAGGAAATGCAGAGATACAAGACTGTGGCATCATGGGATAAAATCTATCTTCACTAAAATAGCCTGTGTCTGATTGTACTGGTCCATGTAGGTCATTTTATTTACTGAACTTAACTCGTTGGAATGTCAAACAAAAACTATATGAAGTCATAGCTTTTTGGTAACACTTTAGTTTAGGGAACAAATATTAACAGATACATAGTAATGGTAGTAACAGGCATACTAAGTGGCTATGGGAGGAAATCAATCTTCACTAAATGGGCTTGAGTGATTGTAATGGTCGATATAGCTCATTGTGTACACTGAACTAAAATGTCCGACAAAAAGTGAGTCATGTTATAGCTTGTTTCATGCCAAACCACTGCTGTATTCATACTACAATACAGCAATCTATTTATATGGAAAATCGTCACATCCCATGGCAACAGAGTGGTTAGCTGCTTTTGTGGCTATCTAGCTCACACACTGAGCAGTTGTTTTATTTATTTGTTTATTTCAGGGACAGTGCATATTAATTAACATTTGCATGTAAATATGCCAGAGTTAGCCAAAGGGCTAATTTTCATCTGTAGTCCCTTGACAGATGTTAGGTGTCATTTCTACATAACAAAAAAATCACATTACAAAGTTAAAATTCATCATTCTAAAAAGTACATTACTTCAGTTAAAATTCATCATTCTAAAAAGTGCATGACTTAAAGGAAAATTAACGTTTTTTGTTTTTTTTTTACAATCTGAGCCTTCTTTCAATCTTTCAATAAAACAAGTAGTTTTACTCACCCACAGCAGTTTGGTGTCAATTGGAGCAGTATCGCAGAACTTATGTTGAGCCGTTCTGTTCTACCAATTATCCCGTATCCGTTAGCATGAGTGATCGGGGCATTACTTTGCGGTGTCCAAATAACACAAACTTTAGCACCTTTCAAATCACAGAAGATCGCTGTGTCAGGGTAGACTTTTAGTGGATTCCAAAACGGCCTGAAACCCGATATCCAGCTATAGTTTCATTTGATGACGTCATCAGAGAGGACAGTGCGCATGCGTGAACTCAGCTGTTTTGTAAACACAGCTAGTCCGAAAGAAGCTAACACCGCTCTGAACTTTACTTTTCTGTTGCGATATCGGGTTTCAGGCCGTTTTGGAATCTACTAAAAGTCTACCCTGACACAGCGATCTTCTGTGATTTGAAAAGTGCTCAAGTTTGTGTTATTTGGACACCGCAAATCAGTGCCCCGAGCACTCACGCTAACGGATACGGGATCATTGGTAGAACAGAACGGCTCAACATAAGTTCTGCGATACTGCTCCAATTGACAGCAAACTGCTATGGGTGAGTAAAACTACTTGTTTTATTGCCGAAAGAAGGCTCAGATTGTAAAAAAACGTTAATTTTCCTTTAAGACAACTCAATTACAAACATTCACCTGCAATCAATAACCAGTCAATTACAAATATTCACTCTCACTCAATCACTTAATCACTTAGTCACTTAATAATAATAATAAAGGCCAGTGTCCAGCAGGGGGCAGCGAGAGGTGGATGTCTTAATGTTGACAGCTCTGATTGTCTATGAGCCATTGTTTTAACTGTACTTTAAACGAAGTGTATGTGTTGAGGTTTCTGATGGTTGTGGGAGTGGCATTCCAGTACTGAGCAGCTCTAACAGAAAAGGTAGTTTGACCAAACAGACTTTTCCGGAGGGGGATGATACAGTCCCCTCTCGCTGCTCCTCTGGTTCTGCTGTCTTCAGAGGTCCGAGTGTTTGAGTGGAGGAGACGACAAACCATGGATGACTTTGTACAACAGACATAGATGAGCATTTAATCATGTTTTCCCAGCTGAGTAGGTTATGTTTTTGTAGTATTGGACAGTAGTGGTATGAATGGGGTTTACAGTCCAGAGTCTTTAAGGTGCGTTTGAACAGAGTGTGAATAGGTTTAAGGGCTGTGATAGTAGTGTGAGACCAGACAGTTTGACAGTATGTGATATGAGATAGAATCATGGAATGCATAAACATTTTAGTGGCTCTAATAGACATTTGATGTCTGATGTGCCTAAAGTTGTTGAGGTTGAATTTAATACGGTTACTGATGGTTTTGACATGGGACTTGAATGAAAGTTTTGGGTCGAGAATAACACCAAGAAGCCGTTCGCCTGACACAAAGACATCAGGATCAACAGTAGATTTACAGGGGGACTTGGTGAAGAACATAACAGCAGTTTTGGATGTGTTTAACTGTAAACATGAATGCTGTAACCAATCAGTGATATGGGCCATGGCTTGAGTGAGTTTTTCTGCGACATGTGTGATGTTGTTGCCATGAACATAAAGCACAGTATCATCAGCATACATCTGAACTGAGTTATCAGAACAAGCAGTCGGAAGGTCATTTATATATAGAGAAAATAGTAATGGACCTAGTATTGATCCTTGTGGCACTCCGGTGGAAATACTGAGGGCGGAGGATTGATGTGACTGGATTCTAACGTGCTGAGTCCGGCCAGTTAAATATGCCTGAATCCACTTTATTGTGTTAACAGAGAAGTTGAAATGTTGTAACTTGTTTAACAGGATGTTATGATTAACTGTGTCGAATGCTTTTTTCAGATCTAGGAAGACTGCTCCTACAACACCACCCTTGTCCAACAACTGACGGATATTCTCTGTGAAAAAACAGGTAGCTGTTTCTGTAGAGTGGTTAGCTCTAAATCCAAACTGCATTGGGTGCAAAGCAAATGAAGTGGTGTTGAGGTGGCTGATGATCTGTTCTGATACTAGTTTTTCAGCAACTTTAGACACTATGGGCAACATGCTTATTGGTCTATAATTGGTCAGTGAGTAGTTTTTTTAAGTTTTTTTTAAAAGTTTTTTTTTAGCTCAGTTTTTAACATCATGTCATGTCACATTGGTTTGTTTTTCTCTTATCCATGGACACTGAGCAAGACTGCTCAGGAGACGACTTCAGGAGAAGACCACTACCTCACTCACCGGTGAACATCCAGGGGCAGGACATAGAGACTGTGGACAGTTTCAAGTACCTGGGTGTTCACCTCAACAATAAACTGGACTGGTCCCACAACACCGACGCCCTGTACAAGAAGGGCCAAAGTCGCCTCCACCTCCTGAGGAGACTGAGGTCCTTTGGAGTGTGCAGGCCTCTGCTCAAGACTTTTTATGACTCTGTGGTGGCCTCTGTTCTCCTCTACGCTGTCGTCTGCTGGGCCCCGAGCAGCACAGAGCAGGACAGGAAGCTGGTCAGGAGGGCCAGCTCTGTCCTGGGCTGTCCTCTGGACAGAAGAGGTAGCTGAGAGGAGAGTGCTGGCCTTATCTTATCTCTTAAGAAGTCTGGCTCTTCAACCACTCCTCGCCAGTTTGTTGTTTCAACTACCAGTCAGTGAATACTTGGCTTAGTCTCAGCGTTTGGATTGTTTGTATACTTTTTGGACTTAACCTTTCCTGTGTCCAGGTGTCTGCCTGACTGCCTATCTCCTAACAATATTCTACAAGAGCATTGTAATAAACCACTTAGCAGCTTACCTGTTGTGACTTATGATTCTTAGTGAAATTGTTACACTTCTAAGCCTGTGTACAGTCAAGTATTCATCTGTGAACCAGTGGATCTGACAAACTGTGTTTGTCAGGAGCAGGATTTGAACCAGTGACCTTTGGATCAGAGGATGAGTAATCTACCAATTTAGCTAATGTAGGATTAAACATCCAAGAAATCACGTTCCAGTTCATAAACATAAATGTTTTAAAAAGAGAACTACAGTGCATGGATCCAAAGGGTTGGATTTAAAACTCAAACCCAGTAGCCTGGCCAATGCACCCCCACAGCTCCACCACAGATTTTTGCCCCATTTTCATTGGACATTCAAAATGAGACTTATTTAAAAAAACAAATAAAATTACATATTAGGTTTTATTAATTATTACAGGAGTCAACTACATTTAAACTTTAAAAAGGCAAATCACACATCACAATCAATATGATAATAAAGGACAGAAAATATAAATGGTAATAATGCATTCAAAATAAGTAGCAAAAATAGCAACATTGTCACATGTAAAAGGTGCATTGTGTAACTTTTCTGGTGGAGGATCCGTCTAATGCTTTCCTCCATGAAGCTGTTACTGCTTTGTCCAGAATATTTCACAGTATTAAGTATTAAACCTTTAAATGGTAAGTGGTCACATTTTTACAGAGCGCTATTCCACCTTCAAGGCACCCAAAGCACTTTACAACAAGGAACCACTCACTCACTATAAAATCATCTGTAATTGAATTAATGTAAGGCAGAGCTGTTTAATGTCATACTGCGGAATATTCCAGGCAGCGTAATGAGATCTCAGAAAAACAAGCAGGTGACAGACCCTTAATCAGAAAAGTTACACAATGCACCTTTAAGTGTGCATGCCCATTGAAGTACTTAGCACCCCCATCCTCTAAGCAAAAGTGCCTGGCATCACCCTTGCCTTGGAACAGAGAGAGCACAAGTCAGAGCTGTGTGAAGTCTTGTGAAGTCACACTGAGGCCACAACTGTTGAAATGAAAAACGAAAACGAAAACAAACACACACACAAAAAAGTCCTGCAACAACAAATAAAAGTTGTATTTGATGATTGATTTTCCAGGCACGACAAACTCTAAATGGGACAAACTTTGAATGGCCACGTAGTGCTTTTGTTTGAGAACATCTCCCACAGAGTTTGTGAGAAATGACAATGCAGAAATAGCTTCAGTACCAAAGAGAGCCTGACAAGAGAAGACGGGCGAGAATAAATAAAAAAGAAAACACCAAAGCACCAAGAAAAACATGAGTGATTTATGGCCTTACAACGAAAATTTAACTGAAATGTTCAGAAAAGGTTGTATCAATCTGGTGAAGCTGTAAGAACTTTAAAAACACAGAGCAGCACATCTGGATTACCAGGAAATGGAAAAGAGACTCCATGGAGATAGAAAGTCAAAGGTGCGCTGTGTAATGTTTCTGGTGGAAGTCAGATGCTGAGAAAAGCATTTGATGGACCCTCGTTCTTACTTTGTCTGGAATGTTTCACACTATGGCATTAAACCTTTCTATCTTCACGGAGACCAAACCAAGTTACAGGTCAGACCTGTGGAGAGGCAGTCCCACTCACCATCAGCGCGACTGTTTTTCTAGCTATTTTAAAGCTATAAAACCACCTGTAATTGAATAAATGTAAAGTAGAGCTGTTTAATGTCATACTGTGGAACATTCCAGGCAGAGCAAAGATATTTCCATAGAAACTCCTAACCAAAACGTTACATAGTGCACCATTAATACCAAACTTTGGAAAATTCCAGGGAAAGCAGGACATCTCCGAGTTGACCCACCAGAAAAGTTCCATGTGAGGTCTGTGGAGATGCAAGCCTCCCCCATGGCTCCATGTTTTTCAGTGTTAATATAGTTTTTTTTGGCTGAAATCTTGTGTGATGGGGCTTTAAAGCTGCACGGTGTAACTTTTCAAGTGAAGTGTTTGCTGCCTGCTTGTCTCCAAAGAGATACTATTTCCAGGAATGTTCCACAGTATAGTATTAACCAGGATTAAAAATGATAAATGATCTAGATCAGGGGTGTCAAACATGCGGCCCAGGGGCCAGATCCGGCCCTCAAGACCTTTAATCTGGCCCTCGGCTGATTTTCTATTCAAATATTTAAATTTTCTATTAAAATACAGTCACACCTCACCTTACGAAAGACCCAAATAACGAATAATCCAAGTAACGTAAAATTTTCGTCTCTGAATACGAAAGAAAATTCAAGTTACGAAACGCAAAATCTAAAAAATTCAAATAATGCGTGCTCGGCTTTGCAGCCGCCTGAATCCCCCGAAAGGTCATTACACTTGTAAATACACTCTCCAACAGGGTTTAGGGAGGTATTGGGGGCCTTGGAACAAATCAGGCCTTTTACATTGCAACTCTACTTACGGAAAAATCACATTACGAAACCACTTCTGGAATGAATTAATTTCGTAAGGTGAGGTATGACTGTACTATGATAAAAGGAGGAATTCAATTTGTCAACTGGACAAAGTTTATTTGGTCGAAAACGTTTCGCAGCTCATCCGCGCTGCTTCGTCAGTTCTGATTCGAGTGCTGGTTAGACACTGCTTATATCTGGCTGCAGGGAGGAGCTAACGATACTGACATTATTCTGAAACTATCTCAACTATTTGTTTTTGAGTTTCTGTCTTTTGTTTTTCCAATTTCTCTGGCGTCTAGTTTAGCATACCCATTCAACCCCCAACGACTGTTGCCTTTGTCTGTTTTGACTTCGGTTTGCATCTTATGACTGTATTGGTAATTTTCTGCACCATTTTTCTGCTTTTCCCAGAGCAGCACAAACGAAACCTCGCCTCTTTCCAAACGCTCTTAAAGGACCATCGTTTTGACTGTCGACCGTGACGCCTTCATCAGCAAAATGTCAAAAATGAGAAAAGTGGACGCCGAGTGCAGGATTTTCCAAGAAAAATTGACTAATTCCTATTTGTTCAGGAGGTGAATGGGAAACCTGTACGCTCGGTGTGTTTGCAACAAGTGGTGGTGCTCAAGGAAAATAATCTTAAACGCCACTACGAGACACGGCATTTCGAACAATACAATAACCTGAACAGAGAACTGAGAAAACAGAAGATAAACGAATTATTGCTGCGACTGAGGAAACAACAGTCTGTAATAGATTTGTGTTCCTCTGCATAAATATTTGGACTTATTGTTATATTTGGGGTATATTTGCCATGAGTTTTCTGATCTTTGGGATCAGAGTCGGTTGGATACGGCCCCCGGACCAAAATGAGTTTGACACCCCTGATCTAGATGATCTTCAAGGTGATTTTATAGTTAAAATATCCTGAGAAGAATATGTTCTCTACAGATTTGACAGCTTCTCACAACCTGTCCAGAGGAGACTTCTGCCGCGACAGTAACTCTAAGAACTAGCATGTTAATGAGCACTTTCTGATTATAGGACAATAAAATGCTTTATAATTAGATGCAGGCAGCACAGAGTGGACTTATTTTGACCACCTTTTAACTTACAGGTAGAATATTTCGCTATGGAGGTGTTATTGCTTTGTCTGGAATGTTTCTTCTATCTTCACTGAGACCAAACCAGACCAAGTTACAGGTCAGATCTGTGGCGTGGCGACCCTGCTCACTGTCAGAATGCCTGTTTTTATAGGTATTGTAGAGCTCTAAAACCACCTGTAATTTAATAAATGTACAGTGGTACCTCACCTTACGAAATTAATTCGTAGTGGTTTCGTAACGTGAATTTTTCGTAAGTTGAGTAGCTATTTCAATGGAAAAAGCCTGATTCGTTCCAAGGATTTTTTTTTATAGTGTAACATTGGTTCTGCGTCCTGATTGGCTAAGAGACTAGACAGGACTAAACGTGGTCTAAACCAGGTCTAAACTAAACCAGGTCTAGACCAGAACTAAACCAGGTCTAGACCAGAACTAAACCAGGTCTAGGCCAGAACTAAACCAGGTCTAAACCTGGACTGGACCTGGACTAAACCAGAACTGGCCCAGGATTAAACTACCACGCACGAAAGCAGCAAAGAGCGGCACTCTTTGCTGCTTTCGTGCGGCTGGTTTGTGGCTCGGGCTCCAGAGGACGCAGTCCGGGCGCTGCGGTTCTATGTCGTGCTCGCAGCCTCGGTGCCGGTTGTGCAGACCAGGACTAGGGGTGCTCCTCGCGCGGTGCCGTGCTCCTCGCCGCGCGGTGCCGCGCTCCTCGCCGCGCGGTGCCGCGCTCCTCGCCGCGCGGTGCCGCGCTCCTCGCCGCGCGGTGCCTTGCTCCTCGCCGCGCGGTGCCGTGCTCCTCGCAGCGCGGTGCCGTGCTCCTCGCAGCGCGGTGCCGTGCTCCTCGCCGCGCGGTGCCGTGCTCCTCGCCGCGCGGTGCGTTCATGTCTCCGCGCTGCTTCCGGAGTCGTGTCTCCCCCCACGCTTCACTATTTAATACATTTTGAAAATCTTGCGTGTTCGGCGCTAGAGCTAAGAGGCCGAGAAAGGTGCTTTTTGAGCGGGGATAACGGCGGGGCGTGCATCTGAGCGCGCATTATTCGAATTTTTGAGATTTCGCGTTTCGTAACTTGAATTTTCTTTTGTATCTAGAAATTTAACGTGAGGGCGTTTCGTAACTTGGATTTTTCATATGTAGGGTCTTTCGTAAGGTGAGGTACCACTGTATAATGGAACTGTTCAATGTCATACTGTGGAATATTCTAGCCAGAGGAAATTGTTTATCCATAGAATCAAGCAGGCGATGGACACCCAACCATCCACCTTTTAATGCCATACTGTGGAACATTTCAACACGATGAAACAAAACACAACTCCAGCTATGTGTTGGATGAGGAAACAGCATTACAGCTTGATTTCATGATTTAAACCTACTTACTATTACAATGAATAACTGTGGATCATTCATTTTTGATAATTCCACAGTAAATCCTACAATATAACTGACAGAGGAACACTGGCATCAAAACAAATCCAACACGCCCTGTAATCTATGCCAGCTCATCTCTCCTCTGCTCCGGTTTACAACTATTTGAAGTGGGATAACACAAATTTCACGGGAGCTCTCAAAATGAAACCAAACCCTATCTCTCCCCTTTTCTATTCCGTCAATAAAAGGGGTTTAGGAGCGGTTTAGGAGCACTGATCGTGGGCGTGAACCAGGGCCGATGCACAATTAAATGGCTTCACTATCTCGCTGGCCATATTGGGGAGGGAAAACAGGCATCATGCTGAGATGTTTGCAGCCAACACGTTCCATAAGAAACGCATTTGATCTTTGGACTGAGCGAACGGTTAGTGCTGGGGCTTTCTTCTAAAACTTCAAACATTGTAGAGACAGATATGGTAAGGTATGTTTATATTTGGGTCGCCCGGGCCTTTCTGTGTGGAGTTTGCATGTTTTCCCCGTGTCTGGGTGGATTTCCTCCGGGCACTCCGGTTTCCCTCATCAACCCAAAACATGCTCCAGGTAAAAACCTCCAGCTTAGGTCCTGACCAAGCCGAAGCAAGAAGATCATGGAGATGGTCCCCGGGCGCAGTAATGTGCTGCCCACTGCTCCTAATAACAGGATGAATTTCTTCTGTGTGAGATCAATAAAGTCACTTCTTCTTCTTCTTCTTCTTCTTCTTCTTCTTCTTCTTCTTCTTCTTCTTCTTCTTCTTCTTCTTCTTCTTCTTCTTCTTCTTCTTCTTCTTCTTAATTCAGGATAACGCCTTATGCAATTAGGAAAAAATATATATTTGATGGGAAAAAAAAAATAAAAAAAAATAATTCCAAGGTGCTGTGATATTCATTCTCTTAGAAAATGAAGGATTTTTATCTTATGATAGAACATCGATTTTCTAATTTTTTGCTGTCTAAGTTTCCAATATATTCTCAGTTAGACCCCGATTCTATGACTTTGCTCTACTGATGTTTTACCCCTGAGCCATTCACTTTTTCTGAAATAACATTTTATCTTGACTCGAGTGCTATGCACAGATAAACAGGAAACAGTCGTGCAGTACTTTTATTTCAAGCAGCTGGCCGTTTGGTGAGGTATTATTCAGCTGAAGAGGGTCAGACCGCTCTGAAACGTATATTACTCCCAAGGGTTTGGTACAATTCACTAAACGGTGCTGTAACTGTATTTTTACTGGCTTAAAAATGTGAAAAACAGAACTAGTTCATTTTAAACGGTCTGCAGTGGTCCAAAGTTATACCTCACATACCATACTTACCAACATAAGGTTATAAGCTCTTTTCACAGCTCTCAGAACCCAGTGCGGACTTTTGCTTTTACAAGCACTTCTTGATTATCGAACAACACGCAGACAGCAACACAGACTGTATAAAGAAGTGGACTAAGGGAGTGTGACTTCACCCACAGCATTCGGCTTCATGAAGCTCACCAAGGCTGGCGGTAATTTGGAGTTGTTCCATATTTGGAAACAGGAATTCAATTATGGACAAAACAGAGAAATAAAAACACCAGGACCATCTAGAGAGGGTTAATACTGACACTTTAAGACCAAAAAGAGCCTGCCAGCAGTAGTTACGAAGAAAAGGGTGATGTTTCTTCAATAGAAAGTGAATTGACGTCGATGGAGCCAGAAGCGCAAATGTTCTCTTTCTGTTTGTATTTATTTTTACCCAAAGAGCTGTTTATACAATATATCTATACTAGGATAAGACAGATTTTGCTGAAATATGTGGGGTACATCAGGTACAGGGGGTCCTCGGGTTACGACGTTGATCCGTTCTTAAAGGGATATGCCACCCCCAGGTCAAATTTGGGCATCTCCCCACAGTCCAGAGACTAAAATAAGTGGTGGAAAGCGTTTTCCTGCTCACCCAGCCATTGTCCGAGTCTGTCGCCACTGACCGCCGCGGTATCTGGTGCTCCTCCGCCTTAGACTGGAGTCTAACGTAGCCAGAGAAAGATTTCGGCCAAAAGGAATTAATTTGCTCGATGCGTTTCCCAATTACTTTGTGTGTAGTGCGCATTCATATCGAGTGCAAATAAATGTGCAAATCAACACGGAGAGCTTGCCTTGGTCATTTTGGGTGGGAACTATTTTCCAGTGCGTAAGAATAAAGCCGTATCACGCAGCACGCTACCAGGGGAATCCCAGTTACGCACCGGGAAGGGAGTTCCCCTGTTGCACAACGTGGTGCGTGATACGGCTGTATTCTTACGCACTGGAAAATAGTTCCCACCCAAAATGACCAAGGCAAGCTCTCCGTGTTGATTTGCACATTTATTTGCACTCGATATGAATGCGCACTACACACAAAGTAATTGGGAAACGCATCGAGCAAATTAATTCCTTTTGGCCGAAATCTTTCTCTGGCTACGTTAGACTCCAGTCTAAGGCGGAGGAGCACCAGATACCGCGGCGGTCAGTGGCGACAGACTCGGACAATGGCTGGGTGAGCAGGAAAACGCTTTCCACCACTTATTTTAGTCTCTGGACTGTGGGGAGATGCCCAAATTTGACCTGGGGGTGGCATATCCCTTTAAGACGCGTCGTAACCCGAATTTCGTCGTAAGCCGGATTTTGCCTTTGATCTTCCAACCAAAGCACCAATAACCTTTCCATCTCAATAATTAGACCACTACGCTGCTTGGTTATCACTGCCGCTTTCATAGGAGCAGATCAGAGCCCACATCAGGTACTTCCGCCCACATTGGGCACGCACACGAGGCCGTCTTCTTCTCCCTACAACCACAACAAAGCGTATTCTTCCGCCGTGCGCCGTTCGCCGTTCGCGTTTGTTTACATCTCTTACCACGCTAAACCGCGTAAGACGGAATGACGGGTAATATATACATATTTTTTTTTAATGGGGGCGCGTTCGTAACCACGAAACGTCGTAACCCGAGACCGTCGTAACCCAAGGACCCCCTGTACAGGGCTTTCAAGTCCAAGTTTTGGACCGATCTGATCAAAATCCCACCAGCAGGGACAATGCTTATGCTGCTTTCTTACCTCTCCCACCATGCCGTTCCACTCTCCATCGATATTTTTGCCATGGCGACCGTTGGTGACGAGGTAAAGGTCGTAGGTGAAGCCCACGATTTTGGCGAGGCGTTTGAGGACATCGATGCAGAAGCCTTTACAGCAGTGCTTCATGGGAACGGCGCCCTCCATCACCAAGCTGCTGAGAACCATAGAACACATATACACAAGTGTTATATATAACACTGACAACAAACTAAAGCTTCTCTTTAACTTTTTAGCTAGAAGAAGACTAAATAAAAGCACATTGTTTTAATTTGGATATTTTTATTGCACTAAAAACTTGAAAAAAAAAAAATAATAATAATTAAATAGTAACTCATTGAGTGCCGGAGACGTCGATTGACTTCAATGACGTTTTTCAGCGGGGGTTGCTAGGATACGACCTGGAGCAACTTTTAAGGTGTAATTCATACCTCCAACCTGTATGTAACTTTTGTATTATTATCTGCCGACCGGAGACCCGGAAGAGAGGAAGAGATTAGCGCGTGAAGTGTTTATTGGCGAGAGAAGCAAGATGGCGAGTAGAGGGAATGTTACCTGGCCAGCCAAATGATATCTCTCTGTATTTGCTATACAGCGAGATACCATTTGGACACCCTCGCTCCACCCTCGCTCCCCCGGTTAACAACGGACTCCGCGATTCTGCGCGATTCTGATTCGTTCAAAGATGGTGACGTCAGTGCACCCGCCTTTGCCCGCAACGTCACTCTTAGGCAGCGGAAGTTCCTCCTCAGTTTTGAATCAAGATGGCGCATCGGAGAACTGAACGTCCCTTCCATTCAGCTGTAAAATTGGTCTTAAATGACCTAAAACACATCGATTCCTTAAAACCACAGCAGCTGACAGCTCTAGAGGCCTTTCTTTTCTTTCTTTTCTTTTGTTTGATTGGTTCATGTCGCTGTCCGTTAACTGTTCTCTGATTGGTTCACTTAGCTGTCTGTCTACGCGCAACGGCAGCGCATTCTGGACCAAGCATTACCAGACTCGCCGCTGGTACAGCGATGAGTCATGGATTCTTCCAGGCAAGAGGGAATGCAGAAAAAATGACTATTGATCAGTGCCTCCGGAGCGGTGTGAGCGGTCTTGGGACCCAGGATTCCGGATCAGAGGATCGCGGAGACATGCCGGATTAGGCAGGCATGTCAGGGCAGAGATCTGGTGAAAGAAGGTGAAAGAAGAGAGTCTACACTTTATTTTGATGTGTGCCATGTTTATATAGTCAAAGAACTCAGTATTCTGTGGGTCTTGTAAAATCAGTAAAAATGCTCTAAAAGCTCGGGCACTCTGGGGGTTTCTATTCTGAAAACAGGCCGGCACTCAATGAGTTAATAAACATAGAATTGTTTACTACTGTCAGTGGGCTTGTGTCGCCACAAACTTGACTCCTGCTTGTCTCAATGTAAATGTTGATCCTTTAGTATGGCATGTTGAATGTTCTGTGTGGTTTTAACTTTTTATTTCCATGGAATCAGGCAGGTGAAGTTCCACATCCAGAAAGTTACATGGTATTGCTTTAAAGTTTGATTATTTGGACCTATTTACTTTTTCGTTCATCCCGTTTCATTTGCAGAAGGGCGGTTTGGACTCAAATGGGGAAAAGAGTTGGAGAGACATTCTGCAGGCAGTCATAGCAACTCTCTGTGGACGCTGAGACAAACTGTGACTTGTGACCAACCCTGAGACAAACAGGTAATGCCAATAGACCCAGGGCAACATACTAAGCTGTTTTTGCCACAACCACTAGGGGGAGTCACACTAGGGGGGGTCACATCCTCAGAGACCTGACCGAATTTCCTCCAATTCATTTGAAGCACAGAACACGATTTATTATTTCACTTGAAATAAAGTGAAAAAGGCTTTGTGCTTTAACCTTGTACTAGTTTCATCAAACAATGAAATGGCTCCTTGAAGAAAGTTTAGGGCTGAAGGGCAAAAACTAAATAACGGGAGCCAGAAAAGAGAGCGCAGGATAAAGTGGAGCGAGCCAATTTTTGTTTGCTAATAATGACATGCTAAGTTGGCATGTTAACATAAACAATGATGGTGAATTTATTTATTTTTTTAATCATAAATCCACTGAAGGACCACAACCAAAATCATGTTTAGGGCCACCAAATGCCTTGAACCAGCCCTGAGGTAAGAGTAAGAGTGTATATGTTTCCTCCACATTTCTGAGCAATGAAAACACATATAATTGAATAAATATCATAGAGACAAGCAGGTGGTCGACGCTTCACCAGAAATGTTACACAGTGTATCTTTATCCATCTATCCATCCATTTTCTTCTGCTAATCCGGGGCCGGGTCACAGGGGCAACAGTCTAAGCAAGGACTCCCAGACATCCTTCACCCCAGACACTTCCTCCAGTGTGTCCTGGGTCTTCCCCGGGGCCTCCTCCCGGTGTGACATGCCCGGAACACCTCCCGTGAGAGGCGTCCAGGAGGCATCCGAAACAGATGCCCGAGCCACCTCAGCTGGCTCCTCTCGACGTGGAGTAGCAGCGTCTCTACTCCGAGCTCCTCCCATGTGACCGAGGGTGCGCCCAGCCACTCGGAGGAAACTCATTTTGGCCGCTTGTATCTGCGATCTTGTCCTTTTGATCATTACCCAAAGCTCATGACCATTGGCGGGACGGTGGCTGAGTGGCTAGGGCTCATGCTTCACAGCAAGAAGGTTCCAGGTTCGATCCCCGAGTCGCCCAGGCCTTTCTGTGTGTGTGTTCTGTGTGGAGTTTGCATGCATGGTCTGGGTTCGATCCCCGGGTCGCCGGGGACTCCAGGCACTCCGGTTTCCCCCATCAACCCAAAATATGCTCCAGGTAAAATCCTCCGCTTAGGTCCTGACCAAAATGAGCAATAAGATCATGGAGCTGGGTCTCCGGGCGCCTGAAAGACCAGCTGCCCACTGCTCCTGAAGGATGGGTCAAATGTAGAGAAATTATTTCCCTACGGGGATGAATAAAGCAGGTCTTCTTCTTCTTCATAGGTGAGGGTAGGAACGTAGATTGACCTTTCGGCTCAGGTCCCTCTTCACCACAACGGTCCGGTACAACAACCATATCACTGCCGAAGCTGCACCTGTCAATCTCACGCTCCATCCTCCCCTCACTCGCAAACAAGACCCCAAGATACTTGAACTCCTCCACCTGAGGCAAGGACTCTCCACTCCTCCAAAGACAAAGACTTGGAGGAGTGTATCTTTAATTTACAAAAATAAGTATTGCGAGTTAGAATTTGAAAGGACAGTTGTATATTCCATCTCATAAGAGGGCGAATCCACGTGACCCATGGACGGATAACAATAATGAATCTGGAATGCGTTGCCTTATCTCAGGCTGTCTGCAGTTTGGAGCAGCAGACAGGAGCAGACAGGGCAGCCAGGAGCAGCCTTATCAGGGGCAGACGTGGGTTTACCTCATCTGAACTATACCATCGTCTGCTCAGGGGTGGATTTCAAAGACGGAGAACTCCAGTCATGTTCTGTGCAGGATTTAAGACACTTTTGAATAGCAGTACTGCTCTCATCGGAATATTAAAAGATCCTGTGATTTACGCTACTGTATAGCTGCTTTTTCTTTCTCGCTGTTATAACCAGTATTCGAGTTGTAAAATGAAACCGGGGGGATGGTGAAATTTTTCACCAAGATGTGGGGGGTGGGGGGTGGAAAGGAACCCATATAATCATTCAATAATTCAATAATACACAGGATATATGTTATCACACACGTACACACACACACACACACACACACCTTAGTCCTGGTTTAGTCTTGGTTTAGTCCTGGTTTAGTCCCGGTTTAGTCCTGGCTTAGTCCTGGTTTAGACCTGGTTTAGACCTGGTTTAGTCCTGGCTTAGTCTTGGTTTGGACCTGGTTTAGTCTTGGCTTAGTCCTGGTTTGGACCTGGTTTAGTCCTGGTTTAGACCTGGTTTAGTCTTGGTTTAGTCCTGGCTTAGACCTGGTTTAGTCCTGGTTTAGTCCTGGTTTAGTCCTGGTTTAGACCTGGTTTAGTCTTGGTTTAGTCCTGGTTTAGACCTGGTTTAGTCTTGGTTTAGTCCTGGTTTAGTGCCGAAATAGATGCAGAAATAATCTGATAATATGACTCACCCATAAGAATGCGGTCAGCTCCATTCTAACAGTTTGCCGTGTTGTCTTTAATAATCCGGAGCTCCGGAGAAAAGGACATAATCCCGAACATATCCCGTGTCCCGAGGCGAGAGTTCCTTCTTACGTAGCATTAACGTAGCAAGTTAAGGATTCTTCTTCTCTTGGAAATGCCGCGTAAATATCAGGCGGCTCGCTCACAGCTGATCGGCGAACAGGCGCAAAGACAACAGCGGCAATTGTCATGATTGGCGGGAGCGCGTATCGGTGCGTAATTATGCTGCAACATGATTGGAAGCTGGAGCGCAGTTCGGCCTCTGATTGGCTCTTGGGCACTGGCCATTTTGACTTAAAAACGCGCCAAAAGTTTAGGGATTTTCATGCCTGATTGATAAAATGCCATAAGGGATGGAAGCAGGGATGCCTGTTTTAGAAGAGGGATGATTTTGACTATTTTTTCCCACAGGGGGGATGCCACCCCCCCCATCCCCCCTCAACTCGAGTACTGGTTATAACGCCGTTTCTAGGGTTGTACGATATTTGATTAAGATGCAAAATTCAATAACTGTGATTTGTACTGTGATACCAATATTGTTTAATATTGTTTTAATATACTTTTTGTCACAGTATGTTTAACTAATTCAGAGGTGCACTGTGAAGGGTGCATTGCCTGCTTCTCTCCATGGAGATGCTGCCGAGAATGTTCCACACTACGGCGTTACACTTATTTATCTCTACGGAGACAGCAGGTGAGTTACATGTCAGATTGGTGGAAAGGCGAGCCCACTAACAGTAAGAATGCATGTTTTTAGATCAGTAAAAACCCATGTTATTAAGGAAATTTAAGATGGATACGTTTAATGCCATACTGGGATATTCCGGATAAACCAATATCATTTCCATGGAGACAGAAAAGTTACACAGTTACTAGTTAAACATCAAAACATACAGAGATTATACCGATACCAACCAGGACTTAAAGAGAACGTATTTCCTGCTGTCCTGCTTTAGTATGTTTATGAAGAATTGTCATGTTGGGGCATGGGTGATGTAGACTTGTGGGCGGAGCCTTGTACAGGCTCGCACTGCTAAACATAAAAAGGGTTTGAATAGGGCTCAGAACAAATCGCTAGATTACTCAAAGATGCATGTAAATGAAGTTGATTTTGTTGTTTTTTCATATTATTTTAAGCAGTAAAACATGAAACGAAAAAAGTTTGGTAGTCCATGAAGTCATTCTTAAAGCCAGAAAATTACCTTTAAAGAATCCTAATAGCTTTTTTAGTCCGGCAGATTAGCTGGACATGCTCATTTGAACTATTCCCACTTTTGAAATTGTGTTTTTGTCTGTTAATGTGGAACCTGGTCATGCTTCTTTGTGCAATTGGATCAAGTGAACTCTGGAGCTTGACATGCATTTTTATATTAGACTGGGGTAAATGGCAGGACTTTACATTGGCTGAGGTTACATGAGAACATAGGAATTCTAAGTCTGTTTAAAATCTAATTTTTGGAGCTAAAAGATCATTAAATTGAAATGTAAGCAGTAAAATCATTTCAGTCGTTCTGATCACGGTCCCTCTGATTCTTCACATCAAATTTGCTTGTCATTTAAAGTTCCATTGTGTAACTTTTGGGTGGAGGGTCCGTCAAATGCTTTTCTTCTCTCTTTGGAGTGTTTCACAGTATGGTATTAAAACTTTCTATCTTCATAGAGACCAATCCAGACAAAGTGACAGGTCAGATCTGTAGAGAGGCGTCCTCGCTCACAGTCAGAATGTATTTGAGGTATATTTGAGCTATAAAACCACATGTAATTGAATAAATGTAAGATAGAGCTGTTTAATGTCATACTGTGGAACAGGGGTCACCAACCTTTTCAAAGCCGAGGGCTACCTTAAGGTCATCAAATAATACGAGGGCTACCAGCTCAATTAAGATAATTCAAAAGTCTAAATAATGCACTTTTATGCTGTATTATTATTTATTTGATCACAATGTATGCATACATGCATTAGTTATGTGTAAATGACCACATTTGTGTTTCATTGTCAAAGCGACATTTATTTTGTGCAAATGAACATGTCACAATTAGATTAGCAAAAATATACTAGTAATGTGGTAATGTAGTAATAAATTTAACATTATTTCAACTCCTTTTTTTGTTTTAAACAAATCAAACTCTTATAATTTCAACATTGAAGCAGGCTGAATGATTTCAAATAATAATAATAATAATAAACACCATTAGCTGAGCTGTACTGCTGTTGTCCACGGACTCGTCGCTCTGGATGCTGAACCACCTGCATTCA
Source organism: Paratrypauchen microcephalus (assembly GCA_036785185.1). Classification (NCBI taxonomy): domain Eukaryota; kingdom Metazoa; phylum Chordata; class Actinopteri; order Gobiiformes; family Gobiidae; genus Paratrypauchen; species Paratrypauchen microcephalus. The sequence goes on from JAVJIX010000172.1 coordinate 1,741,125, forward strand.
CGTAAGTCCTTGTCCAGCTGCTCATTCAAGTTTTCGGAAATAGCAGACACCCGTCTTGTCACTGTACTCGCACCAAGTTGTACATCGGCCAGAGTTGAGATGACATCTGATCCATTTTTCTCGTCTTTAAAAATAGTCTCAGCAATCATCATCATCGCTCCTTTTACAGTTTCTCCATCTGAAAATGTCTTTTTGTTTTTTATCAAATAATTTGTTGCCTTGAAAGAAGCCTCGGTTGCCTTTTTAGCCTTTTTCAGTGGTCTAGTGAAGAAAGACTGCTGCTTGGCTAAAGCAGCCTTTAACTCTCGTGCTTTCTCAGCTCGAAGTGCACTCTTAAGGGGAAAGTTTGTGTTGAAGCTGCCGTGATTCGTAGCGACTTTCCACATTGTGCCGTTTCAAAATCGCCACTGTAGCTCCACAAATGAGACATACACACTTCTCTCTTTTCCATGTAAAAAAGAACTCTTCTTTCCAGTCGGTGTTAAAAACATATGATTTCTTTCTCTTCTCCGCCATGCTGTCTTTTTTTTTTTTTTTTTTGATGAGTCCAGCTGCATCAAACAGGTTCATTGTCTTGCGCAGATAAGTGAACTTTGAACTCGGACAACATATTTTAAATTTTAAAATCTGTAAGTGTTTTTATTATTAGCCTACTTTAAAATATGTGCATATAAAGGCGCAGCATTTTTGTAAAACATTATTATTTATATAAGTATGAGCGCGACCTGTTCTATTTTTAGAACCTGCTCTGCGGGCGACTGAAATGGGGCTCACGGGCGACCGGGTGCCCGCGGGCATAGGGTTGGTGACCCCTGCTGTGGAACATTCCAGGCATATTCATAGAAACAAGCAGGTGAAGGACCCTCCACCAGAAAAGTTACACAATGCACCTTTTTCAATGTAACCTAATTTTTAAAGGGACAGTGTGTAAGATTTTTACCCGTTAATTACCGAAATTGAAGATACCCATTCAAAAATACATTGTTTTCCAAGCCTTTTCACTTCCATCATGAAATCAAAGTATTCTTTTGGACTTAGATATAGTCACATAAAAGGGGGATCTTCCCCATGCAGAGGCAGCCATTTTGAATACGAGAGCCGCAGAAGGACATTTGGGCTCCGCCTTCGCCTTCGACAAGACTCGTGGTAGCACCGGAGGCAAAGCAGGCGGAGCCCTCAGCGCGCTCCGCAAGAGAGGACAGAGGGAGAGAGGTGCGGGTGGGGTGGGGGGAGGCTCGTGGTTTTGGGTAAACAACAAGCATGCTGCTGTATCACACGTCATAATGGATCTAACACGTGTTTTGGACTAAATTGTTTTACTGGATTTTATTCGCTGGATCCTTACGGACAGATTGATACCAAGCTTGTGGTGAAATACAGAGTTTGACCTGTGCAAGGCCTTCAAAGGTAAGCAAAGTAACAAACCTCGTTTTGTGCTTTTCCGTATAAAAGCCCCATGTGCTCAGGGAGTGATTGTTGTGCCGGGAAATGAATTGCATAGTCAAAAAGAGGAGACTGTAAGGTTTCATTTGATATGTAGATTAACATCGTACACGATCGGGAATGTGTGCTTTCATGCGAAAAGAAAAAAAAACTGAACGGGAGACCGCGTTTTATTAATACCGTTGTTGTTGGCCGGGTGCGCGGCAGGTGCGCGCGCGGGAGCTTGCAGGTACGCAAGCTGTCCGCTACGGCACGTCCGGGTGACCCTCGAGGTTTGCCGTAGCTAAAACAGGAAGTGCATAGCCACTATCCACCTATGCGCCACGAATCCTACACACTGGACCTTTCAGGTTTATAAATCCACAAACCCTATATTTGTACAATTAAAAACATTAAAATTTAAAGAAATTGTAGAATATAACTTACTCAAAATTATGTACAAAGCTCATCAAATAATATTACCACACAACTTGGAAAATAGATTCAAAAAGAGAGAAACAAGTTATAAATGAACAGGAACTGATGTTTTTTTCCAAACCAGTATTCAGAACAAAACCAAAGGAAAGATGTGTCTCAATCCAAGGAGTCAGTTTATGGAACGGTCTCAAAGTCTATGTATGTTTTTAAGGAACATGTGAAAGTAGCGTTAATGAAAAGATATAATACTACTCTGTAAAAGTAGTATTATTAATGTGTTTGTTTTGTAATATTGTTTTGTAATATATAATATTTGTTGTGTTGTAATATAAATTCGAGTTGATAAGGGGCAGATGTCATAAGTTTATGCTTCTTTATGTTCCCTTTCATTCATATTTAAGTTATAATTACCGTATATAGATGCAAGTACGTTGCATCTGTTTTTTGTTTGTTTTTTTGTTTGTTTTGTCTTAACGAATGAAATAATTAAAGGAAAATTTACGGTTTTTTTTACAATCTGAGCCTTCTTTCGGCAATAAAACAAGTAGTTTTACTCACCCATAGCAGTTTGGTGTCAATTGGAGCAGTATCGCAGAACTTATGTTGAGCCGTTCTGTTCTACCAATGATCCTGTATCCGTTAGCATGAGTGCTCGGGGCATTACTTTGCGGTGTCCAAATAACACAAACTTTAGCACTTTTCAAATCACAGAAGATCGCTGTGTCAGCATAGAATTTCAGTGGATTCCAAAACGGCCTGAAACCCGATATCCAGCCATAGTTTCATTTGATGACGTCATCAGCGAGGACAGTGCACATGCGTGAACTCAGCTGTTTTGTAAACACCGCTAGTCCGAAACAAGCTAACACCGCTCTGAACTTTACTTTTCTGTTGCGATATCGGGTTTCAGGCCGTTTTGGAATCTACTAGTAGTCTACCCTGACACAGCGATATTCTGTGATTTGAAAAGTGCTAAAGTTTGTGTTATTTGGACACCGCAAAGTAATGCCCCGAGCACTCACGCTAACGGATACGGGATCATTAGTAGAACAGAACGGCTCCAACATAAGTTCTGCGATACTGCTCCAATTGACACCAAACTGCTATGGGTGAGTAAAACTATTTGTTTTATTGCCGAAAGAAGGCTCAGATTGTAAAAAAAAACTTAATTTTTCTTTAAAGAAAAGAAAAAGAAAAGAAATCCGAGGTTACTCAGACGACGTGAGCTTGAAAGCGCAGCCATTGAGTCATTATCTTAATAACCTTTAGATGGGTTCCAGCCAAAGCGGCCATATTGGACAGGTACAGCGAGCCAAATGACCATGTTCTGAATAAAGATAAGACCCAAACTTATACAGGCGCTCACTCCTCTGACAAAGATGTCATTGCTTTGCCTGAAATGCTCCACAGTATGGCACTGAACTAGACTATCTAAGCAGATGAAGCCACCTAAGCGAGCTACAGATCAGGTCTGTGGAGAGGCAACCCCATATACTGTAAGAATGCTGTTTTGTGGAAGTGTAATAAAAACCTGTAACTGAATACATGCAACATCAATAGTTCTATGCCCTCACAGCGAGCAGTCCAGGCAAAACAATAACATCTCCATGGAAACAAGCAGATAGCAGACTCACACCAGATAAATTATATTATATTATTATAATGTAAAGTATGGAACTGGAACTCCCACAACAATCAGGAATTTGGACTCAATACAGGGCATACTTCAAATCACTCCTAAAAACTCACCTGTTTAAATGGACACTTCCCTGATTTCCAGCATTTTTTTCACTGTTTTCTTTTCATTTTTAATCATCTTTAAGTGTTGAAGAAGTGCAACTCAAATACTCAAATTAAAGTTGTTAAGTAATGTCACTTTCAGGTCCAACCAAGCTTTGTTTTTGTTCCTTATTCAACAAACGAGATCTAGTTAACTCTCAAATGTGTTTAACCGCAAACTGTGTCAAATATGTAAATAATGTAGTAATAATCTATCATAACATAGGATTACAAGAGCGTGCATCTCACTAACTCACCACTAATGTGCTCTTAGTCTGGCTTCTTTCCTCAGCCTCTCTCGTACACTTTCTGTCAGAGTTATAGATCCATGCTCATAACCTTGTTCGCTTTAAACAACTGCAAACCTTTTTTAAAGATCCCATGACATGGTACTTCTTGATGCTTTTATATGGCGCCTTAATGGTTCCCTAATACTGTAAATGAATCCTTCTTCAAAATTAAGACTCAGTGCATGAGAAAGACCCATGAACACAGTCAGAGTCATAAATATCTCTATGGAACACTTTATTCTGGGTGTTGTTGCTTGAATGCAAATGAGGAGGACAGAGATAGGCCAGTGCAGCGGGTGGGGGCGTGGCCAAACTCGCCACTCTTTCCTCTTTAGCGGTGTGCGGTGCGCTGGCCCCACTTCCGCATTTTTGCGTGGAGGAAGAGATGAGACGATTTCCATTGAAAAATAAACACATTTCCACAGAAAATAAAATTAAACCACTGCTGTTTCAGAGGTTCAGAGGCCTGGATAAAGGACATCCGAGCCTGGAAACACTCTCACGTGCCTCCAGGCAAATTAAAAAACGCATCTCGCATTGCGTAGCTCGTTCGCGGTCCAAACTCTCTGGGCGTGAGTTCCAGAGAGTGTGGGTAGAAATACAGACGGGCGGTGGAACTGCATTTGCATTTTTCCTGGAGTGTGACGTCAGAAACTTCCTTTGTTCAGAATCGCCCATTTGAGCTGGCTTTTTTTCAAACACAGAAAAGGATCACAAATGCTCAGTTTAGACATTTCGCAACTTTTAACCTAAACAGGGTAGGGGAGCTCACATTAACGTTCAAAAACCTCAGAAAGTGAAAATTTCATGCCATGGGACCTTTAACATGAGATGTGCTGTCAATAAAAAAGAGGAAATTGTAACATGATCATTGTTTTCAATCTATTGGTGAACCCAGAAGAGGCATGACACTTAAAGGGCCCATATTACGCTGTTTTCTGATCTGTGTTCTAATGCTGTTTCCTCATCACAAACAGACCTGGAGCTGTATTTTTTTTCATTCACACACATATTTAGAGAGAGAGAGAGAGAGAGAGAGTTCTCTCAAATAGAACTCTCGGTTTCACCTTGTGATGTCATGTGGTAATACAGGAAGTGCTCTACTGTGTTTCGAAACTCCATTCACCTTCATTCAAATCATTTGGATAATTTCAGCCCATTACTCAATTCTACTGAACAAAATATTTTTTAAAAGTAGCTGTTAACTTGAAGACTACCACTTCATGACATCACAAGGTGGAACAAAGCATTTTGAGCTTTGGAGAGGTAGACAGACTAATAATAAAGGATCACTCAAACATGTGTAAATGAAACAAAACACAACTCCAGGTCTGTTTTTGAGGAGGTAACATGACTCAAAGCTCTCAAGAGTCAATTTTGTGTATTATGGGACCTTTAAGATTTGAGAAGCATTTCCTGTCCCCTCTCTCCTCGCACGTACCTGGAGTTGATGGGCATGCGGCAGGGCACAGAGTCCCTGATGCAGGAGCTGGTCCCCGGGTCCGCGGGCTCCACGATGACGAAGGGTCTCTCCTCCAGCGTGACCACCCGAAGGTGCTGCGCGTCATCCAGAGGTTTGAGGAAGGACCCATAACGGGACCAGGGGTGGTACCGCAGACGCAGGTGCCCGTTCTCCCACCAGCCCACCTAAGGGAGGCAGGGAAGGAGAGAACGGAGGGAACGAGAGACAGGGAGTGAGAGAGGAGGAACAGAGAGAGAGGGAGAGAGGAGGAAGAGACAGGGAGGGAGAGAGGAGGGAGGGAGAGAGAAGGAAGAGAGAGGGAAGGAGAGACAAGAAGGGAGGAGGGAGGAAGAGAGAGAGGGAGACACAGGGAGGGAGAGAGGAGGGAGGAAGAGACAGGGAGTGAGAGAAGAGGAACAGAGAGAGAGGGAGAGAGGAGGGAGGAAGAGACAGGGAGGGAGAGAGGAGGGAGGGAGAGAGAAGGAAGAGCGAGGGAGGGAGAGACAAGAAGGGAGGAAGAGAGAGAGGGAGACACAGGGAGGGAGAGAGGAGGAAGGAAGAGACAGGGAGTGAGAGAGGAGGAGGAGAGAGAGAGGGAGACACAGGGAGGGAGAGAGGAGGGAGGAAGAGACAGGGAGGGAGAGAGGAGGAAGAGAGAGAGAGAGAGAGAGAGACAGGGAGGGAGAGAGGAGGGAGGAAGAGAGCGGGAGGGAGAGACAGGAAGGGAGGAAGGAGGAAGAGAGAGAAAGATATGAAGGGAGAGAGGAGGGAGGGAGAGAGAAGGAAGAGAGAGGGAGGGAGAGACAAGAAAGGAGGAGGGAGAAAGAGAGAGAAAGATATGAATGGAGAGAGGAGGAAGAGAGGAAGAGAGGAAGGAGGGAGGAGAGAGGGTGTGGGTAGGAAGGGAGAGAGAGGGGAGGGAGTGAGAGACAGGGAGGGAACGGGAGGGAGGGAGGGACAGAAAGAGGTGGGAAGAAGAGACAGGGAGGGAGACAGGATGGAAAGAGAGACACAGAGACAGGAGAGACACAGAGAGACAGGGAGGAGGAGACAGGAAGGAGGGAGAGTGTTGGAGGGAGAGAGGAGGGAGAAACAGAGAGGGGGATGTCAGTATTTCTGTCTGGCATGTTGCAGTTTTGTCTCATCTTTGCAAATGCGTGTCTTCTTCAAATGAACACGAGAAGCTGAACCACAAAATAAATGAAACAGATAAAAGGCAAATGTCACATTTTATACAGCGCTTTTCCACCTTCTAGGCACTCAAAGCACTTTACCTCCAGGAACCACTCACCCATTTACGCACTCGCTCACCAGTATACACAGACACTGAGGGACAAGGTGGATTAACTGTCTTGCCCAAGGACACAACAACAACATTCATCTGCAAGATCTGGAATCACACCGCCAACCTGTGGATCAGTCGACGTACCAACTGAGCCACTGTGAAGCAGAGTAAAGGTCCTGATGGTGCATTGTTCATGGTATACTTGGTCTCTTATTTAGTTAATACCGTATTTTTCAGATTATAAATCACAGTTTTTTTCATAGTTTGGCCGGGGGTGCGACTTATACTCTGGAGCGACTTATGTGTGAAATTATTAACACATTAGTATATCATTTCACATGTTATTTTCACACTAAACCGCAAGAGGGCGCTCTAGGCCTGTGTAACTTATAAAAACAACTGAGAAGGGCTGAACAAAAATGGCACCGAAAAGAAAATCACATTTTGCAGATTACAAGCTGCAAGTAGTGAAATATGCAGCTGAAAATGGTAATCGAGCAGCAGAAAGAAAGCGGAGAAAAGCGGAGGTTACTCTTACCGAAATGAAGAAAACAAAAAAAGCGTCATTGTTTATGCGTCATGTAACGTTAGCATACCGTACACTTATTCAGCCTGTTGTTCTCTATTCTATTATTGTTTTAAATTGGCTTTCAAGATGACATGTCTGTTCTTGATGTTGGATTTTATCAAATAAATTTCCCCCCAAAAATGCGACTTATATATGTTTTTTCCTTCTTTATTATGCATTTTTTGGCTGGTGCGATTTATACTCCGGAGCGATTTATAATCCGGACAATACGGTGGTAGTAGTAGTAATAGTTTCTCATTTTGTTCAGTGGTGGAAATTTGCATTCGTATTATTGCTGTGATGTCTTTTCTCTGCGTTAAACATGTGATCCAACATGTTAATCAAAATTTCGTGATAAACCTTCCCCATCGGAATCCAAAACTTCTGATACAGTTGACCAGTTGTATAGAGGTAAGTTGGATACCAAAGAAAAGGAGCGTTATGTGAACAAACTCAAATTAATTGGGCGAGAAGATCCATATGAGATGGATCCAAGTTTGTTCAGTGACAGTGGCGATTTGTCGATTCTGCTGCTGTAAGTGATCCCCATATTGTCAACTACTTGGCCTTCTCCCCAAGCCCTGATACAGCACAAGACCTTCAGAGCTCTAAAGGTCTGGAGGCTGACAACCGGTTTGTTTGTGGCTGGTACGAGAGCGCAAAGTGCGGAAAATTGGAGACAAGCATACAGTATTGTGACGGCAATGGTTATATTACATGTGCAACATGTTTAAGTATGAGTATATTGCTTTTTATTATTCACGTTTTGCAAAGATTAAAATATGAACATTGTCTTTCCGCCTCTGTCGCCTTGTCTTTCGCCTCCTTTCACTGTTCACCCTGGTGGGTCACTACTTTAGGTAAACAATAGAACTGTTTTTCTCTGTCCGATCTATTGTGACAGCCGAGGACCCAACAACAGTTGACCATTTTGCTTTTTTTTTTTTTTACTTGGCGGCATAAGTGCAATGTTTGTTTTGTTTCGAATATCTCCGACATGGCCGACTTCCGGATTGTGACGTCACGAGAAAACACCCTATAAAGGATTATCTCATTTTATCTTATAATCTTTGCAACCGACATACCACACTGTAGTTCTGTACTTTGAAACACACCTGACTGTAAAGATAAAGTCCCCAGCTGTAATAGCCCGAACAGCAACTTTAGCGGTTTAAGAGGAAAAGAGTAGAGCTGTGTCGATTTTCCAGCGCAGACCCAAGTGCGTTTGTTTCACCATCACCAACAATAGAAAAGTATTTACAAAAGATAGCATGGCAGCAACCCACAAGCGGAGGCTGGCTCCTTTTATAGGCCGCCTCCCTTAAGTGGGTGAGCTCATTAGCTAAAGCAGGTGAAGTTTAAGCAGTATCAAAAACAGTGTTGACAAATATTCAATTCTATCTAATTACAAAAAAATATATATGTTTATTAATTTAGTAGTGTTTTAAAGGAGAATTAACGTGTTTTTTTTAACAATCTGAGCCTTATTTCGGTAATAAAACAAGTTGTTTTACTCACCCATAGCACTTTGGTGTCATATGGAGCAGTTTTGTAGATGTTGTGGTGTAGCGGTATCCGTGAACGTGAGTTCTCGGGCATATGTTTACGCAAACTTTAGCACTTTTCACATCACTGAAGATCGCTGTGTCAGCGTGGACTTTAAGTGGAGTCAAAAGCGGCCTGAAACCCGATATCCCACTCGAGACAGCAAAGGCATTCTTCCTCTGTGGCAGTGCTTCTCAATTATTTTCTGTGACGCCCCCCCTAGGAAGAAGAACAAATTTCACGCCCCCCCTCCCTGCGTGCGACTATAAATAGTATTATTTGTCTAGAAAATTGTTATTAGTACACCTTTGCATAACATTGTATCCTTTTGCTAACATTAAAAACAAAAAAGAAACTTCCAACAAAGACTGCACTGTCTTTTTGCACTGAGGACTCAAATATTAATGTGCACATTTTACGTTTCACAGAAACAAAACTTAAAATTACATTGCATAAACTAAAAGCGCTGAAAAAAAAAACACTCTGTCCTTGTGCCGCTGATGCGTCAGCTTCTGTCAGACTAAAGGACACGACTCAGTGGAATATACGTGTTTTTTCTGTGACAGAGGATGTTCTGCTGATGGTGAGTCTGTTCTGTATATCGCGTATTTAAGGTTGCCACCCCCTGCCCCAGAGCGACAATGAGAGCGCCACTGCCAACTACTGTTGTTGATGTGCAATTACACTTAGTTCTAGTACAGTATGGCAAAAGCATGTTTCCCAGGGTCACACGCGCCCCCCCTGGCATCACACCGCGCCCCCCCAGGGGGGCCCGCCCCACTATTTGAGAAGCACTGCTCTGTGGCCATCGACATACAATGTCCACATAAACACCACAAGGTACTGTCTTTTCGTAGACGGGCTGTCGCTCACTGTTCTCTTGTGCGCTGCTCCTCAAACTGTCTCCGCTTCCTTCTAATATCTCTTCCTCCGTATACTCAGGCTCAAAACGATAGGGACGGCCATCATACTCAAATAAGTCCTCTTCAATCTCAAACTCCGAATCTTCAGCCATGTCTCGCAACATAAAAGTTCAGAGCGGTGTTAGCTTCTTTCGGACTAGCGGTGTTTGCTAAACTGCTGAGATTTCACACATCCTCTACGATGACGTCATCAAATTAAACTATAGTTGGATATCAGGTTACAGGCCGCTTTTGACTCCACTTAAAGTGTACGCTGACACAGCGATCTTCTGTGATTTGAAAAATGCTAAAGTTTGTGTTATTTGGAGACCGCAAACATTTGCCCCGAGAACTCACGTTCACCGATACCGCTACAACACAACATCTACGAAACTGCTCCAAATGACACCAAAGTGCTATGGGTGAGTAAAACAACTTGTTAAACAACTTACAGAAATAAGGCTCAGATTGTAAAAAACGTTAATTCTCCTTTAATTATAGGAAAATACTAAAAAAAAAATAGAGAAAGTAAATATTTGTGCACGCCTCCTCCTAACAACATGGTTGCCTGCCCCAGAACCTTCTTAAGGTGCTCTGGCTACCTAGGGGACACTATTAGCCCGAACACCTGAAGCAGACAACAAAAGAGGGTAAGTACAGATTCATTTCAATTTCCACAATTACTCACTTAAATGCACTTTTACTTCTTTCGTTTTCTGCTACAGGTCACTTTCACTGCAACGCCAATATAATAAAATGTCTTATTAAACTAAACTACAAACAAATATGACACAGACCGGAGCAGACAGGTGCAGAAAGGTGCCGACAGGAGCTCAAACACAACAGTCTAACCCAGTTGCACAGATGAAGTCATGATAATGTGATAATTGTGTGCCGGCTCAGTACATTAGTGTCAATTCTGATTCACACGTGTGTAATATCTGACCCATACAACTGCTGTCACATCATATGGTGCTGCTTTAATATTGCATTCTATTTCTTTCCTTTTTTTTCCATTTCATTCCTTTTTGTGATTCTTTTTTCCTCTTTTTTTCCACTTTGTTTATTATCAATCCTGACAAATTAAATGAAAATCAGCAATTAGAATACAATTATGAGCGCGTGATCCTTTTTGTCAGCTCATAGAACAGTTTTAAAGAGAATTTAATTGAAATAAATTTAATAGAGAAAGATGGACAGGATTAGGGATGAGTCAAGGCCGACACACACTACAGGAGAATTTGGCTGTGATTTGCTTTTGTGTGTGTGTGTGTGTGTGTGTGTGTGTGACTCTGAGCTGCTCTGTCAGATCAGAACCACCAAACATCAGCAACGCAACGGTAACAGCCAATAAAACAGAGCGTCAGGGGCAGAGGAGTGACGGACACAGAGGAGCAAGATACAAACTCAGGAAATAGCCAAAATAATGAGAGGACTTTATTAATCAGCTCTCCTAAAGTGGTACATTTAAAGGGATAGTGCAATTTTAAAAAAATGTTAATCTGTATGGGTTTCCTTCTAAAAGTTACGTGTGTTGACACCGGCTTACCTCTGACAGTCTCAGCTGATCCCGGTTTGGCTCGCTTTCTGGAGCCCACGTAATCAGCCTGTTCACTTGTAAACTTCGGCGTAGACATCCGTTGAAGGTGAACAGGCTGATAGAGTTAACATGGGCGTAGTGATACGAGTGGAGAGAGACAATACGCGAATGCGAAATACGCTGCTGGATGTTTTGTGGACAACTGTTTGGGACGTAAATATATCTCCTTTCTAACAAATGTTTTGTTTTGAGAAGAAAAACAAGCTTTATTTCATGTTCCAGGGAAGTTACCGGACCTACTTACGTGGGCTCCATAAAGCGAGCCGAACCGGGATCAGCTGAGACTGTCAGAGGTAAGCCGGTGTCAACACACGTAACTTTTAGAAGGAAACCCATACAGATTAACATAAAAAAAAAAATAAAAAAAACCCCGCACTATCCCTTTAAAGGGACAGTGTGTAAGATTTTTACCCGTTAATTACTGAAATTGAAGATACCCATTCAAAAATACATTGTTTTCCAAGCCTTTTCACTTCCATCATGAAATCAAAGTATTCTTTTGGACTTAGATATAGTCACATAAAAGGGGGATCTTCCCCATGCAGAGGCAGCCATTTTGAATACAAGAGCCACAGAAGGACATTTGGGCTCCGCCTTCACCTTCGGCAAGGCTCGTGGTTTTGGGTAAACAACACAAGCATGCTGCCGGATCAGACGTCGTAATGGATCTAACACGTGTTTTGGACTAAATTGTTTTACTGGATTTTATTCGCTGGATCCTTACGGACAAATTGAGAGCAAGTTTATGGTGAAATACAGAGTTTGACCTGTGCAAAGCATTCTAAGGTAAGCTAACCTCGTTTTGTGCTTTTCCGTTTAAAAGCCCCATGTGCTCGGGGAGTGATTGTTTTGCAGGGAAATGAATTGCATAGTCAAAAAGAGGAGACTGTAAGGTTTCATTTGATGTGTAGAGTGTCATGGTACATGATCGGGAATGTGTGTTTTCATGAGAAAAGAATAAGAAAAAAAAAAACGGGACCGCGTTTTATTTATACAATAGCGGCGCGCGGACCTCGAGGTCTGCCGTAGCTAAAACAGAAAGTGCAATAGCACCATCCACCTATGCGCCACGAATCCTACACACTGGGGCTTTAAAGTGCAGCATCTCTTCCACATTAACTATAGAAATTGTCCTCTGCAAATAATGACATCCAGTCCACAAAACCACGCTATTAATACCAGTTTGAGGCGTTCTTTGAAAGTAAAAAGGAGAGTAGTTCCTCATGTGTGTCTGTTTACATCCACACAGCGCACGGATCGAGGTGAAGCTGCAGATTAGCGATAGTGACTCTACTTCCTGTGGACTTTATGGCCAATCTTTTATGCTTCAAAAATCATGTATCTGAAGTACTGCACCACATTTCACAAGTAATAAAACCACAGCTTTGACTTGTATTTAAACTAGAAGTGCAGAGCTCTGATCTTTTGAACACTTAAGAGTCTCAAAGCGAATGGTTTTACTGTAGACAGGAAACAGCTGACGCTCACAACTTTATAGCCTGAGGTCCACAGCCGTATCCCTATTTTAACCATTTAACCATTTTTTTGCACCGATACTGAAAAATTTGCTGGTGTGGATATTGGTCTTCAAAAATCAGCTGATATCCTCGTTGATAATATAATAAGACTTTTACTGATCATAGATGGCCCAGAAAATCTCAGAATGTTTGAACTTCATTTATTCAAAGGTGTTCTGTAGATACCTCAGAGATAACAAAATAATAGCTCCATAATATATTTTGATCAATTTTTCAGTTTACAGTCTTGTTTTATTTTTGGTCAAAGGTAATAAAAGCTGTTTTCAGTCTCCACACTAGTATCGGTTCTTATCTGGGATCGGCAGAGACTTAAAGGGATATGCCACCCCCAGGTCAAATTTGGGCATCTCCCCACAGTCCAGAGACTAAAATAAGTGGTGGAAAGCGTTTTCCTGCTCACCCAGCCATTGTCCGAGTCTGTCGCCACTGACCGCCGTGGTATCTGCAGCTCCTCCGCCTTAGACTGGAGTCTAACGTCGCCAGAGAAAGATTTCGGCCAAAAGGAATTAATTTGCTCGATGCGTTTCCCAATTACTTTCTGTGTAGTGCGCATTCATATCGAGTGCAAATAAATGTGCAAATCAACACGGAGAGCTTGCCTTGGTCATTTTGGGTGGGAACTATTTTCCAGTGCGGAAGAATACAGTCGAATCACGCACCACGTTGTGCAACAGGGGAACTCCCTTCCCGGAAGTGGTCTAACTGGAATTCCCCTGTCAGCGTGGTGCGTGATTCGACTGTATTCTTCCACACTGGAAAATAGTTCCCACCCAAAATGACCAAGGCAAGCTCTCCGTGTTGATTTGCACTCGATATGAATGCGCACTACACATAAAGTAATTGGAAGCATCGAGCAAATTAATTCCTTTTGGCCGAGAATCTCTGGCGACGTTAGACTCCAGTCTAAGGCGAGAAACTTGCAGTACCGCGGCGGTGCAGTGGGCTCAGCAATGGCTGGGTGAGCAGAAAACGCTCCACCTTATTTAGTCTCTGGACTGTGGGGAGACCCTGACCTGAGTGGCATACCCCTTTAATGGTTCCCTAATACTGTAAATGAATCCTTCTTCAAAATCAACACTCAGTGCATGAGAAACAGAGATAAGATGAGAAAGAGTCATAAATACTGTATCTCTCTCAAACACTTTATTCTGGGCGTTGTTGCTTGAATGCAAATGAGGAGAAAAGAGCTGGCCTATAGTAGAGGGTGGGGGCGTGGCCAAACTCTCCGCTTTCGGCTCTGAGCCCTCAGCTGATCCATTTCCGTGTTTTTGCACGGGGGGAGGGATTTGAAGCGTTCCATTGAAAAATAAACACATTTCCACAGAAAATAAAATTAAACCACTGCTGTTCAAAGGTCCAGAGGCTCAGATAAAGGACTTCCGAGCCTAGAAACACTCGGACGTGCCTCCAGGCAAATAAAAAAACGCATTTTGCATTGCCTAGCGCATTCGCAGTCCAAACTCTTTGGGCGTGATTTACAGAGACGCTGAGTACAGACAGACGGGGTGGAACTGCATTTGCATTTCTTTTTTCGATCTGACGTCAGTAAGGTGCCTTGTTCAAAATCGCCCGTTTGAGCTCCGATTTTTTGTAACGCAGAAAAGGATCGCAAATGCTCAGTTTAGACATTTCACAACTTTTAACCATGGGGGGGGGGCTAAACAGGGTAGGGGAGCTCACATTAACGTTCAAAAACCTCACAAAATGGAAATTTCATGCCATGGGACCTTTAAGGCTATAGTACTGGTATTGGAATGGAAAAAACTCTATCGTTGCATCTGTAACCATCATAATTCGTTATTCGTTGCATACAAACAAGGTGTTAGTTTCCAGAGCACAGCTGGTTCTAAATACCAGTCTCCTGATCTGAGTGACCTGCAGCAGTGTAAACAAACGAGATCCCACCATGAAGACCACTGCTCCTCTGGCTGCAAACTCGCACGGATTTACTCACAATTTGCATAAGACCCAACACCCCCGCCCTCCTCTCACCCCTCTCTCCCTCTTTCCCTCCCCTCCCCTGCAGATTCTGGCAGATAAACCCAACATAGCGGCCAGGATTAGAGGAGAGATCTGCACACTCACAGACACACACATACGCACACGTACTTTCAGTCACAACAGGCATTTCAATCAGACCAAACTTCATTCATGCTTCTGATTGTTCATGTTAGGTGCTTTTCGTAGATAGGATGTAGTATTTTCAAATTATGGGCACTAGGCAGGAGTATGGGAGCGTCGTGGCGATGAATGTGTAACTTCTAATGTCAAAAAAAGTCAAAAGTTCTTAAAATGGCGTCCATGCAGAATACCCATGAACAGCATTTAACAATTAGTGGCAAGACAGATCACTAGACAAACATTAATAATGGTAATAACAGCACATTAAAAATACAATACAACTTACTCACAGCTTGTAGTGGGGCAACAGTGGCTCTAACTAACTGGCTAACGTTTGTTGTGAGTATGAATATGAATGTGGTGTGTGTGTGTGTGTGTGTGTGTGTGTGTGTGTGTGTGTGTGTGTGTGTGTGTGTGTGTGTGTGTGTGTGTGTGTGTGTGTGTGTGTGTGTGTGTGTGAGGTTGGAGAGGTCGATGGTGCAGATTGGCATCCTCACTTCCATAAGCTGGGCAGCTGTGGCTACAGTAATTGTTTACCACCCCAGAGTATGGAGTGAATGAAGAATCAACACCATTGTAAAAGTGACTTTGAGCATCTGGAAAAGTGCAGTTTCATGATTATAATTTTCTCCTCAGATACATTCAACAGAAGTGCTTTAAAGTTTAAAGTCAGTCAGGTCTTTGCATAGTAATAATAATAAAGTACTGAATTTATATCGGGCTTTTTAGGACACTCAAAGACACTTTACAGCATCATTCATTCACTCCACACTCAGTGATGCTGAGATAATATATATCCACAACTGCCCTGGGGCAGACTGATAGACTGAGGCTGCCAATCTGCACCACAGGCCCCTTTGACCATCACCAGCAATCACGCACACACCACATTCATACATCATAGGTGAAGCGTTTTGCCTAAGGACACAATGACAGTTTTTTGTCACTAGCCACTGTGGCACTTGCTACTCCCAGCGGTCTCCCATCCAAGTACTAACCAGGCCCAGCCCTGCTTAGAGTCAGAGATCTGACAAGATCAGGCTTTGACAGTCGGTTTGGCCAATACTGGAGGAGTGGAAGATTGAAAAATCCACATTAAAAGAACTTGCCTTTTTCACAGGAACAAGCACTCTGGCACATCATTAACAGGGCCAAAATGTGCCATGACATAATTATCAGAGAAATAACGAGATAAGGTCTTCATGAAGAAACTGAGCGTGTACTGGAGAACAAGAATAAGCCCTGCCAATGAGACGTGTGTGTGTGTGTGTGTGTGTGTGTGTGTGTGTGTGTGTGTGTGTGTATGTGTATGTGTGTGTGTGTGTGTGTGTGTGTGTGTGTGTGTGTGTGCATCCGTGATGAGGGCGATGTGACACAGCTCATAACGCTTCCAGTGTGCTCTAATCAAATGTGTCTATTTACAGAGAAGTATGACCGATCCAGAGAGGATGACACAGAGTAAATACTGTATGGAACTGTTGTAGTACTTAATACTAGTACATATGCTAGACCATGTTTTATTTAAAGATCCCATGACATGGTACTTCTTGATGCTTTTATATGGCTCCTTAATGGTTCCCTAATACTGTAAATGAATCCTTCTTCAAAATCAACACTCAGTGCATGAGAAACAGAGATAAGATGAGAAAGAGTCATAAATATCTCTCTCAAACACTTTATTCTGGGCGTTGTTGCTTAAATGCAAATGAGGAGAAAAGAGCTGGCCTATCTATAGTAGAGGGTGGGGGCGTGGCCAAACTCTCCACTCTCCGCTCTCAGCTCACCATTTCCGTGTTTTTGCACGGGGGGAGAGATTTGAAGTGTTCCATTGAAAAATAAACACATTTCCACAGAAAATAAAATTCAACCACTGCTGTTCAAAGGTCCAGAGGCTCAGATAAAGGACTTCCGAGCCTAGAAACAGATCGGAACTCGGACGTGCCTCCAGGCAAATAAAAAAACGCATTTCGCATTGCTTAGCGCATTCGCAGTCCAAACTCTCTGGGCGTGATTTACAGAGACGCTGAGTACAGACAGACGGGGGTGGAACTGCATTTGCATTTCTTTTTTCGATCTGACGTCAATAAGGTGCCTTGTTCAAACTCGCCCGTTTGAGCTCCGATTTTTTGTAACGCAGAAAAGGATCGCAAATGCTCAGTTTAGACATTTCGCAACTTTTAACCATGGGGGGGGGGGGGGCTAAACAGGGTAGGGGAGCTCACATTAACGTTCAAAAACCTCAGAAAGTGAAAATTTCATGCTCATGTGGGTTTGAAGTTCATGGCATCACTGGATTTTTTTTTTATAAGTTGACGCAAAATATCTCCATGGAATTCCCAAGGTAATACCACCAGGCCAAGTTACAGGTCAGATCAGTGGAAAGGCGACCCCACTCAAAGTATGAAAGGATGATTCTTTTCAGCAATAAAACCTTAAACAACCAACCATCTAACCAACCATCACTGAGTGTGTATGTCCTCCCTGTGTTACTATGGCAGAGTGTGTGTCTCCCCATTTCCATAATTTAAAGTGTTTTTATAGAGTTGCATAAATAATATTGAGTAGGTTTTATGTAATGAGTGTGTATGTGTCTGGAGAGTTGTGTCCCCCAGTTCACCTCTCTCCATGTATCACAGTTTCTCTCATAAAAACACTTAACAGCTGTTTAAATCTAAGAGAGGGACATGTTGAATAATGAATAAGACAATGTGACTTTGGTTTTGTGAGCTTTCATGGCTAATAAAGTCATGATTTAAAAAGGCTGAAGAAAAGCTGAATTTCAAGATCAAAATTTGAGAACGGATTCAGAATATTACATGACGTGGCACATTCTGTTATAATGGAAAATGATAAAAATGTGCCATCACTTGCAAACTCATTGAACATTCGGACATTCTGGCGTCTTGGTGAAAAAAGTCCGCTAAACTCTGATAAAAGTTTTTGTTTCTGCCATAATAACAATCAGATCAGACACTTGAGTCCTTGCCTCAAGTGGAGGAGTTCAAGTATCTCGGGGCTTGTTCATGAGTGAGGGGAGGATGGAGCGTGAGATTGACAGGTGGATCGGTGCAGCGTCTGCAGTGATGTGGTCGCTGCACTGGACCGTTGTGGTGAAGAGGGAGCTGAGACGAGAAGGCAAAACTCTTAATTTACCGGTCAATCTATGTTCCTCCCCTCCCCTCTGGGTAATGACCGAAAGGACAAGATCACGGATACAAACGGCCGAAATGAGTTTCCTCCACAGAGTGGCTGGGCACAACCTTAGAGATAGAGTGAGGAGCTCAGTCACACAGGAGGTGCTCAGAGTAGAGCCGCTGCTCCTCCACGTCGAGAGGAGCAGCTGAGGTGGCTCGGGCATCTGATCTGGATGCCTCCTGGACGCCTCCCTCGGGAGGTGTTCCAGGCATGTCCCACCGGGAGAAAGCCCCGGGGAAGACCCAGGACACGCTGGAGGGACTATGTGTCTGTGGCCTGGGAATGCCTTGGGGTCCCCCCAGAGAAGCTGGAGGAAGTGTCTGGGGTGAAGAAAGTCTGGGAGTCCCTGCTTAAAGGAGAATTAACGTTTTTTACAATCTGCGCCTTATTTCGGTAATAAAACAAGTTGTTTTACTCACCCATAGCACTTTGGTGTCATATGGAGCACTTCCGGAGATGTTTTAGATTTGCGATCTCCGTAACGTGAGTTCTCGGGGCACATGTTTGCGGTCTCCAAATAACACAAACTTTAGCACTTTTCAAATCATAGAAGCTCGATGTCTTAGTCTACGCTTTCGTTTGAGTCAAAAGTGGCCTGTAATCCGAGATTTAGCCATAGTTTCGAGTAGATGAGGAGGCCAGTGCGCATGTGCGGAGTCACAGCTTATTTCACTCTCAGCTCCTGGGACCCAAACATGAAACGCAAAGCTGTAAATTATGGATAAATTTCG